>OY482673.1:49708741-50179608 GCA_960531455.1 Urophora cardui
GCTAAACGCAAGAGAAAACGCAATGCAAATGCAAATGTAAATGAAATGTCAGAGCAATACATAAATTGTGGTATGAATTCAAAGTAAGTAAGTTAGTAAGTAGGAACAAGTAAGAGCTGGGGGGGGGGGGAGGATCAGCAGCAGCAAAATGCTGATTGTGCAACAAAATGAATTTAAATAGCTTGGCTGTAGTATTCAACGAACTTATCTATGTATGTAGATATATATGTAGATATGTATGTTTTGTTATAATGGTCAGATAGAGCAGACTGACTGCATGGCAAAGCACAGAAGTGCTAATGTCATATATATAAATAAATACATACATACCTAAATACACACACAAATACTTATTCAAGAAAACTATACAAACATGAATGATTCAGTATTGTAGGTGTGTTGTTGTTGTTGTAGTTGTTTAGTCCTTTTATGTATTCACAAGTGCACATGATCAATTTAAGCGCTAAAGGCCGGCAGGCTGGCAGATAGAAGGACGAACAACAAAACAAATGTAAACGTGTGCAAATGAAAATTTCAAATTTCCAATTGGCATTCATTCCCATCATCACAACAACGGCTTTGATATTCTAGTAAAGGGCAGCAAGGACAACAAGGACAACGAGGGCAACACAGCAACAAATCAATGACTCGAAATCAAATGACAACAAATCAATGACTTGCAGAACACTAAAAGGAAGTTTACAAATGGACATGAACGCGTGTGCTGATTAATAACAAGCATTGCCCAGTTGTATGTAGATACGAGTTGAAGGCACAGCATTCAAACTAAGATCGTGGCATTCGAGTACGGGCCAAATGTCTGCTGATAAGTACACAAAAATCGACACACATATTTACACACGCAGGCTTGAAAGACCCCCTTTTACTTGAATTATCGGTTTAATTCGCTTGAAAGATGCGAATAAAGAAAAGTCAGATGCATAAATCATTGCGTGTTTAGATGGTGGTCTACTAAGAATGAAATGATACCAATAAAGATAAATTCAGAGCTTAATTGTAAAATATACATATTTTGTTATGAACGGCGTGGTCAAATAAATCTATATGTATACTAGCTGAGCCGGCAGACGTTGTTCTGCTAAAATTTATTACTATGAAGCCTAAAGAAGTCTTTGATTACCGTATTGCTAACCATTATCTTATAGTCCATCTTAATGACTGCGAATAATAAAAATTTTCTATTCTCTGAATAAAAGATTCGCCGCGACAAACCTACTTCGCCCGATCCTTATCTCTACCCCAGTCTCTATTTCAATCTCAATCTCAATTTTAATCCTAATCTTAATCTCAATCTCAATCTCAATCTCAATCTCAATTTAAATTTCATTTTCAATTTCAATCTCAATCTCAATCTCAATCTCAATCTCTATCTCTATCTCTATCTCTATCTATATCTCTATCTCTATCTCTATCTCCATCTCTATCTCTATCTCTATCTCTATCTCTATCTCTATCTCTATCTCTATCTCTATCTCTATCTATATCTCAATCTCAATCTCAATCTCTATCTCTATCTCTATCTCTATCTCTATCTCTATCTCTATCTCTATCTCTATCTCTATCTCTATCTCTATCTCTATCTCTATCTCTATCTCTATCTCTATCTCTATCTCTATCTCTATCTCTATCTCTATCTCTATCTCTGTCTCTATCTCTATCTCTATCTCTATCTCTATCTCTATCTCTATCTCTATCTCTATCTATATCTCTATCTCTATCTCTATCTATATCTATATCTTTATCTCTATCTCTATCTCTATCTCTATCTCTATCTCTATCTCTATCTCTATCTCTATCTCTATCTCTATCTCTATCTCTATCTCTATCTCTATCTCTATCTCTATCTCTATCTCTATCTCTATCTCTATCTCTATCTCTATCTCTATCTCTATCTCTATCTCTATCTCTATCTCTATCTCTATCTCTATCTCTATCTCTATCTCTATCTCTATCTCAATCTCTATCTCTATCTCTATCTCTATCTCTATATCTATCTCTATCTCTATCTCTATCACTATCCCTATACCTATACCTATCCCTATCCCTATATCTATCTACCTTTACCTTACCGGGACGGCCATCACCATCCGCGCCTACTACTTTAGCCATCTCTGGGAAATAGCCTTAGGCATCGCCATGAAAATAACTCTATGTGGAAGCCCTGCTTAACGCCTTTAATTTTCTACCAATATCGCTCGAAAACATTCAGGGGTTATCCTGGTCCACGCTTTCACCCAAATCTTGCAACCCGGACTAGGCATCACTCTTTAAAGAGCTCTTTGTTAAAGTTCTCCTCAGCAGCTTTCATTTGATACCAATACCGCTCAGAAACTTTCTACCGTCACTCGGTCCCACGTTTTGACCCATATCTAGGGAACCGGCCTAGGCATTGCAATGAAAATAACTTTATGTTGAAGGCCTGTTCAACACCTTTCATTTGATACCAATATTGCTCGAAGACTTGCTGGGTCGATCTGGGTCCACATTTAGGCCCGTATTCCGGAAAGCTCCCACTTTTTCATAAAGATCGGTTGATTACCTTGGGAGTCTATAAAGGACACACATGCACACATACACACATACACACGGATTTTACCAGTTTTCAACTTTTCCGGAGGGATTTTCCAAAATTTTCTTCCGTAGGAACCTTTTCTTCAAGAATGCGAACAACTGGCAAAAAAGTTTATAGAAATCGGCCCAGCCGTTCTCATCTGATGAGGTTGGTAACATTTTTTACACCATTTTTATATATATAGATAGAGATGGATAGATCGTTTGTATATAAGGAAGAAAGTTTGTTTGCTTGTTTGTCCGCTATGCACGCTGAGTTTACCAGGTCGATCACATTCAACTTTTGATATTATGGCCAAATGGTATTAGCTTGGGATTTAGACTATATTTATTTCCGGTGTCTCAACGCCTTTCCGTTATATAGGCCAATATATTGACCCAGATGACCCCGAAATATTTTTAAGCATTATTGGTATCAAATTAAAGGCTCCAATCAGAGCGTCAATTGAGAGTTAATGTCGTTCCAACTTTACAGACGGTTCTCCAGATAGAGAACAACCCGTGAACCCGGATGGCCCCAATTATTTTTTCGCAACATTGGTATCAAATTAAAGTGCTAATCAGGGTTACCATATATGTATATTTCACACTATAGGGATATTTCAACCGATTCCCGAGATTGAGCCCGAAACATGAACCCGAATCAAAATATAGCAGTAATCAGGGTTCAAATATACAACTAATTTCATTTCGATAACTAAACCGATTCTAATGCTATAAGTAGAGCGATATGTGGATCCGGTTGGCCATTGAAAGTTGTTGATATTGAACGGGAGAGGGAGAGAGATTGAGCAGTGTAGGTGGAGGAAGAGATAACGGGGAAGGGAAATACAGAGTGGTGGGAACGGGAAATGCAGAGTGGTAGGTAGAATGATAGGAAAGGGAGTGACATTATGTGATTTGTCGCATTGAAATGGGACGGATATTTGCTAGTAAAGAAATAATGTTATGTTTAGAAGGATAAAACAGCAGAGTAATTAATTACACATCCTTATTTCATATCTTACGATAGAACTAGATATTTTTCAAATTAAATAAATAGCTTTAATTTTTTTTGTAAAAATAATAGATTTTTCGTGTAGATACGATTTAAATGGCATTCAGTTAACACTTGCCGCATGACCACAAATTCACATACACACACACAGACACACACAAAATCAAGCAAAGCATTTGCTGCACAAAACTGATAGCTGTCATTGAAATTAATAGTTTTTATTATCTACTAATTTTTTTTTTATTATTTTTTTTTTCGTTCCTAACTAAATAAGCTCTTTAACTACCCATTTCGTGACTGTCACGCGATCACCATCAAAACTTTTTGATGCAAACAGCGAACGAAGTTTTTTGTTTTTTTTTTTTTTTTTTTTTTGGTTTCAATCAATAGTCGTTGGCTCACATTAACCCGTATGCATATGTTATTAAATTGTATATATGCACGTATGTATGTATATATGTCAAAGTGTAAATTATTGGGCAAATAAATTAAAAAGGGGGCGCACAAGCATATTCTTTATTCAATAAGCATTATTAACATCCTAATGTAGATTGTTCTGAAATTTACCACATAATTAATAGATCTCAGTGAATAAAAGAAGGTTAAGGTATTACATATTTAGTGGTATCCATTGGTTATAAAAAAATTTTGAAAAATTCAAAAAGTGACATTGTTTAGTTAGATGCTAACATGTTTAAAGTACTGAAATTTGGTGAATTTAAAGCAGTATTTAGAACAGGACTTACACTCATTCCAACAAGCCTAACTCAAAAGCATTCTCAGCTGCATAAAAGCATGTCTCCACATAACGTTGTTCGCTCTCTCATTCGTAGTTTGGCCTCGAATCCAGTGTCGAACGACGATATTTAATTTCCATACAAAATGCTGAGAGCGTACAATGATTGAATAATGTGATTCATACTTAACAATCTCGCCAAACCCGGTGGAGACAGGCTTTAAGCAAAATTTTTTTGTTGTTGACAGGTACGAGGATTCTCACAAGAGTAATTCGAAAGAGGCAAACAAGCTGTTTACATTAGGCCAAACACTCCACCATTTTTTTTTTTCATTCTCGCAAGCTCGATTTAAATTAACTCTGCAACATTCTTTTTGAGCACAATTTTAACTTGGAGAAGCATGTTCGCTCAAAGAAATTAATAAACAAAAACAAATGTGAGAAAAAACTAGACATGAGTCATGGATGGCAACTATAACCGGAAAAACGATTATAATCGGTTAATTTCTTTCGGTTAACGGTTAAAATGTATCGGTTTTTTCCTTTTGATTATTTTTTCGATTAACCTTTTTCCTCTCAAGTCGAACATAATCGAAAGGAAATAATCGAAGATGAGAATTACCGCCTTTTCATTCGAGTGAGTTTGTAAATTATTTTTCAAGGCAAAATGTTATGAATTAGTATTAATGAATGGTTGATGATGTTATTTATTTATTTTATCATATAAGTAAGCGCAATGTGTAGATAAATGTGCACAGCTTTTTTAAATATGATTTCATTTATATACGAATTTGTATGAATTCGTACCTCTTTAAAATTGTTTTTGGGAAAATTTTCCATTAAGGAACAACGCCCCGAAATAAATGACTATTTCAGGGGGGTAGAGGAGCTCTCACAGGACTTGGAACTGAAATCAAAAATTTTCGGAGGCTTGTAATTTACAAGATATTTGTTGTTAAAATTTTGAAATTTACCAAACAAAATACGAAAACTGCGATCTATTGCCGAGATAAAAGCACGTATTAAAACAAGCAAATGCATATATGCATGTGTGTAGAACAACATTTTGCGTGGGCGGCCTTCAGTCGCGCTTTAAAAAAAATAATCCTCAGCCGACATAATTCTCTTTCTGGGGTAATATCTATGGACCCATCCAACATTAACGACAATTATCTCGTAAACTTTAAACTTCCTGATTTCAGTTTTGAGATATCTGAGAGCCCCTGAAAAAGTAATTTTTTCGTGGTGCGCTTTCTTAGTGGAAAGCCGACACTTTTTAACACGCTTTTATTAGTTTCACCTGTATGTATGTATGTATGTATGTATGTAAACAAGTTACGTATACGCAGTGTAGTTCTCTGTATGTTTGCTTGTACGCATTATGTAGAATAAGTTAACGCAAAAGCGTGTCTATTCATACACTGAATGGGGGTTTTTCAGTGTCAGATGTGCTTATTTTGTTTATAACGTGTTTTTTGAGATAGCAACAAAATATTGACGATTTTTTCGCTGAAATGACGATTTTTTATTATTATAATAAAAACGAACACACATACATAGTATGTATAAAAGATTAGCTTGTTTGTCCTCTTGGGGTACTACGTATTAATTTATCAATAATTGTAATCGAAAAACGGTTATAATCGGTTAGTTCCCTACGATTATTCGCGATTAATAATCGAACCCTTTCGATTAACCTAAAAAACGGTTAATCGATTATTAAGTTTTTTTTTGCCATCCCTAGACATGACAGAAATGTTGGTCGAGAAACAGAAACATCATAATAAATGCCGCAGCCAGTTTCTCATTCGCATACAAATTTGATGTGAAAAGTAAAAAAAGTGGTTTGCTAATTTTTTTTTTTAAATTAACTCTGAAAATAAGCAATTGACTGCTCTTCTTTGAGTAATCGCTAAAAAACAAGCTGTTATTCGGTTTTGAAAGCCTCATAAAAGCCCATATGTGAAACGGTTATAGCATGCTCAGCACTCACTAGCCCAGGTTGTGCTAAGAGACTAGCTGATTTTTTGTTTTCTTCACACAGAGCCAAAATACCACCTAAAATGCCCTATAAATTAGAACAAAGTTTAGCGGATTTCTCTATGCTTTCTCTCCAATAAGATGCCCGTCTTATTATTACTGGATATTTCATTTTAATAAAACTAAGTAGATAATCTGTAAAACTAATATGAAAACCTTTTCAATATAATTAAGAAGATGACCCGTGGATTTTAGATGAAATCATTTTCAGTAAAATTTAAGAGATGACCTATAAAACTAAGATGAAAACCTCTTATATAAAATTAAGAAGATGACTCCTAGAATAAATATGGAAACCTTTTCACATAAATTTAGCAGATAACCTGTAAAATTAAGAAGAAACCCTATTTAATATTATTAAGGAGAGAATCTTGATTTTCATCGGAAAACATAATTAGTCAACTAGTATTTTCCTAGGACTTATTCAGACAAAGGGCAACATTTCATTTCATATAAGTGCAGATGGACATAATAAACTCTTTATACCAAGTGCTTCACTAATCGTTTGAGAATTGTAGAAATTGCAAAGCCGTAGTGAAATTGACGAACGGAGGAAACACATAAGAGCTCTTTTAAAAATAAAAAGTTCTCCCTTTTAATTTCTTGAACATGTTATTGCACACATACATAAAAAGTGGCTGATGCAATAACTGTTATGCATATTTCTAGTATGTACGAGTATATATGTACATATGTATGTATGTACGTATGTTAAGAAGTTTAAAGCAAAATTTGAATAAATAAGGGCTCTTTTAAAAATAAAAAGTTTTCCTTTTTAATAAATTCAAAAAGGTTCAAGTAAAAATTAGAGGATGTCCTTATTGATTTGCTTTATACAAATTTTCTCCTAAAAACAAGCAGATTTCTTCTAACAATTTAATTTTTTTTACAAAATGACATAAAAAAATAATAAACAAGAAGTTATCTCCTCGTTTTCAGACGATATCCTTTTAAATAAATTTAAGAAGAAATTCAAGCTAAAATCCAGAAAAATTTCTAGCAAAAGTTTCTTCAATTTTGTCCCCTCTCCCTCTCCTCGGCCAATTAGCTTTTTTAGGTGGCAGTCTCTTTGATTGTAGGTGAACTTTTTGGCTCTGTGCACCGTGATTGACTGCAAAATATAAGCTCCATGGAAACTTAAGTTGTAAACAAATTTCAATCGTAAAGAAATTCGTAAAATTAAATGAACGAAAATATGTAAGCAAGCCCGGCTTTTCGGCTTGTTTGAAGCGTCCGCCACTACCAAACAGATGGTAGATTTCTAAAATTTTTGGAAATTTCGAAGAAAAAAGTCTCGGGGAGGAGATATGAGGCCTTTTTCTCATTTACATAAATATATGTATGCACATAAAACCACACTCCTCATACTTTACTTAAAACACACAACTACACCATTTCCAGATGGATTTTAGAAAGCGCCAACTGGATTTTAAAAACGACAATTGGAGTTTAGAAAGGGAGAATTAGATTTTAGAAATGTCAATTGTATTTTAGAAAGGGGAAATTGGATTTTAGAAATGTCAGTTAGATTTTAGAAAGCGTTAAAAGGATTTTAGAAAACGTAAATTGGATTTTCGAAAGCGTGAATTGGATTTCAGAATGTGCATGCAAAATAAATTTTACACAGAATTTTTCGAATAAAAATTCTTTATTGCGTATGAAAGTATAATGTACATATACGTAATTATATAAATTTTCGGAAATCCAATTTACAGTTTCTAAAGTCCAATTTCCCTTTTATAAAATCCAATTGACATTTCTAAAATCCAATTTTCCCTTTCTAAAATCCAGTTCACGCTTTCTAAAATCCATCTGAAAATGGTGTAGTTATCGACTATCGTCTCATTTTGTTCCATATTTTTTGTGCCTACTTTTATATTCCACTTACGATTACTCATATTTTAGGCTGTTCAAAACAAATTGACTCTTCATACTTTTTTATTTGCAATCCTTTACTTTTTTGTGTAAATTCTTTATATCAGCAATGCAATTCACCTACATTGAATACTTATCGAATCGTTTTGTATTGGCATTGATCAAACAAAATACAACTGGAACTGGAATAACAATAAGTGGCACGAAAGCGCCAGGCAATCAATTGGTATGTCAGCAGCGAAAGTGTAATGAGAACTTACATAAATAAATACATACATAAGTATATAAATACATATGTATGTAGGTAATTGGAAATGTGAATCAACCCTAAACAAAATTTTCGACACACAATAACAAAAAGGAAAAGGCTTTGTGGCGGCTGGGGGCAAGTACGAGTATTTAAGCGAAAGCCATTGGTAGTGGGGCAGTATTAACTCCGAAGCGACATTCCCCCAGTGCATTCGAAAGCAGTTTAACACTATTCACTCTTTTTTCTTAATTTAACAGTAAAATTTTTCCAGTACGGCAATCCGTGAGCGCTCACTTATAACGTGCCTTGACAAGCGGCACGAAATTAAACTTTGAGTATCACGAAATGCTTGTCGATAATGCATTAACATAGTTATATATGTCTTCACAATTTTATAACTTTTTTGAGACATAAATTTAATTAAAGTTCACTGTTTCTACTTACCGGTCCATATTGCTCAAAGTAACTTTTGACGTCTTCCAGTGTTGTGGGCGCTGACAGCCCACCCACGAAAATTTTCTTCGTTCGCGTTACCATCTGAAAATAAAGCACAAAAGTGTATATTTTAGAATAAAGCGACACAGTGGAAAAAGTAAAAAAAAAATGAGATATCGCTTATGAGATCCCAATAGCTAGTTGCTCAGAGGTTCGACAGTAATTTTCGATATCCAATATGAATATCGTAAATAGTGCAAAAACAACCACTATCACTCATTCAAATTTCCTTTCGTGAATTGGCTTGGATTTCGAATTCATAACGAAAGGAAAATATAACGATAAATAAGCGAAGGTTTCGTTTTACGGAAGAATAGCTTAGTTCTCGATTCAAATACCGACTAGTTCCATATTGGTTAGAAATACGGTGCTTCATCGCATCTGGTGTTTACTGTGTCCTTAATGAACACACATTTATTTTAAAAAGCTGTATTTATTTGAAAATCCGAGCTCAGCGTATGACTGGAATGTGAAATTAGCTAAACATATAAAATAAAATGATACCTAGTCAATATAAGTCGACTTGGCTTGACTCAATTAATCGCACACACTTTAGTTTAACTTGTTTCAACTTATTTAAATTTCCAAATAGCTGAGTTCTCGTAATTCTGCCTTAGACTTTTATTTACAACAAATTAATTGTTTAACTAAATCAAAACAAAATTTCTAAAATGAAATAAATTATGTATGCAGATAACACTGCTCTACAGCCAAAAAATACTCTGAACGCAACCATCCTTTCTATATGTAAAATCGGTCGCTGATTCCGAAAATCGGGTTCATTTTTAATTCTATGGGAAGGTTTTTGAGATATCGGCAATTTACCGTTATTTGGCCAATGTGTCCACTTAATCCTGTATATCTCTTTAACACAGTGAGTTATATTCCTTAGGGTGACACCAAACGAAATAAAATTAAATTTCCTTTTCACGGCTCCTATAACATTTTTCTCTAACTCTTATAGTTTCTGAAATATTGACGATTAAATTTTAATTTTTTCGATTTTTTACGATTTTTTGAAGAAAAAATTGACTTTGTCAGGCAATATCTTTAAAACCAATATTTTTACCTTCGGTTTTACTCCTTTTCATGAAGCTCCATTCTATTATCAAAAAAATAAGCTATCAACGATGAAAATCCATTGTAAAATGGAAAAGTTATAGGCGATCAAGTAAATACAGCCAGGTCGCGCAATGCCTCTGCACGCGTACATTCTATGCATATTGTACCAATACCTACACATCTGAGTAGCAGCACATTGGCAGCGCGGTAGATACAAGCCCATTTACGGGTATAACATGCATAAAATATACCCGTGTAGAGGCATTGTGCGACTTGGCTGTATTTACTTGATCGCCTATAACTTTTCCATTTTACCATGGATTTTCTTCGTTGATAGCTTATTTTTTTGCTAATGGAATGGAGCTTCACGTAAAAGATTAAAACCGAAGGTGAAGACATTGGTTTTAAAGATATTGTCTGACAAAGTCAATTTTTTCTTCAAAAAATCGTAAAAAATCGAAAAAATTAAAATTTAATCGTCAATATTTCAGAAACTATAAGAGTTAGAGAAAAATGTTATAGGAGCCGCGAAAAAGAAATTTAATTTTCTTTCGTATGGTGTCACCCCAAAGAAGATAACTCACTGTGTTAAAGAGCTATACTGGATTAAGTGTACCCATTGGCCAAATAACGGTAAATTGCCGATATCTCAAAAACCTTCCCATAGAATTAAAAATGAACCCGATTTTCGGAATCAGCGACCGATTTTACATATAGATAGGATAGTCACGTCCAAAGTACAGACAAAAAATTTCATTTTGTGATCCAGTGTAATGTACAAACGACAATATTTTTGCAATAAAGCTAAAGCTATAGACATGCGTGTGTGTGGTAAAACAGCACAGGCATGCGTAATAAATTCAAATTGTTAGTTTGTAAAATATCCTAAACACACAATTATTATGCTAAATATTTATTTACGTTTGTGGTAAAAGTTTTACTTTTACATGCAAAGAGATTTGTCACTTATCATACCAAATGCCAGCCCAAATTGTACCACCACAAATTCCTCAAAATTTTTCTTGTTGCCAATAAAAAAAAACCTAAACAAACTTGGCTTCAGGATGGTTGAATCTCTGGGGTAATTTGAAATAACTGTTGTTACCGAGAGTATTTTATATATGTACAAATATATGTATTTTTGTATCTACATACATATCGCCATTTAAACTTCATAATCGCCTACGTGAGACTTCCATAACCGACATGTGTGCCAACAATTAAAATTGAACTCCTGACGCCCAACTATACGACTACAGAGCTGAAAAGGACATTAGAAGCGAATATAGAGCTCCCGAATCTTCCCAAGGACCAATATTATGGTATAGACAGACCTGGGCGCCAAGAGTTAAAGTTTGGTAGATCTCAATTTTGGAATAGGCGGTTATGAAAGTTTCACTTAAGCTGTTATGAAGTTTTAACGACGATATGTACATAACTATGTTTCAGTCGCATTTGTTATTTCTTTAGTGAATGGTGTTGCGATAAATATAAAAATTAAATTTGAATATTATGTATGTATGTGTGCTTTTATTTATGTATATTAGTGTGGTCCAAAATTGTATTAAGGAAATAAAGTTCTCCCAAATTCCGCTGAACAACCCGCTTTTAATGTGACTGTACTGCGGAAATCTTTACCGAAAATTTTGCCTTAATATATTACAGTTAGAGGTCGCGCAACTGCTCGCAATTTCCCTCTCCTTTTATAGTAGTGATGACATTTTGGAAAGTCCTTAATGAACGAAAAAAAAAAATCCCATTTTTTCCTACGTAAAAATAACGGTAGCTTGTTTTTTAATTTCAGTACCACCTTTGATCGTAATATTATTTTAAATCTCAATTTTTGTGTTACGAGTAATATCCCTCTTTCTGCTTTCCTGTGGATTTAACCTAAACATTAGGCTATCGTCGCTCTGAAGTAAAGAAATTTGCAATTAGCTAAACCGGAATATATTTAGTATGTATTATGTATTGGCGTTCGAAATAAATTTCACTTTAAACACATACTTTAAGGAGCAAATGACATCTTTGACAGCGTTAATTGGGACTAATCGCGTTTTTACTGCTATTGTTGCTTTTTTTTTTAACTTTTAATAGGTTAAGTTTGGTTGTAGAGGCTGTCGCAATGACAGCATACTTAGACCAGTATGGAGGCCCTTTTTGATACGGTACCACGAGAAATAGATTATTCCTTATTTTAGAACCAATTTTAACCTCCTGATGAAGCTCACTAGGTCTTTTATTTCGATAGCTGCGACTTTACAATGACTGTCCTAAAGCAGCGTCATCTGGCGCCGATAAGAGCCGGGCTGTTGCAAATGAGTTGTTCAATCAATGAAGATTTTACTGCGGTTCTTCTTCCTTATTATCCCTGGAGCTTCTACATCCTATACGGTAGGGTGCACCTAACTTCTCTGAAGGATTTCCTATGAGACAGTGTCCCGTGAGTAAAAGAACACTCGCTTAAACTCTAATTTATCTATAAAAAATCAATTGGCACTGACTTCAATTCGTGTAACAATATACTAGCTGGATCATAGTACTACCAAGTAAAATTATAGCAAGATGTTTAATGAAAATTTAAATGCCAAAAGTTTTTAATTTTTCTTAGCTTGATTTGCTCGTTTTTCTGAGAGTTCACACCAGTGTTGCCAATACCGATTTAGCTGAGTCCAATTATATATATATATATATGTAATTATGTACATTAGGTAGGGTCGATTATTTTTCGATAAAATCGCATACGCGGATAATGTTCTATAGACTATTCTAAGCAACTTTGCCAAAGAGACCATGGGTCCTAAACCAATTCTTAGTCCGCGGGTTTTAAGCCGAAGTTTTTTTGTCAGGTAAAAAAAAAGTTTGTATTTCGTAGACAGAAAAAATGATTCAAACTTCTTACCAAGAAGCGAGGATATACTTTTCCAAAGGATTTTGATGTGCTGAATCCGAATCTGAAGTCAAAATGACCAAATTCGAAATAATTTTCGAGATATCTTGACCTAAAAATGCAAGTGCAAAAAGTGCACATTGTACATGCACAAAATTCTTATTCATGATATTACTGCGTGCAAACCACTCAAAAAGTAAATTTCCATTAAAAGCTGTGTAAAACTTTTATAAGCACTCGCTTCTTCTTCAAGAGAATTATAACTAATGGATTTAAAATTATCAAGTAGCCTTAAATACACCCACCTCCTTTTCAAATTTGATCGCAGCGAGGGTGTGGGTTGTGTGGTGGTGCGAAAGTGTTAATGCGATTTTGTAAGTGTACAAAAGTTTTAAGTTATGCGTGCCTAAATGTATGTATGCATGTAAATAATTTTGAGTACATAAGCCTGTCAAAATTTGTTAAACATTTTGAAAATTCTTAAAGGCTAAAAATTATTTATGTATTTATTCACAGAAAAGTGTTAAATTGATTTTAGTGTGTATCACGCGCCGTGCAAGGGGAATATCTATCAATTTGTAGCAGGGACCCATAATAATCATTATTGGTTATATTTTCAGTGAAAAAAATCAAATACTTGCAAACATCGTAGAAGAGTATGGAGTTTGTGTCGGTGCATGTCTGAAAGAGCACTATCCGAATCCACTATGATCGAAAAATTTTAAGCGATATCCATAAAAATCAAAAATAATCATTATTTTTTTAGTCTTATTTTTTGCTTAGGTCGAAAAACTCAAATCGTCTCTGAAGTACTCTGGAACATAATTACTAAAAAAAATTCCCATCGATATAACTTCGTGAATGAGTGATATTTTTGATCGAAAAAAATAAAACTCACACAATAGTGATTATTTCTGAACGATAAATATATCACTCAAGGACTAAGTGTTATTTCTGATCAAAAAAATAAAACCCAAAAAATAATGATTATTTTTGATGAAATATAAAAAAACTCAACATATAATGATTAAATGGCGATTTTTATTATAAAACTCATAATGATTATGGTCTCTGATTTGTAGCTTCAAATATGTATGTATACAGGCTTAAATATGTACATAAGCTTGGGGCTTAAATTGATATTTAATGGTCAGATATGTATGTACAAATACAACTTTGTGCATGGCATTTACGGCATGCGGGCGTGTATGTATGTATTTGTGCATTTATATGACATACAATGAATAAAAGGGATTCATTAATCAATCACCAAAATACTCTCTTTCTGCTTAATTACTTAAATCTGTATGACATTTTCGTATTAGGCGCAAGATTGTACGTTGTTTGTACATACAATAGATATTTGATAAATTGAAGGTGGCAGTTGAATGGTTTAGTACGACATTTGACATTCTTTTGACATTGTCAGTTTATATCGATGGTCGTCATGGCTTACACAGAGTAGTTGGAGTATTTACTGCACTGAGATGTTCGTTGTGCGGAGGTCATTATCGCTTGGGGACCTAAGAAAGACTTATCTAATGGGAATGCAGTTTAATTTAGCCAAAAACTTTGAAAGTTTTATCAAATGATATTGAAAAAGGTAACGGTAAACATTTTTTGGCTTAATAAATTTAAGAGCTTTTTAACATTGTTGAGTAGTGCTTCTTTATAGTAATTCAATGTGGGTTCCGTTTCCATTGGTCCAGCCTGACAAGTTTCGAAATATCCTTTAGACTCTAAAGAATTAAGAAAGTCTAGGTACAAATAAAGACATTCGTTGCCGAAAAACGTGAACATTTTGAAATCATTAATTTATGCGCAAAAATTTCACGTACTTTATGCGAGGATATTCTCTTTGAAATTCCAAGTTTGCAATGCTACTTTACATATTCACATTTGCATGATTTCCTATAAGAATACTGGCTGTACAGTTTAAGGTAGAGGTATAAGAATACTTATTCATGAAGGCTGGCTTTAGTTCGACTGTTGCTTAACGAAAATGTATGTTGTGGTGGGTTAAAGGATGTTACAGTGAAATGACTTGCATGGCTTATTACACATTATTTATGCAAACCCATAATTAATATTGTACAACAAAGTCACTGAATGATATGCTTTGTAATTAATTATTCACACTAGTCTACACTCAGGGAAAAACAGCATTTTAAAATCAAAAATAAAATTTTTTTTTCATAATGCACGTTTTAAACCAACCATTTTTATTTTAACAATGAAAATTTTTAATTTAAAAATGAAATTTTTGAATTAGGATTGAAATTTTTGAAGTAAAAATGCATTTTGTATTTAAAAAGAAACATACTTAAATTAAAAATGAAAATGAATGGTGATTCAAAAACTCGCTCATTTTTGTGAGAAAATATTTTTTGTGAGAAATTCAACAAAAACAATAATGAGAATCGATCTTCTTTAATTTTGTTTTTACAATGATTCATATAATTCCTGGATTCTTTTTTTAGGAAAAGGGGAGTATAAATAGGTTACTACAATTCAATACAATGTTTAATGTTCCACTATGTGATGGCGTTGGATTGAATTTCAGGTTGATGTCATGGTTCGAATCCGAAAGAGAATATAAAATAAAGAAGAAAAAGGAGAATAAGGAGAAAAAGAAATAAAGATAGCGAAGTAGAAGAGAAGAGGAGAACAAGCGGAGGTTACATTTTTGTAGTTGGGACTCGGACTGAGAGAAAATGAAGAGAATGCCGTTGGATGCAATTTCGAATCCGGAAGAGAAAATGATATAGAGAACGATGTAGCGTTTTTTTCTCGTAGTGCTTAAAATAAAAATAAACATTTTTAAATTTAAAATGTTTTTTCTTCATTTAAAAATTTTACAATGAACATTTTTAAAATAAATACGTTTTTGTCCATTTTAAGCACGTTTTCATATGTTTTTATAATTATTTTTCCCTGAGTGTACACATTTTGAAATGAAGTTAAAACAGAATGGAAAATTAATTTTTCTCCTAGAATCCTAGTTGGAACAGTTTAAAACGTTCTTCAAAGATAACTCTGTGATAAATATTTTCGTAATGCGATGAACTAAAATTAGCCTAGAAGATGTTAAGATTATTAAAATTTTCCTCTCGTGTAGAATAGTGTAATTAATGCGCAACCATTTAGCTCATGAAATTATTGTGTTCGCTGCCGTTATTGTCACAGCAGTTGGTATTGTTCTTAGATAGTTGGACAGAATTGCCTATGTGACAACGTGTATTACCTGAAACGTGTAAATGGCAATAATTATGTATTACTTAGTGTACGAGGGTTGTTTGATAAGTCCGTAACATTTTGAATAAGAAATAATTTTTTCGCCCTTATTTGGTGCACGTTCATTCGGAGAAACCCACTGTCTTGATGTGGTGTGATGGATCCAAGTTTCATCTATGGTAACGCAAATTCTTTCAGATTGCGGTTGAGCATCGTGAAACACGACTTTGAAGTTGTCACACGATTACGCTTATTACCGAGTATAAGAAATCACGGTACCCATCGCGCGGATAGCCTTTTCATGTCTAAATATTCATGTCTAAATATTCATGTAAGATATGATGTATTCACTCAGTTGAGTTTCCTGTTAATCCATCTATTTCACGCACTTTCACTCTCCTATTGTCCTATATCATTACATGGATTTTATGGACGATTTCCTGAACGTTCGGTATCACTTGTGCTACAACGCAGTGATGCCAGATAATCTCCGCTAAAATTCCCACAGAAATTGGAAAAAAATCCCTAATTTCCCACATTTTAAATAAAAAAATCCCACAAAATTCCCACCTAATTTAAAGCATTTATTTCAGTAATATAAGAATATACAATATGCAAATAAAGTTTTTTTAATAGCTAAAAGCATTAGTTGTACAAATTATTTGCATTGTGCAAGTGGATATGATTTTTGTTGATTCTAAAGTTTGAGCCATTGATATTTTTGGATACTTTACTTATACTATTTAACATATCACTAGATAGTTTGTTTCGCTCTTTACATTTAACATCCGTTACAACTGAAAATGTTCTTTCTGATTCAGCGTTTGAATGGGGTAACGTAAGTACAATTTCAACCAATTGCTTAAGATTATGAAACAAAAAATTGTCATTATAGGTTTTTAAAGTTTATTATTTTACTCCACATTACATCAACAAGTAACTATTTTAAATTGTCTTTGTGTTTCGGTTAAAACTATACAAATACCTTTGTATTCCGATTCTGTGAGATCAGGATTAAGATTTAATTTTTTAGTTAGAGCAAGAAGTGATACACGATTGTTTTTAGAGAAATCAAAAACAATATCAGGATCAAAAAACTGCAATTCTTCGAAAACACCGTAAAATGGAAAACGTGATATTATCTGAAAAGTAGAAGCTTCATAAAAGCGCAGTCACTTTTTTTGAATACAATCTTTTCCTCCAAATTTAAATTTGACAAGATATCTTCGCATTCAACGCCAACGTAAACGTTATGCACGTCAAGTAAATATGGAGTTGGAAGTTCCAAAATTTTTAGCTGTAATTCCCACGGAATTGTAAAAAGGTCGGGTTTTAAGAAATTTCTTGCAATTTTCAACACAAGTGTCTTAACCCCTTGCCCTAGTCCATGTATAAGTACATTTCGGATTTGGAACAATGCGTTAAATTCATTGAAAATATTAGGAACGTACTTAAAAAATCTAAAATAAGCTTGTTTTGAATTCTTTTCAATTCTTCATAAATAGTTTCTGCTTTTTAACGCTTATCTTTAAATGAGGCCAGGCGAAAATAGCTTCTAAGTGGCTTCCAATTCTCCAAAATTCTTTCGATACAAGGATGTAAAGAAAGCCAACGTGTTCTTTCAGGTTTAAGAATTTTTTTTGCTTCTACGCCGAAATATTTATTCTTAGGAGTTTTTCAGTGTGAGATGTGCTTATTTTAAGTTATACTATAAATTATACATGTATGTAGGTACGTAAACAGTTCTGCCACCAAAAAATCCCTTTTTTTATATGGACGAGAACAAAATGTCCCTTTTTTCCCTCTTTCAAAATTTTGCAGTGAAATATCCCTCAAAAAGAGAAATTTCCCTGAATCTGGCACCACTGCTACAACGGAACTCAATAAACCACTTTTTAACCATTGAAGATGATAGAGTATAGTCGCCATAGTATTTATCAAGCCTTTCTTCGCTTCCTTCATGGCTTTGTTATGAAAAAAGTAATTTTTGTTAAATACACGAGCTACGCCATAAATTTTTAATTAATTTAAATTTCAAAAAAATCTCTTCTCAGGTCACAGATTACAGCTAATATTTACCAAAGTCATAAACAAACATGTGGATTTTCAAGAAGAAAGCGTTTCCTCTGCTTTGAAAAAGCTAGTTCCTTTAGATTAGAGGGAATAGTAACACATTTAATTACGAAACTAAATTAAAAATCTGATAAGAAATTGACATAAATCCAAATTTTTGTAAATTAACTAATTTAGACCTATATATACCTACATTTCTATATATACATACATAAGTAAATGCATGCGAGTATGTAAATTTATATATTCAATTACTTTTCTAGCTCGACTGTAGCGAAGTTTGCATGCCCATCCAACATTTTGCCGAAAATCGGGGTCAGCAAATGGTTTGGATTTGATTAATTAATGTTCTAATTAAACGAAAAACGCGAATAACAATATTTGCTATATGTACATAAAAAAAAACTGGGTGGGTGCGAAAAAGGACAAACAGAAGCTATGAATATGCGTAAACAATGGATGAAAACGATGGTTGAACATTCGCGTTTGTACATATAGTTTTTGTTTAGCTTCGATGAGTTTTAGGCCGATCTGCGGTTGAAATTTGTGGTTAATCATGCGTTAATTTATGGGGTTTTTCTTCGGTTTGAGTCCAGGCTTTTAATATAGAGGTTTTCATGTTCAACGAACTTTCTGAAGTCACCCAGTCTATGTGAAGCCATTGATGGACAGCCAGTCTAACCTAACCTAACCTAAAGCATTAATTTCCCCTCACAAGTTAATTGGAAATACATACATTCATACAATTCTTTATGAAAATCTGCTTATATTTAGCTGATATACGTACATGACTAGAGGTCAAGGGATTTTGAGTCCTAAGCCACCTAGAAATAATAAAAACTTCCTACAATCAACAGCACTACAACACATACCATCAGCTAGCGCACAAATACAGCTAAGCATGCAAAGTTCAGTAAATATTCAGTCAAGAAACTCTTGCGTTCTCCACTCTCAACTACGCTACGAAAAAGTGACAGCAAAATTGCTTTCCAACCATATTCCTTTAAATAATTTTCGTTGAATATCTGATTTCGACACGCGAATGGAGTTCATATTTTTTTACATAAAACAATGATGACACCAAAACAATACACACATACATACATAATTATTTTTATATGTATTTGTATCCTGCCATTGTTTGTCTTAATGTGCCAGTAAGAATATAATAAATGTTGAGATGTCCTGCTTTCAAGTGGAATCAAATGTAACCAACATAAAAAAAAAAGAAAAAGAAAAAGAAAAAAAAACGAAAAAAATGCAAAATAAGAAAAACAAAAAACGAAATACGTTAAGTAACGCATGTTTTAGAAAATTTCTAATGCTCCCACTCATAAATCTTTGCCATTTTCAATTAAAGTGAAATGCTTTTCATAATATGTAACATGGCAAGGAATTACGAAATTACAACATTCCACACGCCTTAAATTTTGTAGATAAAAACGCACGCGAAAATATGTATGTAATAAAGTAAGAGTATGAGTGGGTGTGAGTAAAACGTGCCGACTTTTAACTTTGTGTTTAAATCCGACTTCCAAATAAATAAAACTCTTTCTCATCTATGAATTGTACGCAGCACAACGAATTTAAAAGAAGTAACTTTAGAAGACTGACATGTTTTTCGCAAAACAAAAAGTTTAAAACATATTTTTAAAATTTATTATTAAATAAAAATGTCAAAGCGCGGTTCGAAGCAACTGACAAAATTGTTATTATTAGATATTAATGTTGGTATGCTTGTTGCAACATTGTTTCAGATTTAAAGATTGTAGTGAGAATGAAAGACTCGTATTTTTATCTCAACAAACAATCCAGACTGTAAAGCATAGATGCTCATGCCTATGCCCTTGAATCACATTTGTTTTTGTTTTTCCCCCCAGACATAGGCACAGATACAAATTCGCCCTTTGAATATAAAAATAAAATTTTCTTCCCCTGCCATATGCCCACAGGTATAAAAAATTTCTAATGAATGTGATTGAGTTTCATATGGGAAGTGCGAAGCTACGTCAGCTTCGCCCTTCTCATATGAAGCTACGTTGGCGTCGCCCTTCCCATATGAAATTGAAAATTACACTAACAAATTGAAAATAAAATTTTTTTGAAAAAATCGAATTCTTGAATTGAAAAGCGACATAACTCAAACCCCAAATAAATAAAAAAGTAATGGAGGAAATGCAAGAAAACCTTTTTCTTTACAAACGAAGCTTTGAAGTAAAACCTTGGGTAAGGAAAAAGGCTGTTGCTGGGAGGAGACTAATATTTAGCCGTCCCTAAACCCTTTATTCATGGATTCAAAAAATTTTGAGTTGTGCAGTTTTTTGATTTATGGTGCGATTTGTAGGCAAACGAAAAAACTGAACAAAATTTCTAGTTAATATTGAAAAATGTGTGGCAAAAATGTATTTCAAATTATTTGAAGAAAAATAAAAGCAGATTTTAATAAGAAAAATAGGAATTAGAGCTTTTTTTGCTGAAATATTATTGCAAGTCACAGTCTATGCTAATTAATTATAGGTACATATATAAATTAATAATTAAGGTAAGTTACATATATGACAGAAATAAAATATGACAAGTATCCACTCATAAGAAATGAAATTTTAAAATACTTATCCAAGTTCGGAAGCACATATGTGCATATATTTGCGAAAAAGCCTTTTCTAGCCTTAAGTTAATCAAAACAAACCAAAGAAACCTTTTATCACAAAAGCATTTGGAAGCAATTCTGCAATTATCCACCTCTGATTCGACAATAAATATTGACAATTTATTAAACAGCCTTGAATAAACTTGTCACTTATTGTTATTATGTAATATGTAGATACATTTTTTTATATGTACGAGTTCATATCTTAATTTAATATAAATAAAATATATTGTAAATATTGTACATATGTATGTATTTATGTTGTATGTAAAATTTTCCAATCGTACAAAAAAAAATTACTTGTAGTTTGTAACTTTTTTTAAATCTAACACAAATTTTTTCTCGGTGCACTAATAAATTTTTGTAGATGTATTGGAGTTTCCCCATTCAATACGAAAGCGTTGAGCACCCTTGTATTAATGCATATAAAATTTTAATTTTTTTTTTGGACAAAGAGAGCAACATACGACTTTATCTCACTTGTGCTTCAAATTTTGTTTTCAAGGGATATAAGCACTAGAACAATTAAATTTAGCAAGAAACAAGTCCACTCTTAAGCACCAACTCTATTTTGCCTAGTAGGCATACAAATCATTGAAAAAGAAAGCTTGAAAGCTACTACTGTAAATAGAAATTCCATCAAACGCTCTCTGAAAAATTTGTTTCCTTATACAGAGGCTCTCAGAAGTATTTTGCATAATTAATTTATTAAGAAAACGTTAGAAATTCGCATATTTTTCGAATTGTTTTCGAAATTTTTTTAATGTGGTATTATAGCTGAATCTCCATACTACAAAAACGCATTCATTAAAAAATCAAAATGCATTTCATCTTTTTTATAAAATTAAAGAAACGAAAAAAGGCATACATTTTTGCTCACAAAAGTATTTTGCATATTGGTAATTTTGGTGAATAAATGCATCTACAACCTGTTTAATATTTTTTATGATATCCGTTCTTTTCCGAAATGGCTTCCAAGAGTCTAGGAATGGGCTCCGCTAATTTTTGGCAAAATTTCCGGAGGTATTTTGTCCCATTCCCCGGTCAAACCCGCATTTGAGTTATTTTTTGGGGAAATCTTCGATTTTCTCACATGATCTTCAAGACAGGACTAAAAATTTTGATTGGTTCTTATATCTGAGCTTTGAAAAAGAGTTTGTAAGTGTTTTTTATTCGAAAGTGTTCATATTCTAACATCATTAGCGGTATTTTTCGGATTATTATCTTGTTGAATTAAAAACCCATTGTATATCATATCCATTTTTTCTGCACTAGAACGTAGGTTTTCCCTGAAAATGGAATATCGGGAATGCTCGTCCATCGTACTATCCACTAAAACCAGTTTTACAACTCACTGAGGTGATATATGAACTCCCTGAGCCTCGATTGATCACGAACTCCTACAGTGCTTAACAATCGCTTTAATATTTTTGATTTTCAGCTCTTAAGTGCGCTTCCGCCATAAAATACGACTCAAAAATATTATATTTTCTTTCGGCACTTAAAATTATGGTTTTAGAAATGTTAATTTTTTTTTTATTTTGTGTTTGTTGGGGAAAATAAAACACTTTCTTTGAGATAGAGAGTTGGTTGCGCAGTACTTGGCGGTGAATATGGGTTTTCTCGGTACTCTGTGCACTGCCTCGTCCGATACTTGATTATTGAGTATTGGTCTTAGTTTTCTGTTTATTGTAGGAGCTTATGTGTGGGGGTTTAGTTGATTTTCTCTCAATATATCACGTTCTTCTAGCGAGGTTCTTCTTTGTACTAGCAACTTTTTTCCGAAAAATATCACTCTTGATGTTAAAATGTGAACACTTTGGAATAAAAAAACACTTCCAAGTTTGTGTTCAAAGCTCCGATATAAGAACCATTAAAAATTGTTGATCCTATCTTGAAGATCATGTGAGAAAATCGAAGATTTCCCCAAAAAATTATCCAAATGCGGTTTTGGCCGAGGAATGGGACAAAGAACCTCCGGAATTCTGCCAAAAATTAGCAGAGCCCATCCCTAGACTCTTGAAGCCATTTCGAAAAAGAACGGATATCATAAAAATGTTAAACAGGTTGTAGATGCATTTATTCTCCAAAAATACCAATATGCAAAATACTTTTGTGAGCAAAAATGTATGCCTTTTTTCCTTTCTTTAATTTTATAAAAAATATGAAATGCATTTTGATTTTTTAATGAATGTGTTTTTGTAGTATGGAGATTCAGCTATAATACCACATTAAAAAAATTTCGAAAACAGTTCGAAAAATATGCGAAATTCTAACGTTTTCTTAATAAATGAATTATGCAAAATACCTCTGAGAGCCACTGTATGTAAATTTGCATTTCAAACACACACACACACTCACACAAAAATAAAACACACTTCACATGCGTTATTATGCGTAACGAATCGTCAGTGGTCGGTTGGCATTGGCCGGACGTGATTTGTACGTGCACAAATCAGGAAAACAGAAAAAAAAGAATAATCTACTAGGTACATATGTATGTACATATGTGGACGAAAGGTAGCTGCTAAAGGATTTTGCGGAATGTGGACAGGTAAAAAAGAAATTCCAAAACACAAAACACGTGAATGCGATGCACATCGTTTCCGGCCGATTGCACAATCAGGCACACACGCGTTAAAAACCAGACATTTTCCATTCTCTCTGCCACTATTCTCTTATGTTTTGCGGACAAAAACCAAAGCGACTTTCTGTTGGATGTTAATGCGTTTAATTGCATTCCGGCATCGCACGACAAAACAAGCAAATCACTTGTCAAAGCCACCACAAAGCAATATGTACATAAGTGCATAGCTCACATGGGGTAACCAATTCGTCTTACTTACATACATACACACATACATACATACATTGGAGTATATGCAAACATACAGTGCCGAACTAAAGTATTGGCACAGCAAGATGCTTCAACTTTAACACTGTTTTTTGGCCGCATGTGAAGAGATTTCTTAAAAATATAAAACATCCCTGGATAGAATGATAAATTGTTAACCATTTCCATTTTATTTTATTTAATTATCTCTTTTATTGAATTAACGGCAGCGATTCTAAGAAAAAAAAGTACTGTTCTGGGCTGAACAAAAGTATTGGCACAGCGCTGATTTAGCGGTCTAGCAACTTTTTTTAATTTGTCATGCTACGAGAACGTGTGACTTACGTACGTTGCTCTTAAAATACGAGCTGCGGACGTCGCAGTGTCTTAAATAAGTAAATTTTCCATTAAAGTGGGTAGAAAAAAAGTGAAACCGCCGAATCTCGGCGAAAAATTATGTCACATTTGCATAATTATGGAAAATCAATCTCTGGGATGGGTGAAATGATGGACAGAAACCGCCACACTATTCGGAGCATTGTTCAACGTTTCAAGAAGGCTTATCTTTGCAAAGTGTACAAAGAACGGATAGACCTACGGCTTTAAACGACCGTAAACGCAGTCAGATAGTAAGAAGAGTGAAAAAAAATCGTAGAATATATTCCACCGACATTGCAGATTAGGTTAAGACAGATTTCGGAAGATATATGCTCGCCATAACGATCCGGAGAGCCTTACAGGAAAATAGCTATGATTCCCGTATAACTAGATGCAAGCTGTTATGGTTTCCCCACACGGTTTGCCGGTCATCAAGTTGGAAAATGCTAAATTTTTTTTCATCCGAGTAAAGAACATTGTTTCAGCAGTTGCTTGGCTTACTTAATATCCTTTTACATGATCTAAGAGTTTATTTAGGCTTATTTTTGGAATAAGGGGCTTTCGGTTAGCTATACGAGAATGGTGGTTATTTTCATATACGGCTCCCCGGATCGTTATGGCGTGCATATCTCTTCCTAATTCTGTCTTAACGTCATCTGTAATGTTGGTGGAATATATTCTACGATTTTTTTTTTTACTCTTCCTACTATCTGACTGCGTTTACGGTCGTTTAAAGCCGTAGGTCTATCCGTTCTTTGTACACTTTGCAAAGATAAGCCTTCTTGAAACGTTGAACAATGCTCCGAATAGTGTGGCGGTTTCTGTCCATCATTTCACCCATCCCAGAGAATGATTTTCCATAATGATGCAAATGTGACATAATTTTTCGCCGAGATTCGACGGTTTCACTTTTTTGACCGATAAATCAGCGCAAAATAGCCAGTAATATTTAGCTGTGCCAATACTTTTGTTCAGCCCAAAACAGTACTTTTTTTCTTAGAATCGCTGCCGTTAATTCAATAAAAGAGATAATTAAATAAAATAAAATGGAAATGGTTAACAATTTATCATTCTATCCAGGGATGTTTTATATTTTTAAGAAATCTCTTCACATGCGGCCAAAAAACAGTGTTAAAGTTGAAGCATCTTGCTGTGCCAATGCTTTAGTTCGGCACTGTATGTAGTCCAAAAGGGAAGACAGAGGGCGCAACCAACAACTAACAAAGTAAGCTTAAAATATCTGTCAGTGATACCACTATTCACCCACCCGACCTGTTTTGTGTGTCTCAAAGAGCAGCAAAATCAGTTAGGAGGGCGTTAACTTAAAATATGCGGCTGAATAAAAGCGCGCTTGTAATTGCCTTGAAAATTTGAGCGACATGCGTTCATGGGGTGGAGCGCGTTGTCAGAACAAATCGGAAATCATATGTCAGCTGCAGTCAACATTGAGGCCACCGCCACCAGGCAAGCACCCAAACACCTTTCTTCTTACACTTACTTACAGCGCCACCAGCAGCAACAATGTCTGTGATGTGTTGTAACTTGTAACTATGTGCAATTTATATGAATTGACATTCCATATTCGCGCAGAAAGAAGGCAGGCTGTAAGATATGCAGATACATACTCATACACACGTATGTACATATGCATACCATTTTAGTGTGCTTGTCGATGCGCGAGCTTATGCAAATTTGTAGGTGCCACTAAAGTGTGCGTAATTAATGTGTTTCAATTTACCCGCGTCGCGTTCGCACCCAAAAAGCGCTTCAACTTTCGCTAGAACACATTCTAGTAGAAAAGAGCAACAAAAAATGCTATTAATTCGGGCTTGGTTCGGGATCAGTTTACAGAAATTTTGTGTCTCAATGGAAGGATTTCGCCTTAGGGAAAATTTTAATTGTTGTTGTTGTTGTTGTTGTTGTAGCCACCAAGACACTACCCGAAGGTTTTGGGGAGTGTAGAAGAAGTGACAGTCCTTTGCCGGTTAAATCCGGTACGCTCGGGTACTAGTCCCTTCTGACATTAGCCCGACTGTCGTGCGAACGATTTTTTTGGTCATTATCAACCTTCTAGGCCGGTGGATTTTAGTCGCCTCTTACGACAGGCATACCTTACCACGGGTACATTCTAAGCCCCCTAACCCGCTGCACAGTGGGCTGAAATTCGTCGGTAGTGGACATAGAGACATGAAATAAAAGCTAGTTAATAATAAAAAACTAATTATGGAGTTCGATTCTAAACCTTATTACATGAGGTTTTTGTATCTGAATAACTTTTCATAAAGTCTTTAATTTAAAAGTTATAGCAAATTAAAAAAAAAATGTACACTGAAAAAAAAAATTACTCAGATTATGGAAAAATGGGAATGATTCGGCGCTAAAGACATATTTCCATATTTTGATGTACAATTTTCTTTAAAACGTGGTTTTTATTCCTTGATTTGAAGAAAATCGTACATCAAAATATGGAAATATGTCTTTAGCGCCGAATCATTCCCACTTTTCCATAATCTGAGTAAGTTGTTTTTTCAGTGTATGGAAAAATTCAGAATTTTACCCTTAACTCAATTTCCTCACATTTCCTCAAAATTAATTTCATATATTTATATATAAGGTCTAATTTACTATATATTTTACTAGTCCTCGTGGTTCGGAAAAGCTCGGAAAAGTTTACAATTTCAGTCATAGTTCCATTAATGACTAGGTCTTATGGCAATATTATTATTTTCGCTGAAGAGAGAAATGCGACAACACCAAGCAGTACCTCGTTCGGTAGATGATTAAAATACGCTTCTAACGACATACAACTTGTAGTGATTGAACCAACCCTGGTTGAGTGACAGCCGGTCAAAGTTAAAAAATTTTCATCTTTTTCGATTTTTTGTTTGCCGTTAACTCAGATTCCTCACGTTTCCTCATAATTAATTTTATTTATTTATACATAAGGTCTATTTTATTAATTTTCGTGGTTCGTAAAATTTCCGTTTTTTGCAATTTCAATAAGAATTCCATTACTAACTGGGTCATATGCCAGTAATGCGCATCAGTTTTCATTGCTGGGTATAATGTGGAAACCAAAAATATTTTAGGACTTCAGTGTTAAGTCATTTTGCCGTGTCAACCGTTTCGCCATATGCATATAAGCCTAAAATTAGAGTCAAATGTCGCTGCTATTCTTTAAAATATTCTGGTATGCCTTATTATACCCCACTTTTCTTCACTTAAACTTCAAGAGCTCATCCAAATATTGTTAGATTTTTAATATGAATGTATTTTTGAAACCTGCATTAAATTACACAGCCCCATGTGTAATTGAATTTAAAAAAATTTTCAGCTATCAGGAAGAATATAGGACATGAAGTTGAAGATTCGTGAGAAAGAAAACAAAATGTTCACTTTAGGCCGCGATATTACCTTCACTGGGGAGTGTACCAAAAAACTGAATACGCCATTCGTTTAAACTGTTAATTTTACGTACGACTAGATAACAATTTTTTATCTTGTGGAAAATCTCAACTTATTTCATACATAAAACTAAACATACCTTGAAATTCTTGAAAATTGCGCGGATTTTGGTGTAGCTCCATCTAGTTTTTAGAAAAGTGATTTTGTTTTTTCATTTTATTTACTATTAAACAACCTATTTTCATATTCTGGGGCCGGAGGGAGGATCTGAGAAGGTTTAAACAATGGCATACAAATAAACGCATCTAATGTAAATCTATTACTAAAAGGCTGATAACTTCTTAAAACAAGGTTTTACGAAAAAAAGTTATATAACTAAAAATTATGGCAAAATATCATAGAATATGAAAATATGCAATTGAAGTCCTATGTCCCTACTTGCAATTTTCAGCCCACTTTGCGCTGGGGGGGGAAATTTAATTATTTTTGCTTAGTTGTTGTTGTTGCTGTTCTTTTTGCTCTTTGGTGTTTTTCTTCCTGTCTCAATTTGGTTTCCTGCAAAACTTATACGGCTATGCCACATGATGTTGACTAACACCACCAGCTCCCTGAGAATTGGGAGGGACCTCTCCGGGGCGCTCGGACCCAATGGAGGTTTCAGGCAAGGTGATTCCCTTTCGTGTGATTTCTTCAACTTCATACAGGAAAAGATTATTCGAGCTGCAGAACTTAACCGCACAGGAAGCATCATGAGAGTGTTCAGCTGCTGGCGTACGCCGATGATATTGATATCATTGGCACTAACACTCGCGCTGTATGCTCTGCCTTCTCCAAGCTCGATGAAGAGGCTTAGAAAATGGTTTTGGTGGTTAACGAGGACAAAACGAAGTACCTTCTGTCATTACACAAGGAAATAGTGCGACTCGGCCGCCACGTCATTGCTGACAGCTACATATTCGAAAGCGTTAAGGACTTCGTCTATTTGGGAACCAGCATTAACATCAAAAAAATTTTAGAACGGAAATACAACGAAGAATCACTCTTGCCAATAAGTGCTACTTTAGACTAAGTAAGCAACTGAAAAGTAAAGTCATCTCTCGACGAACAAGAATCACGTTTTAAAGGACGCTTTTCAGTCTTCATGTACAGCGCAGAAACATAGACGATGTCGAGGTCAGATCAGATGACTCTTGGAGTAATCGAGAGAAAAGTTCTTTGGTAGATATATGGACCTTAGAACATTAACGAGGGTGAATATCGACGTAGATTTAATGATCCGGTACGAGCTTTACGCAGCCATCGACATCGCTCAGCGAATCCAAAATTCAGCGGCTGCGTTGGGCAGGTCATGTCGTGAGAATGGATGAAGTTGTTCCGGCCCAGAAAATATTTCTATCGAAACCCACTGAACACAGAAGACCATGGAGACCTCCACTGCGTTGGGAAGATCAGGCGAAGACTGACTCCTCCTCTCTTGGCGCCAGGCAGCACAAAACAGAAACGAAAAACGCGCCTTATTAGACTCGGCCAGATGGTTACGCTCTACTTTAGAAGGGAAGTTTTTCTTTCTGCTTGCATTTCTTGTTTATTTTACTAGCCGTCTTCCTCTTCTCCGATTTTCTTCTGCTTCATAATATTTTTTCTGTCGTCCTCTTCTTCCTGTATTTCTAATTCTTATTCCTTAAACTTTCTTTCTTCCATTACTTTCTGTTTATCTTCTTCGTTATATAATTTTTTGTTTTTTATTATTCTTCTTCTTCTCCTAATTTTTATTTTTGTTCTTCCTTTCATCCCTCTTCCTTTTACTTCTTCTTCCACTTCTTTATCTTCTTCGTTATATAGTTTTTTTCTTTGATTATTCTTTTTCTCCTCATTTTTATTTTTGTTCTTCCTTTCATCCCTTATTCCTTTTACTTCTTCTTCCTCTTTTTTATCTTCTTCGTTATATAATTTTTTGTTTTTTATTATTCTTCTTCTTCTCCTAATTTTTATTTTTGTTCTTTCTTTTCTCCCTCTTCCTTTTACTTCTTCTTCCTCTTCTTTATCTTCTTCGTTATATAGTTTTTTTTTTCTTTTATTCTTCTTCTTCTTCTTCTACTCATTTTTATTTTTGTTCTTCCTTTCATCCCTTCTTTCTTGTACTTCTTCTTCCTCTTCTTTATCTTCTTCGTTATATAGTTTTTCTTCTTTCTTTATTCTTCTTCTTCTCCTCATTTTTATTTTTGTTCTTCCTTTTATCCCTCTTCCTTTTACTTCTTCATCTTCTTTATCTTCTTCGTTATATAGTTTTTTTTCTTTGATCATTCTTCTTCTTCTTCTAATTTATATTTTTGTTCTTCCTTTCATCCCTTTTCCTTTTACTTCTTCTTTCTCTTCTTTATCTTCTTCGTTATATAGTTTTTTTTTCTTTGATTACTCTTCTTCTTATCCTCATATTTATTTTTGTTCTTCCTTTCATCCCTTCTTTCTTTTACTTCTTCTTCCTCTTCTTTATCTTCTTCATTATATACTTTTTTCTTTGATTATTCTTCTTCTTATCCTAATTTATATTTTTGTTCTTCCTTCCATCCCACTTTCTTTTACTTCTTCTACCTCTTCCTTATTTCCTTCGTTATATAGTTTTTTTTCTTTGATTATTCTTCTTCTTCTCCTCATTTTTCTTTTTGTTCTTCCTTTCATCCCTTCTTTCGTTTACTTCTTCTTCCTCTTCTACTTTCTCCTGCTCGCTCTCTCCTTTCTTCTCAGTGCGCTCATTCTCCTTATCGTGCACTAACACAAAACTCATTCACAAGGCTTCACATTTACCCTGATAAATAAGAGCCCGGGATTGCACTTTTTCCTGATTAATCGCACAATTTTTTAGCGAGGAACGCATAACACGCGAATATATACAAACATATGTACATATAGATTAGTGTGCGTAATTTCTGAGCTGCCTTACGTACATACATACATATCTATGTACAATTGAAAGTATGTAAATGCCAGCGGCACCATCAAAGTCCAGAAATACCAGCAGCAATTTATTCAGCGTTGCATTATACGTTCGCGAGGGCTCGGAGGCGCTGCTGTTGCTTGATGCGTTTCCTTTGCATTTTCTTTCACATAATTTTTTTTTTTTGCAAAGAGTTTCTATTGTAATGCAAGTATGTTTATATACATACCTGCCAGTGTATGTGCAATTTCACTGCATTTCATATTAAAATACCTTCCGTGCACATGCTTTCACACTTTTGTAATTTGATTAATTGTTCATTTAAAAGATGCTCTTGTTGCGCAGTCGACCCCAATTCGTTACCCCCCCCCCCTCCCCTCGGCGAGCGGTATTGCCATTAAACTTACTTTGTCTGGGTAAATTTTAAAATAATATTTTTCATATCGTCACAAAACCATATGGGCGATGTGCGTATGTATGTATGTATGTTGATAAATGAATTAAAGTCTCATTTGGAAAATTGTGCAATTAAATGCTTTTTATTGCTTAATATGCCATTGTTCATAAGCGCATACATATTTCTGTACATAAGTGCACATATGCATATCTACATATATGTATGTATGCTAGTAATGTGATTGATTAATTAGTGCTTTTGTGGTGATGCAAATACAATTAAATTGTGAATCTGTATTTGATATACATACTCGTGTGTATTTCTGCATATGACTGCAAATTTAATTGCTTTAAATTTCCCACTTCGAAGCAAGTTGTGATAGATTTAAGTGAATTTTCATTATTCACTGTGGAGCTTTGTGTTATATGAGCACAAATATAAATTTTCACTTAACTGATTTAGTCTTTTCACTAATTCTAACAATAAACAGTGTTTCTAACTATCGATGTCGAATGTGAATATCGAACGAATAACGAACCTCATAGCTATATTGGAAATGCAATCTAAAATGGTTCGGAAAAAAATGAGAGCCATTCTATATTTTAAGACAATAACTCATAAAACATTCTAACTGAGCATAGACTGGATTTCGAATTCATAACGATGTGAAAATAAATCGGTGCCGTTTTTTTGGAGAATACTTAGCTTGGAGAATACATACAGTGGCTCTCAGAAGTATTTTGCTCAATTCATTTATTAAGAAAACGTTAGAAATTCGCCTTTTTTTCGAATTCTTTTGCAAATTTTTTTAATGTGGTATTATAGGTGAGTCTTCATCCTACAAAAATACATTCATTAAAAAACCAAAATGCATTTCATCTGTTTTATAAAATTAAAGAAACGAAAAAAGGCATACATTTTTGCTCACAAAAGTATTTTGCATATTGGTATTTTTGGTGAATAAATGCATCTACAACCTGTTTAATATTTTTTATGATATCCGTTCTTTTTCGAAATGGCTTCCAAGAGTCTAGGAATGGGCTCTGCTAATTGTATATCATACCCATTTTTTCTGCACTAGAACGTAGGTTTTCACTGAAAATGGAAAATCGAGAAAGCTCGTCCATCGTACTATCCACTAAAATAAGTTTTACAACTCACTGAGCCTCGATTGATCAGAAACTCCTACAGTGCTTAACAGTCGCTTTATTTTTTTTTGGTGGTCGCTGTGGTGCAGTGGGTAGAGTGCTCGCCTGCTATGCCAGAGGTCTCGGATTCAAACCACGGTCCGAGCCAAACAAATTTTTCTAATTAGTAAAAATCCAATTATTGGGTTTTTTAAGAGCAGCGGTCACCTTTCGGCAGTGGGCGGCATACCCTCCGAGAGTATTTCTGCCATGAAAAAGCTTCTCACAAAAAATGCATTCGCCGTTCGGAGCCGGCATAAAACTGTAGGTCCACCCAATTAGTAGGAAAAACAAAAAGGAGTACACCTCGAATTGGGAGAGAAGCTCGGCCATAAAACTCGTCAGAGTTATAATAGCGCCATTGTATTATTATTATTATGATATCCGTTCTTTTTCGAAATGGCTTCCAAGAGTCTAGGAATGGGCTCTGCTAATTTTTGGCAAAATTTCCGGAGGTATTTTGTCCCATTCCCCGGTCAAACCCGCATTTGGGTTATTTTTGGGGAAATCTTCGATTTTCTCACGTGATCTCCAAGACAGGACTAAAAATTTTGATTGGTTCTTATATCAGAGATTTGAAAAAGAGTTTGGAAGTGTTTTTTATTCCAAAGTGTTCACATTTTAGCATCATTAGCGGTATTTTTCGGATTATTATCTTGTTGAATTAAAAACCCATTGTATATCATACCCATTTTTTCTGCACTAGAACGTAGGTTTTCACTGAAAATGGAAAATCGAGAAAGCTCGTCCATCGTACTATCCACTAAAATAAGTTTTACAACTCACTGAGCCTCGATTGATCAGAAACTCCTACAGTGCTTAACAGTCGCTTTATTTTTTTTTGATTTTCAGCTGTTAATTGGGCTTCCGCCATGAAATACGACTCAAAAATATTATATTTTCTTTCGGCACTTAAAATTATGATTTTAGAAATGTCAAATTCTTCTTTATTTTGTGTTTGTTGGGGAAACAAAGACACTTTCTTTGAGATAGAGAGTTGGTTGCGCAGTACTTGGCGGTGAATATGGTTTTTCTCGGTACTCTGTGCACTGCCTGGTCCGATACTTGATTATTGAGTATTGGTTTTAGTTCTCTGTTTATTGTAGGAGCTTATGTGTCAGGGTTTAGTTGATTTTCTCTCAATATTTCGCGTTCTTCTAGCGACGTTCTTCTTTGTACTAGCAACTTTTTTCCGAAAAATATCACTCATAATGTTAAAATGTCAACACTTTCGAATAAAAACCACTTCCAAGTTTGTGTTCAAAGCTCCGATATAAGAACCATTAAAAATTATTGATCCTATCTTGAAGATCATGTGAGAAAATCGAAGATTTCCCCAAAAAATTATCCAAATGCGGTTTTGGCCGAGGAATGGGACAAAATACCTTCGAGATTTTGTCGAAAACTAGCAGAGCGCATCCCTAGACTCTTGGAAGCCATTTCGAAAAAGAACGCATATCATAAATAATATTAAACAGGTTGTAGATGCATTTATTCACCAAAAATACCAATATGCAAAATACTTTTGTGAGCAAAAATGTATGCCTTTTTTCGTTTCTTTAATTTTCAAAAAAAGATGAAATGCATTTTGGTTTTTTAATGAATGTGTTTTTGTAGTATGAAGATTCAGCTATAATACCACATTAAAAAAATTTGCAAAAGAATTCGAAAAAAGGCGAATTTCTAACGTTTTCTTAATAAATGAATTATGCAAAATACTTCTGAGAGCCACTGTATGTAGCTCCATCATTCATTATCGAAGTTGTGACTTACAAAATAGACATGTTTTCTAATTGTTATGGAATGGAGTCGAATGGAATTGTGGTAGGCCGGGACACTTACGTCTTTCCCAAACACTCAGGTATATTTTCCCATTGTACTTAAGGCCTTTAAAATGGATCAGGATTTAGGGAAAATGTGGGATAGGGGAATAAGTGCTCCTTTGCGAACTTCCCAAATTCTTGTATAAACCTGAAAAGTTTGTCGAGTGGTAGAGAATGCGCATCCGCCATTCTCATTACATCTGACCCGGGAATGCGCAATCTTAGTCTAGCGAAAGCCGGACAACTCCCAGTGCCCCGAGCTCAAATCATCGCGCCACAACCCGAAGGAGTGTAGTTGCCACAGCCTTCTCCGGGAGGTGGAGACCTTTCAATTTCCTCTTCCGTGTAAACAAAACCAGGGTTGTGCTTGCGCACAGACCTCCCTGAGACATGTTCCTGCCGAAAGGGCACGCACATCATCGGCGTAAGCCTGACCTTTCTCCAAAGTGTCGGAATGTGGCTCAATAGCAGATATGCCCTGAAGATCCGAATAAAGGCTTTCCTAAGCCTTTCACCCCAACACTTTAGCAATTTCGGATACACACCATCCGGGCCTGGAGGTTGCCGAAATTCGAATTCTTAGAGCGTAAAATGCTTTCTGGGTTCATTTACTACCATTATTTTACAAAAAATTATAAAAATACGTACTTTCCACAACACAAACAAAATCTATATACCATTACAAATCGTCGTACCATACGAACACTAGCATATTTAAAATTTCTGGCGAAAGCTATCAATAAAAAAATTCTCTTCGAAAAGTAATAAGTTCGACTTTTGGCTGACGAAAAATAATAAAATCGACTTTTGGCTGACGAAAAGTATCAGTAATTATATACTGTTTTTACATTAAAATTGTTGTTGTTTAAACGAAATTGATAGTTTTCGTCAGCCAAACGTCGATTATGTTATTTTTCGTCGGCCAAAAGTCGAACTTGTTACTTTTCGTCAGTCTCAAAAAAACCAATGCTAGTTTTCGTATGGTACGACGAAATATGAAGTACTACTTACTAAAAGACTGAGAAAATCAATTTTAAACGGTACTCAAATTGAGTTACGGCACCCCGGATGTTAATATGAGTAAGATATTAAAAAGCAGCATCGTTTAATTTTTCAAATTTGCTATATAAACGCATATGCAATCAATGTCATATATTTTAATTTGTAGGTTCGGCAATGAAGCCATTGAATAATATATGAATAGACACACCTGTCTTACATACTGAACCTTTTTTTATGTTCAGCTTCGTAAGCACTTGTATACTCGTATTTACTTATATACATACAAAGGTTAAGGAACCAATATTCGATAAAGTAGGGCGTTTAAATGAATGCGTGCTATGTATATACAGATAGAAATATATAAAGAAAATTGTGTTACCTTAAAAACCAAATACTTCCACATATTAGCAAACAAAAAATAATATTGATTAAAAGCTTTTTGGTTTAGACTTTATTTTCATTTTTACTAAACAGCCTTTGGCTATAATCAATTCAAACATCAAATTTCGTTGGCACACGCACTGTCATGTCACGGCTGGCACGTGTCTTGTGTGTGTGTACGTATTTCTTTTACGGTTTCACGCAAAAAACAATCATGATTATTAGCAAATCATCAACCCAAAAATTGGGCGGGTATTGCTTTCTTGGTTTTTTTGCTGTTTCCCTTGCAGTGAAAGCTGCCGACATTACATGTTTACCTACGCACCCAGCATGATTTTTAAAGAGCGTCAATGAAATATGAGCCGCTTATCGAATTTAACACACTACGTGCCTCAAACTTCGTCAATGCATTAGTCTTTTCTGTTCTTTTTATTTTTTCTATTTTTAGATGTCCTTATTGTAATCGTAATTATAGATTAAGACTAATATTTCAGTTTTGATAAAACCGGCATATTTCAGTTCAATTTACATCCCTTACATTACAAATAGGGCACATAGAGTGGAATGTTTAAAAATACGCAGATTGAGGAAAATTTAAAAATAAGTGAAAAGTAATGATATGAGAAGCTTTGGAAAAAGTTTACATATTTTATATTAAACTAGCAAATAAGGGGTCTTTCCCTCTAAACATCCACATTTCCCTTTACCTTTACCTTTACCTTTACCTTTACCTTTACCTTTACCTTTACCTTTACCTTTACCTTTACCTTTACCTTTACCTTTACCTTTACCTTTACCTTTACCTTTACCTTTACCTTTACCTTTACCTTTACCTTTACCTTTACCTTTACCTTTACCTTTACCTTTACCTTTACCTTTACCTTTACCTTTACCTTTACCTTTACCTTTACCTTTGCCTTTACCTTTACCTTTACCTTTACCTTTACCTTTACCTTTACCTTTACCTTTACCTTTACCTTTACCTTTACCTTTACCTTTGCCTTTACCTTTACCTTTACCTTTACCTTTACCTTTACCTTTACCTTTACCTTTACCTTTACCTTTACCTTTACCTTTACCTTTACCTTTACCTTTACATTTACCTTTACCTTTACCTTTACCTTTACCTTTACCTTTACCTTTACCTTTACCTTTACCTTTGCCTTTACCTTTACCTTTACCTTTACCTTTACCTTTACCTTTACCTTTACCTTTACCTTTACCTTTACCTTTACCTTTACCTTTACCTTTACCTTTACCTTTACCTTCACCTTTACCTTTACCTTTACCTTTACCTTTACCTTTACCTTTACCTTTACCTTTACCTTTACCTTTACCTTTACCTTTACCTTTACATTTACCTTTACCTTTACCTTTACCTTTACCTTTACCTTTACATTTACCTTTACCTTTACCTTTACCTTTACCTTTACCTTTACCTTTACCCTTACCCTTACCCTTACCTTTACCTTTACCTTTACCTTTACCTTTACCTTTACCTTTACCTTTACCTTTACCTTTACCTTTACCTTTACCTTTACCTTTACCTTTACCTTTACCTTTACCTTTACCTTTACCTTTACCTTTACCTTTACCTTTACCTTTACCTTTACCTTTACCTTTACCTTTACCTTTACCTTTACCTTTACCTTTACCTTTACCTTTACCTTTACCTTTACCTTTACCTTTACCTTTACCTTTACCTTTACCTTTACCTTTACCTTTACCTTTACCTTTGCCTTTACCTTTACCTTTACCTTTACCTTTACCTTTACCTTTACCTTTGCCTTTACCTTTACCTTTACCTTTACCTTTACCTTTACCTTTACCTTTACCTTTAGCTTTACATTTACATTTACCTTTACCTTTACCTTTACCTTTACCTTTACCTTTACCTTTACCTTTACCTTTACCTTTACCTTTACCTTTACCTTTACCTTTACCTTTACCTTTGCCTTTACCTTTACCTTTACCTTTACCTTTACCTTTACCTTTACCTTTACCTTTACCTTTACCTTTACCTTTACCTTTACCTTTACCTTTACCTTTACCTTTACCTTTACCTTTACCTTTACCTTTACCTTTACCTTTACCTTTACCTTTACCTTTACCTTTACCTTTACATTTACCTTTACCTTTACCTTTACCTTTACCTTTACCTTTACCTTTACCTTTACCTTTACCTTTACCTTTACCTTTACCTTTACCTTTACCTTTACCTTTACCTTTACCTTTACCTTTACCCTTACCCTTACCCTTACCTTTACCTTTACCTTTACCTTTACCTTTACCTTTACCTTTACCTTTACCTTTACCTTTACCTTTACCTTTACCTTTACCTTTACCTTTACCTTTACCTTTACCTTTACCTTTACCTTTACCTTTACCTTTACCTTTACCTTTACCTTTACCTTTACCTTTACCTTTACCTTTACCTTTACCTTTACCTTTACCTTTACCTTTACCTTTACCTTTACCTTTACCTTTACCTTTACCTTTACCTTTACCTTTACCTTTACCTTTACCTTTACCTTTACCTTTACCTTTACCTTTACCTTTACCTTTACCTTTACCTTTACTTTTACCTTTACCTTTACCTTTACCTTTACCTTTACCTTTACCTTTACCTTTCCCTGACCTTTACCTTTACCTTTACCTTTACCTTTACCTTTACCTTTACCTTTACCTTTACCTTTACCTTTACCTTTACCTTTACCTTTACCTTTACCTTTACCTTTACCTTTACCTTTACCTTTACCTTTACCTTTACCTTTACCTTTACCTTTACCTTTACCTTTACCTTTACCTTTACCTTTACCTTTACCTTTACCTTTACCTTTACCTTTACCTTTACCTTTGCCTTTACCTTTACCTTTACCTTTACCTTTACCTTTACCTTTACCTTTACCTTTACCTTTACCTTTACCTTTACCTTTACCTTTACCTTTACCTTTACCTTTACCTTTACCTTTACCTTTACCTTTACCTTTACCTTTACCTTTACCTTTACCTTTACCTTTACCTTTACCTTTACCTTTACCTTTACCTTTACCTTTACCTTTACCTTTACCTTTACCTTTACCTTTACCTTTACCTTTACCTTTACTTTTACCTTTACCTTTACCTTTACCTTTACCTTTACCTTTACCTTTACCTTTACCTTTACCTTTACCTTTACCTTTACCTTTACCTTTACCTTTACCTTTACCTTTACCTTTACCTTTACCTTTACCTTTACCTTTACCTTTACCTTTACCTTTACCTTTACCTTTACCTTTACCTTTACCTTTACCTTTACCTTTACCTTTACCTTTACCTTTACCTTTACCTTTACCTTTACCTTTACCTTTACCTTTACCTTTACCTTTACCTTTACCTTTACCTTTACCTTTACCTTTACCTTTACCTTTACCTTTACCTTTACCTTTACCTTTACCTTTACCTTTACCTTTACCTTTACCTTTACCTTTACCTTTACCTTTACCTTTACCTTTACCTTTACCTTTACCTTTACCTTTACATTTACCTTTACCTTTACCTTTACCTTTACCTTTACCTTTACCTTTACCTTTACCTTTACCTTTACCTTTACCTTTACCTTTACCTTTACCTTTACCTTTACCTTTACCTTTACCTTTACCTTTACCTTTACCTTTACCTTTACCTTTACCTTTACCTTTACCTTTACCTTTACCTTTACCTTTACCTTTACCTTTACCTTTACCTTTACCTTTACCTTTACCTTTACCTTTACCTTTACCTTTACCTTTACCTTTACCTTTACCTGACCGGGACCGTCCATCACCATCCGGACCCACTACTTGAGCCATCTCTGGGAAACAGCCTTAGAAATCACAATGAAAATAGATGTATGTTGAAGCCCTGCTCGACACCTTTCATTTACTACCAATATTGCTCGAAAATATTCAGGGGTTATCAGGGTCCATGCTTTGACCCAAATCTTGGAACCTGGCCTAGGTATCTCTATTTAAAGAACTCTTCTTTCATTTAATACCAATATCGCTCAGAAACTTTCCAGGGTCACTCGGTCCCACGTTTCGATCCAAATCTGGGGACTTTATGTTGAAGGGCTGTTCAATACCTTTCATTTGATCAGCAATCAGAGATCAGCATGCGATAAATTTTTTGTGATTTAGAGTATACTCATAAAAAATGCGGTGGGAGTATGACCGCAGCCGCAAAATATGCGATCATAATAAACACCGTACCGCATTTTCTTGATCAATTCCGGTACGCGGTAGTATGGATATCACAACACCGCAAACACCGCATATCGTAAACACCGCATAACCGCATTTCCCAAATAGAGATATTTACAATGTTGCCAGTGCGATTTTTTGTTTGTAATTTTTACCGTCTTATGGATTTCTGATGAAAAATACTACTGATTACAATTTGATTTTAACCAAAGAATATCTATACAGGAAAACTCTCAGGATTGGTTTTTTTTTTAATTTTTTCATTGAAAGGGCCACTTAAAGTTTAGAGTTTGTTTACATTCAAATTAATTTGACTAATGAATTTCAAGATAAAAATATGTCCTATTTACATGAAATAGAGTTTTTTCCTAAAATCCTTGAATCACATTTATGGCTTCTTAGTAATACACATAAGTTTTGTTTACACATTTTTGTTTGTCTGTAACATAATTCTTTATTTTCCAACGAGGCATTCATTCAATTTTCACAATCGCCAAAATTGGCTACGATACATTAATTGAAAACGAAGTTTTGTCATTTTATTGGAGCAACAACAATACACATGCTTATTTTTACACATTTTATTATGCGCCTGTCGGAATGAATACATTTTCGTCAATTTAGCAATTCGTTTAACTTAGAAACATAGTTGAATTAGATGTCTTTTTTACGGCAAAGATGAAGTACTGAATGTGTCCATCGTCATTTAAATACATTAATTCAACTATGTTGTCAATTAAACGGATTGCTAGTTTGACGGAAAAGTATTCATTCTGATGGCCCTATTAGTCGTATTGGATTTCAAAAATGAATTTTTGATTATTTCATTATTGAAAAATATTTTATTATTCAAAAAACTGCCACAAAAAACAAAGCACACAAAAATAAAAAAAAAAAAAATACTTGAGAATGAATTTTCAATTGCCTATACTTTTGCAGTGTGTGAAAAATTTCCGGCAACACTGAATAGCATACAAATAAACAAATGCGGTGTTTGCGGTGATTGCGGTGTTTGCGATATGCGGTGTTTGCGTTATGCGGTGTTTGCGGTATGCGGTGTAAACAACACTAAATACCGCAATATCATTTAGGTTTTCAATCAATGCGGTGGCGGTGAATTTTTTTCTGGGTACTTATTTTTTGAGCCACTTAAAAAATAAGTATTTTTGCGGTGCTTTAGAACATAGGTGGCCAAGATTTAAGCTTAAGGGAGCCACACGACAACAACATCAATAAAATTACAACAACCTTCTTCTCGGAGTTATAAAAATATTATTTTGCCAAATAACGGTACAAGTACTTATGTATGTACATTAGGGTGTCCCGTTCATGTATGAAAAAAAGTTTTTTTCGAGCTACGCTATCGCAAGAGGTATCAAAAGTTACGTAATTGAATACAGATCACAATAAAAGTAAAAAACCTGGAATTGAATTCGATCTTGAGGGCTCTACCGAGATCTGAAATTTTGTTAATTTCATATATTTAGAAACCTAAACTTTAGAGCTAAAATAATAAAAATGTCATACTCAAGTTTTTTCCTCGATCCTTTCTGAGTACCTGATGGCATTATAGGGTTAAAAACCTAGTATATTATAAAACTTTATTTGATATTCAGTGAATTAGTTTTTTATTATCCACAAAAATCTCCACCCTTTCGAAAAAAATTTTAATTGAAGTTTGGTGTCCCTATTATTTTTCACAAGCTGAAACGAACTCACTCCACAAAATCATCAGCAATTATGAAACGACGCAACAAATGGCCGATTAAATAAATGTTCCTTACTTCGGAGACATCTCAGCAAGAAATTAATGTATAAGTTTTGACCATTGTTTAGAAATTGAAGCACGATCGATCTTTGAAATATTTCAAGACAAGTGTCCCTATTATTTTTCATATGACTGTACTACCTAAAAAAATTAATTGAATATAGAATTTTTAACTGAATTATTTTTAAAATTGAAAAAAAAAAGTGCTGCAAACCTATTTCTGTGTTCAGGGGATTTTTGTTTATCTGATATGACTTTCGTTTAAATAAATTAAATAAAATAATTTTAACATAATTCGTTTTAGTAAAGTACGTTATTCATATAATTTTAATTGTGAATTCTGTAAGGCTGCCAAAGAAAAATTTGTACACCTATTTTAGTGTCAATATGTGTATATTTGAATTTGATGGATTTTTTTTTTTTTAGCATGTTAGAAATAATAAAAAATAACATATCGTTATGAAGTTAAAGCATTTTATTTTATATGAAGTTTTAATAGTTTTTTTCTGAGATGATACTTAAAAACAATATACATTTATTATTCTGTTTTTACGATCCAAATTTTCTTGAACTCGCGGGAACACTGAACGTATGAAAACCCATTTTGCGGTGACAACACTACATACTAGTACCTTCGCCCAGGGCTTGTAGTCTCTTCTAAATCTTTTCTGATTCCAGAATATTCGTAACGTTATAAAATTAAACTTTAGGCAAATAAGAACTTTATGCTTTAGTTAAAGAACCGTATTGTTTTTTTATCGAACAGATTCTCCACGATTGAAAGGCAAATAAAATGTAGAAGCCGAAAAAAACCCATTGTAGAAAATATGTGTATGTACGAGTATTTTCATTGTAACTACATGGAATTCAGATTTTTGCACTTAAAAGTAAGTTGCATAAAAAATTAAGCGAATAGAACTTATAAGAACGAAAAGAATTACATAGTAAGCATGCAAACAATATGCGGATGTAATATATGTTGTGGTGAGTGGGCGTTCTGCATGAATGACAAAACCGCAAAACTTTGAAGATCAGTAGAGCCCTGAAGATCTAATTGTATTTAGTTTTTAAAACTTGTTTCATAATTTGCGATCAAAACCGCAAATTTTGGGGGGAAATCCAAAAAAAATATTTCGGGACACACTAATGTACATACAGATAAGCTGCATTCAAATATTTTGCTAAACAACATAAACGAGGTAGCAGATATACATAAATGTACATCATACATATGTACATAAAAAAAAATTTTGAGTTGTGCCACTTTTTGATTTAGGGTGCGATATATTACTTGCTATATCTATCGCATAAAAAACATTTTGGGGCCGCCCGACTCCACGTTTTGGCCTATATCTTAGGAACCAGGTTGTATATACCAATTAAAGTAACGCAAGGAATAAACTATCAAAATTTGACAAAAATCCTTTCAGTAGTTTTTGAGCCATTTCCTTACAAAAAAGCTCCTACAATTTTACATATATAGATGAAGCCCGTCGTGTGGCTTGGCGTTGCATATGCTAAAACTCGGCAGGTGGAGAAAGGAAGAAGTATACAGAAAACAATTAGATGCTAATAAGTAAGATTGAACTTAAAACCTTCTCATTCTGACCTTGAACAAACATTTTGATTGTTATTGCAGTAGGTGTTTTTACTTAGGCATGTACAGCTGCATTCTCTTCTTGACTTCACCTTTTGCAATGCCAACCAAATTTTGCATAAACTTTCTTTTCTTTTGCTACTTTGCATGGAAATCAAATGGAAAATTTGCAAGAATTTTCTTCACCCAAAAAAAACACAAATTTCACTGCATCATTCGTTTTACAGCCTATTTCGCGACGTCTCCCAATAAACTTTCACCTCCATTGCGATGTCTTGCATTGATTTTAAAAGCAAAAGTCAAATGAGAAAGCGGGATAGAGAAGTCTCGAAGTCGATTCATTGGGTGCAGTGAAATAACGCCCGTGGAATTAACGCCCGCGGGCGTTATTTCCCAAAAAAGGAAATAACGCCCGCGGGCGTTTCTTCTTTTCTTGAAAAAGAAATAATTCCCGCGGGCGTTATTTCGTTTGATCCATGGGCTTTATTTCTCTTTCGGAAGGGCAATTAAGCCCGCAGACGGGTTTTTTTTAAATATGGTGTATTAGGGAAAAAGCGCCGCAGGCGAAAAATTGGAATAAAAAATCGCGCGATTTTTAATTCCAATTTTTCGTGTTTTCTGAGTATGGTGTATTATAATTGGAAAACGCGCCGCAGGCGAAAAATTGGAATAAAAAATCGCGCGATTTTTAATTCCAATTTTTCGTGTTTTCTGAGTATGGTGTATTATAATTGGAAAACGCGCCGCAGGCGAAAAATTGGAATAAAAAATCGCGCGATTTTTAATTCCAATTTTTCGTGTTTTCTGAGTAAGGTGTATTATAATTGGAAAACGCGCCGCAGTCGAAAATTTGGAATAAAAAATCGCGCGATTTTTAATTCCAATTTTTCGATTCTTTAAATTTTTTTTAAATCCCTTCTAAATATTCAAATATTATGTACATATGTGTCAACTCCGCCGCTTAATAGAAATAATACCTACGAGTAATTACTGAGACAGAGAGGCTCAGGGTTATTACTGAGAGAGGCTTAGTTAAATGGATATTATTTAAAATAAATATATCTGCGGCGCTTTTCCAATAAAACAAACACCATATTTAAAAAAAACCAAAAATTGGAATAAAAATCGCGCGATTTTTTATTCCAATTTTTCGCCTGCGGCGCTTTTCCCACTAATACACCATATTTAAAAAAAAACCCCCGTCTGCGGGCTTAATTGCCCTTTCGAAAGGGAAATAAAGCCCACATCGCCGAATAGGGCGCGCGGGCGTTCTTTCCCTTTCTGAGTGGAAATAATACCCACGGGTTTAATTTCGTTTTATTCGCAGGCGTTATTTCTTTTTCAAGAAAAGAAAAAACGCCCGCGGGTGTTATTTCCTTTTTTTGGGAAATAACGCCCGAGGGCGTTAATTCCACGGGCGTTATTTCACTGCACCGATTCATTGTATATTGCCTACAATGGCATATCACGATGAAGCAGAATTAAAAGGAAATGTATCAATAGAATGTATTTTACGAATAATGACAAATGCTGGGAGTGTAAGAAGTCAAAGAAGAAAAAGTCAAAGAAGAAGAAGAAGAAATCGACTCAAGGCAAACTAATCTCAAAGTTATTGATCCACAAAGCAAAAGATAAGAGACTAATAAAAATAGAGCAGCCAAAAAGACAAAACAAAGAATTTAGCATTAATGCAAAGCAGCAGAAATTATTAGCGTAAAGAAATCGTAAAGTGAAATGGAATGAGCAGCATAAAAGAACCATTTAAAGTTGAGCTCGCTTTTGGAGGAAAACTTATTTGTGTCACACGCGAAAGATTAAAATAAAACGAGTTAATAGATTAAAAATACACAGAAGCTTTTGCTTGCACCAGTAATCGAAAATGGAGATGGCCGATGCCGTGATTTTTGAGGAACGGAGTGATTCATGACTGTGACTTTTCAGTCACCGTATTTTTTCAGTGGCAGTGACTTTTAACGTTACTGCCTGAAATTTTTATGTTTTCAGAATTTTCAGTAACTTTCCGAGTATTCAGTTTTGTTAATTATAGCTCAGCAAAGTCAAACTTTTATGTCTGTGAAAAATTCCTTTCATTGCTTTTTTTTTATATGAACGAATATACAAAATACAGTTTTGTCACTATTGCTTTCAAGGTTCCAGTGACATGAGCAGTGATTTCGTCGGCGTACCTTTGTCACTGTCATTTTTCTTAAAAAGGAACGATTCGATAGTGAAACAGTGATTTTGCCATTTTAAAAGAACGCTTCAATGGAACAGTGATATTGTCATTTGATATTTTTTTGCGTTCCAGTGACTGTGAGTTATTTTATCGCTGAATCTGTCGCTGTTACTGTTACGTGCCAGAGACCTCAGCAAAGTCACTGCAGAGAGCAAAATACATACGAGATAACTCGAGACATATGCATATACGCTGTAGCGTGATTTTGTCACCGTGATTTTATGAAATAAGTCACTGCAGTGACCATGTCTTTTAACGAACGTTGGTAAAGTCACAGACACACAAATAGTTGCCAACTATAATCGAAAGTAATCGTGAGCTTTATTTTTTGATTAAAAATTTAAAGTTTTTGAGCTCACTGTTTCATAGCGTGTTTTTTGATTATTATTCCATGTAGTCTCTTGCGTTTTTTCTACAAAGATTTTGACTGAGGGAACCAGTAGTGCAATTTTAAGGCGAATAATTCTCTAAAAAATTGTTAACCCTCTGTCTGCGTTTTTAATTGATATTCTCCTCATGTGTTTTCAAAAAAGGTTAAAAGCAGCCGTTTTCGTGGGGGTTAGAGGGTTAAAGTCTACAGAAAAGAAATTGCTTATTAAATTCCGTAGAAGAGATACAAGCGCAAAAACTTAATTATTATAAGATATTTTCGATAAAGTAATTTCACCTCCATCTAAAATTAAAAAATTGTGTCACCCTACAAAAACTCAGACTTTCTGGTCTAGTACTCTGTTCGGCAAAGTTGGTCTGGCCGACATCCTCTTTCATAATTACTAGCGTGATAGATGTCTTCTCCATTTCGACAATATCCAAGAATCAATTTCAATAACGTTCGTTAACACTTTTTCCAATTCCCTTACTCTAACGCAGGATTTTGGGATTGACTCTTAGATGGAGAAGAGAATCCCTTCAAGAGATATATCGACGACAGTTTGAAACCATTTTACTCATTCGCTAGAGAAAAAATGGAATATTCATTTATCAGTTTAACGAGTATCTGGCATACTCTCTAAAGGTTTCTTAAGGTCTCTAACATTTTGTATGAAAACTGTCAGCTAAGAGAACAGAATCCAGTACAAGCGAGCAGCGAAGTGCCCAAAGAAACACTCCTATTAAGAGAGCAATTTTTATATTATTCATAGGATTTTATAGTGCTAGTACTAGCAAAATATAGAGTATAGATTTGAACCAGCTAACTGAAATTAGAAAAAGATTATAAATTAGGATACAATTTTTGGAAAACTCATCAAAAAAATGACACGGAATTTGGTCTGAGAATATGTAAAATTAACAAGGTATTGGTTATTGACCACACTCAGAGAAAAAAGAAGCTAAATTTAAGTCTAACGGGATTGAAACAAGCCGAATACGCCATGAATGTGTGTTAACCTTGAAAATGCTAAAATCAAGAATATATTATTATTTTTTTTATCGATATTTTTTTATAAATCTATATATTAATAGGCTAACATTTTTCTCATACAAACAATTGCCAGGCTGTTTTGCACATTTATCATACTCATATCCACATAAAATTGATATGGATGTGTTAGTATGAGTCAGGAGCAGTGCATAGGCATATAATTATACCTTTCATGAGAATGAAATGGTATTATAACTTAGTGCCAAAAAATTTTTGTCGAAAGTACCAGAAGGAAGCGTGGGGGACCCACCAAAATATATACCGATATGATCAGAATCACGAGCTGAGTCGATTAAGCCATGTCCGTCTGTCCTTCTGTCGGTCTGTCCGTCTGTCCGTCCGTCCGTCTGTGTGAACGCAAACTAGTCCCTCAGTTTTTGAGATATCTGAATGAGATTCGGAATACAGGTATGTTGTTACATGCAGCTGATCATTTGTCGGAACCGGCCGAATCGGACCACTATAACATATAGAAAACAACCGGTTATTCAGATATACATGAAATTTTTGAATGTAATTTGTGCATAACTTCCCCATTTAAACAGCTAAGGACATGAAACTTTGAAGTAGACGTGCCCATTTTGGCCCAAACAAGGTTACCGAAAATTGTCAAGATCGGACCACTATAACATATAGTTCCACAACATCCGATTATTCAGATATACACATTTTGGTGTATAACTCCTCCATTTTAACAGCTAACGGCCTGAAATTTTGAAGTATTTGTACCCATATGGACCCAAACAGGGTTACCGAAAATTTTCAAGATCGTACCACTATAACATATAGCTCCCCTACAACCGATTGTTCAGATATGGACATTTTGGTGTATAACTCCTCCATTTTAACAGCTAACGGCGTGAAATTTTTAAGTATTTGTACCCATATGGGCCCAATCGGGATTACCGAAAATTGTTAAGATCGGACCACTATAACCTATAGCTCCCCTACAACCGATTGTTCAGATATGGACATTTTGGTGTATAACTCCCCCATTTTAACAGCTAACGGTGTGAAATTTTGAAGTATTTGTACCCATATGGGCCCAAATAGGGTTACCGAAAATTGTCAAGATCGGACCATTATAGCTCCCCTACAACCGATTGTTCAGATATGGACATTTTGGTGTATAACTCCTCCATTTTAACAGCTAACGGCGTGAAATTTTGAAGTATTTGTACCCATATGGGCCCAAACCGGATTACCGAAAATTGTCAAGATCGGACCATTATAGCTCCCCTACAACCGATTGTTCAGATATGGACATTTTGGTGTGTAGCTCCTCCATTTAAATAGCCAAGACACCATTTTTTCTAATAAATCTTTCCATAAATAACCCACAGAATTAAAATTATAAATTAAACTTAATCAGGCTATGTACACACATAGGTAACTTTTCATTTCCCCACTCATGAAAGGTATGAAGTCTTCGGTACGGCCGAAGACAGCCGCGCTTTTACTTGTTTTTTCTATAAATTATTTAATTTCTTTATAATTAATAAATAAAATTTTTAGTTAAGATAAATAGATATCGTAAACGTGTTTACAAATATCGTAAACACAGTTGAAGAGTCGCTTTAATTTAAAATCGCTCACCACCGGGCCTACCTTCCTAGATCTGCCTTGATTTTGACCATGATTTCGCGTCGGACCGTGATCAAAAGGGCAAATCAGTGTTGCGGTACAACTGGAATTTGGAAAGTGTTGCTTATCTCCGCGAAAAGGAATAATTTTTGTACCAATACAAAGTTGAAAAAATAAATTGCATGGTCGAATTTCGACCACCGGCGATACTAGTATTATATTAAGAGTGTGCAGTTTTGAAACAAGCTCATGTAAACTTATTTTGAGCACAACCCATGACTGTTTCAAGCCTGCCCAATCTTATTTTAAGAATGCTTATACTTAAATCAAATTTTTTTAATTTTTTACCTTGTTTCAAGCCTGCGAAAACTTACAATTTAATTTATTTTTCTTTAATTTCTGCCATTCTTCAATCAAGTACGACATAGCTTGAATTTAGTCCGCAACTTTTCTCTGAGTGCACTATTGTCGTAAGGAAATTAAGAAATATCTAATGGTTCCAACATAATGCGGTTAAGTCAGCTACAGCGCCATCTACCTTTTATAATCGAACGAAGTTACAATATCCAAAATCTAACCTTTCTGTTATTTTGAGTAACTTTTTTTATTTTAGACCAAAAACTGAAGGACACGATAACACAATATGTACAAATACAATACATTTTCATTGGTGCATTAAATAGATAGTTAGAGAGATAGCAAATAAAGATAATAATAACACATGAATTGGCAATAATAGCAAAGTAACAATAGAAGAAGAATTAAAAAAGAAAAATTTCCCAAAAAGATGGCTACCACCACTGGCTAAACGGACAAGCCAAATGTAAAATGTGTGTGTGTCTGTCAACCGATTCGACTAAACAAATCGTTTTCTACTCTGCTTTGCCTAAGGAAAGGAGTTAAATAGAGAAAAGGTGGGAGTTTGGGGCACAAAAGCGAGAGAATAACAAGGAAGCATGGTTGAAGGACAAGGCAGGAAGCAGCACAAGACAGAAGCCAGAGCAGCAAAGGGAAGACCTTTGCATGTGGTAAAAATGTGTGAATAAAGATGTTGCGGTCGGTAGCAAGGGTAATTGCTCTGTTGTGTATTGTATGCGGTTGAGAAGAAAACAAAAAGGAAACAAAATCGAACACATGTCGTGCAACAACAGCAAAAGAACAACAACAACAACAACAACAACCACAATGAATATCAACAACAAATAATCGAGATAACAAAATACCGAATAAGAAGGATGAAAGGAATTCAATCGCAACTCATTTAAATCATCGATTCCAATTGAATCGATGCGAATCGTAACGAAACGAAGGAGAAGAAGAAGAAGAATAAGGCATCAGCATCAGCATCATGTGGCATGAAGTGCTTTTGTGATGGAAATGAGTCGCAGCGGGGTTGACGGTGGCGGGGGGTGGTGGTATGTGGCTTTGTTACAAATGTGTTGCTGCGATCTGGAGAATAGTATAACACGCAAAAATGTGTATGACGGAGAGTGTGTGTGTGTGTGGGTGTGTGGTTTGTAATGGATTGAAATCAAATGAAAAGAAAATCTGTAATTTCCTGCAACACATATGTATGTATGTATGCAGTAAAATTTCGCAGTCAAATGAATCTTTCTTTCGTTTTGTTTGCTGACGATGATTTGGGCCACTCATCGTCGCGCCATTCCTGCTAACCGTAAGTCGATTTCGTTTTCGCCATACATGTAGAACATATACATATAGTATGTATGGATGTACTCCTACCAAAGTAAAAAAGGGAATTGTCAGCATTACCTAACTGAAGCACTGACTTGACTGTCACCGATTTTGCTGCGTCTCACTGACTGACTGACTGACTGGCTGACAGCAGAGGCGGTCGCTTCATACAAGCCGAGAAGCCCGGCTTGCGTACACATTTACGTTCATTTCATACGAAATTCTTTAAAATCTGGTTATTTTACGTTTTAAATGTGTTTATTATTTAAGTTCTCAATAATATAGCCCCCACTGTAACATGCCCCTAAAAGTCTGCTAAGAAAATAGCGCAAATACACCACCAATCCACCTCACAATGTTTATTTTGTTTGTACAGCCAATCACAGCACAGAGAGCATGCTTCAACGTTTCCACACATTAGCTTTTACGTGGCTTTCAAAACAGAAAAACATAGCTTATTTTCTCGCTTTCGCTAAGGAGAAACCAATTGCTTATATTCAGACATAAAGTGAAAAAAATCTGGCAAAGCACTTTTTTTATTTTTCACATAAAATTTGTATGCGAATGTGAAGCTGGCTTCGGCATTCAAAAGTTTAGTATTCACAGCCATATGTATATTTGATTTGATTTTCGTTTGCATGTAGGTACATACTTATGCACATAATTTCTTACATCTGCATGTGCATGCAAACATAAATATCAAATACCAGATTATAAAAGGGTTGATTGTGATTTTTGGCGACTATTGCCACAATATCAACATAATTTTAAAAAGCGGTGGAAATCAAATTGGACCGCACCCATTTTTTAGGCAATAAGCAAATACACTTGCTACTGCTGAAATTTCCGTCGGTATAAGGAATCTAAAAATACCTCTGCGCATTCGTGTAAGATTTCCCTAGCGCACGTTTTTATATTTAAGAATTATATAAATACGAAATTTTTTATTTTAAAAATGTTCCGAAAGCTGCAACAGCACTTATTAATGCAACACACGATTGTGTAATCGATAAGCCTGTCCTGTCAGGCCGTACGAACTTTTAATACTATACAATCAGCTGCTTGGAATTCCATTCCATTCCGACGGCAAAAATACATAAATAATGAAAATGAATAACATAATGAACGAATATGAAATAAAATTACATACATACATACTACATATGAACATATTCTAACAATAAAAATAGGTAAAAAAACTTTTTAAGTTAAACGGTTTTATGTTATACATACATTGCAATGTTTAAGATAAATGTACTAAAAACCAAAAAATAATAAAAATAGGTAAAAAAACTTTTTAAGTTAAACGGTTTTATGTTATACATACATTGCAATGTTTAAGATAAATGTACTAAAAACCAAAAAATAATAAAATAGATACAGTCGTGGGAATTATAAACATTTGCATAGACTAGACTAAAATAAAACCGTGGGGCACGTCAATTGTCTACAATCGTTGATTAAAATGTTTGTTTTGTAATGTTACACTATAATTAGGCAGTTGTTCAACCGACAACGATGGACGTGTGATAAGTAGGGCTAGAATGTGGAAAAAAGCTAGCAAGCTCGATTATAAGCGAGTTTTAGGGTTTCATAGTGGTGAGCGAGTAGTACTTTTATCATATGTTTTGTCGATTAAAGACAAACTACGAGCAGTGAAACGATTCCTCGTGTGAATGTCCAACGATAAACTAGTTGAAACATCTCTTTTATTAACATGGAGTGTATAACTATTGGAATTTCCATGAGCAAGAAAATAGTAAGTATTTTCCTCACCGTCTGCGGGCCAACTGCCTAACGACGAATTAAACGATTCTTCTATCGCACATTAAGTCGATAATTTGTAGACAATTGACGTGCCTCCCGGTTTTATTTTAGTCTAGTCTATGCAAATGTTTATAATTCCCACGACTGTATCTATTTTATTATTTTTTGGTTTTTAGTACATTTATCTTAAACATTGCAATGTATGTATAACATAAAACCGTTTAACTTAAAAAGTTTTTTTACCTATTTTTATTTTCTAGTTTTTAGTTTTTATTTCGCATTCTGTTTAATTCATTTAGTGCTTCATTATTGCAAGGTTTCTTGCCCGTTAGTTTATTGCAGTCCAACGCCTCTATAGCGACCCACGCGCCACCTATCGGAAGTTTTTTTTAGGAAAATATTTCCTTTCAAGGTAGTAATACATGTTCCGAATTTCAGCCAAATCGGACCATAAATGCGATTTTTGTAAATATAGCGACCCACGCGCCACCTAGCGGAATTTTTTTTTAAAGAAAATATTTCTTTTCAAGGTAGTAATACATGTTCCGAATTTCAGCCAAATCGGACCATAAATGCGATTTTTGTAAATATAGCGACCCACGCGCCACCTAGCGGAATTTTTTTTTAAGAAAATATTTCTTTTCAAGGTAGTAATACATGTTCCGAATTTCAGCCAAATCGGACCATAAATGCGATTTTTGTAAATATAGCGACCCACGCGCCACCTAGCGGAATTTTTTTTTTTTTAAGAAAATATTTCTTTTCAAGGTAGTAATACATGTTCCGAATTTCAGCCAAATCGGACCATAAATGCGATTTTTGTAAATATAGCGACCCACGCGCCACCTAGCGGAATTTTTTTTTTAAGAAAATATTTCTTTTCAAGGTAGTAATACATGTTCCGAATTTCAGCCAAATAGGACCATAAATGCGATTTTTGTAAATATAGCGACCCACGCGCCACCTATCGGAATTTTTTTTTCATAATATTGCATTGTCATCGGGGTTATACATGCGTGCAAAATTTCAGATTAATCGGTTGACAGGAAGAGGGTGAAATTTGAATTACTAAATTTGACCCAAGAATAAAGAATAAATAATAAAACAAACGGGGTGAGCTAAATAAAACCGTTTAAAAACAAAAATATTCCGATACACATAATAAATGAATTCATAAGTATTTCTTTTATGTCAAATAAAATTGCTTTTCATCCAAATGTTATTTGAAGCAGTGGCAACGAATAACGTCATTGTATACTAGGTTAAGATTTTATAAAAATTGTCATATTCTTTAAGAATGATACAATAAAAACTATATCCGAGAAAAAAAAAAAAAAAAAAAAATGTTAAGAGTAAAATTGCAAAATCAAGAAAAAACAATTTTAATTTAAAAATGTTTATTTTTGGCACATTCCATCGTGACTCCTGGGACATTTGACTCCAGAGCTTAGTCAACTTTGAATTATAAAACTGACATCGGGACTTAAATTGCTATGAAATATATTTATCGACATGGATAAATATCCAATACAACAAATGCATTAAAAGGATTGGCTAAATAATAACAAATAGCTTTGTAACTACTCAGTAAATGAGTGTGACTCCTGGGACACCGAAAAATCCCTTTGTTGCACCTTTATGAGCACGAATACAATTTTTAGTTCAACTATTCAACTTTCACCTACAATTTGTATATGGTCGAAAAAACATACTGCATAGTACCATATTCTATAAAAATATTTTATATATTCAAATTCAATTAACTATTTTCAATATTTAAAATTGTGACTCCTGGGACAAGTTTTTGTGACTCCTGGGACAAGTGCGAAATATGTAATATACTAGATTATTGAAATCAGTTTTATTATTTTTTTAGCCCTTTTTGACCAAGTTATTCATAAATCTCTCCCAGCAGAATTGAAACCAAGCCAATTAAATGAAAAAAATAAAGTGAATGCAAATAAATACTTATATTTACTTCAAAGTTCTGATTAAATACACTGGATCACAAAATGAAATTTTTTGTCTGTACTTTGGACGCGACTATCCTATCTATATGTAAAATCGGTCGCTGATTCCGAAAATCGGGTTCATTTTTAATTCTATGGGAAGGTTTTTGAGATATTGGCAATTTACCGCTATTTGGCCAATGGCTCGGCTTAAATCTGTATATCTCTTTAACGCAGTGAGCTATCTTCCTTGAGGTGGGACCGAATGAAAGAAAATTAAATTTACTTTTCGTGGCTCCCATAACATTTTTCTCTATCTCTTATAGTTTCTGAAATTTTGACTTTTTTGATTCAATTTGAATTTTCTTCGATTTTTTACGATTTTTTTTAGAAAAAATTGATTTTGTCAGGCAATATCTTTAAAACCAATGTTTTTACCTTTACGTGAAGCTCCATTCCATTAGCAAAAAAATAAGCTATCAACGAAGAAAATCCATGGTAAAATGGAAAAGTTATAGGCGATCAAGTAAATACAGCCAAGTCGCGCATGATATTTTCTTTCGTTTGGTGTTACCACAAGGAAGATAGCTTACTGCGTTAAAGATATATACAGGATTAAGTGGAACCATTGGCCAAATAACGGTAAATTGCCGATATCTCAAAAATCTTCCCATAGAATTAAAAATGAACCCGATTTTCGCAATCAGCGACCGATTTTACATATAGATAGGATGGTCGCGTTTAGAGTATTTTTTGGCTGTAGAGCAGTGATATTTATTTAAAACAAGTCGAATTCAACATCTCTAGAAACAATTATTTTAAACTATATAATAAAAACTAAAAACATTTCAAAATTTCGTTTCAGAATCTTCTATTTTAAGTACAGGTTTGCCCTAATACATTAGAGTTCAGAATCGTGTGACTCCTGGGACATATTTCAAAATAGTCTAGAAACCACAGTGTGACCCTATTAACTTAAAAAATGTATTTAGACGGTGAACAGCCTTTTAATCCTTACTTTCATAAATATCTGGTTTCATAGGGTCGTACCTGAGGTTACCAGACCAATTTTTATGCCTTTTCGTGTGACTCCTGGGACACCCCATATGAATCAATTATATGAAGATATACGCAAAAATCACATATCCTTTTTTAATTTTTTGTGATGCAATTATTTAAATTTTTCTCTGCTTTACTTGAATGACATGCAATTTTTGTTTACAAATGAAAATATAGCTAATATAGCAATGCAAACAAGACCAAACTTTTTCCGCAAAATAGTTAGGTGTGAAGTCAAAGTTCTATGGACAAAAATTTTGGGTTTTTACATATTTTTCTATATTTCTGTCACCAGATTAGGAAAATATACACATTTAGTTACAGGTAACTGAATAAATAGCAATGATTAGCAGCATTTTAAATTTTATGTCGTTTTCCTCTTTTGACTGGAATGTCCCTTTTATTTTAAGCACTATGAGATTTTGAAGGAAAAACTTTCGTTTTTATTCCATTAATTTTAATTTTTAATTTAAAAATGTTTCTTTTTAAATCCTAAATAAATTTTAATTTAAAAAATTTAATTTTTTATTTAAAAATTTTCATTTATAAAATAAAAATGACTTGGTTTAAAACGTGCATTATAAAAATAAAAATTTTATTTTTGATTCCTTTCCTCTGAGTATACAAACAAAAAAATGTGTATCAGGAAAACAAAAATAAAAAAGACATATGAAAAAACAAAAAAAAAAAATTAACGAGAAAAAACGATTTTCAAATACCGGAATTGTTCAAATGCCCGTACAAATATACGCGTAATAAACAAACAAACGAGCGTTCGAGCATTGAAAAGCATTTATTCGGGCCACTCGAAAATGTTAAAAAAAATCGAGAACTCTAAATCAAAGTCAATGACGGAACGCAATCACACTTTTAAATAATACAGCAAAGGAAATTACATAAATGGCTAATGGTTATGCTTCACACATAGGCTTGCCCAGGCAATTTATGCTAGGTCCGCCACTGGCTGACAGTTATTTTTCATGTTGTTAACAACTCGCTTATCACTTTCCACATACGAACATTTGACATCGTCTTGTGTTGATGTGCTTAAAGGTCGTACATACGACATATATACTCGTATGAATTAAGGAGGCGTTTCTTATTGATATGTGGATTCTAAAGAAATTCGAAATGAATTGTGCGCCCTGAAGGCTTTTTAAACCTGAATAATATGCCTTTATTGCCTTCCAGTAGTATTTCTAGGTTATTACCAGCCTTAATGCTTACGAGTAAGTACTTTTATTGTTATGAATATTATGATGAAACACTTTTGCGTAAGCTTCCCTTTTATGCAAAATGTGCCATTTAAGTCAAATTATTTTTAGCAAAGCTAAGGCATGCTATACTTAGTTATTTTGATTACTTGATTATGCTGAAATTACAAAAAGGAAATTAAATGCCTTTATTTGGCAGTTAGTAAGGCACAGTGACTCGAATTATAGCGTTTTTTAAGCGAGCTACAAAGGAGCGATCTGAGCTTGACAGTTATGGGAGTAAACAATTTATTAATGATTCCAAATGACAACGAAATACTTACACCCATATATTTAAACCTCGAAATCATTATTACTTATATTGAAGTGATAATACTAAAATTACGCAAGGAATATTCAAATTCCTTATATCCCATTCCAAAGGGTCTTTTCGACCTCCTTTTTTGTAGTTCTAGACATTTATTCGCGGGAAAAATAATCCAGAGGTATTCTCAGAGTAAAAAGAAATGTGTAAGTATTTGCCTAAACAGCGAGGTCCTTTGTTGTTGAAATTTTTTTTTGTTGAAAATATTTTTTTGAGGGAAATCCAACAAAAACAATTACGAGAACCATTTTTTTATTTTTTATTTTTTACAATGATTTATATAATTCATAGATTCTTTTTCGGAAAAGGGAAGTATAAAAGGATCTTTAAAATTCAATACAATGTTGAATGTGGCACTATGTGATGCCGTTGGATTGAATTTCAGGTAGATATCATGGCTCGAATCCGGAGGAAAATATAAAATAAAGAACACTGCAGTAAAGACAAAGAAGAGGAGGAGAAGAGAAGGGGAGGCTAATATTTGTAGGTGGGACCCGGCTGGAGAAAATATGGAGATATTCCGTTGGATTCAATTTCAGGTTGATGTCACCTCATATAAAATAGAGAACACTGCAGTGTAGGCGAAGAAGGAGTGAAGAAGAGGAGAACAAGCGGAGGCTACATATTTGTAGTTTTCGTTTTTAACTTAAAGGCAAAAATATTTGATTCAACAGTTTCCGTATTTGAATCAGCAACGCTCGCACATTTTAAACAACAAGGTAGCGTTATTGAGCACATTTCGACTGCCGAAAGTTATTCATTTAACTGCAAAAGTCTTGAGCTTAACCCTTTCAGTAAAAACGTCCAATATATTGGACGCTGTTTGTGCGTATTTAAAACTTTATTTTCTCACATACCAAAGCTTTTATCGATTAAAAAATGGTTGTTTTCCAACAACTATATTATTCTTCTTTAGATGGTTTTTTGATTTTGATTTTCCGAAAATTATTAAACGTGTTTTTACCTAAATTTGAATAATGTTTAAGTTCTGCAAGATAGTCGTGTAAAAAATGATTAAAAACTATTATTTATTGTTGGAATTTAACTTAGAAAAAAATCATCAGTATTACTACAAGTTTAAGAATATGTTTTGTGTAAATAAGAAATAAAAATTATGAATAGTTTCTCGAGGGGGTCTCAAAATATACATGTCCCTTATATTGGACAACAGTACTCAGCGACTGTTAAAATGTTCCCAAATTTTATTACTGGTTTTTTTTTTTTACCAGCTTTATTATATGCTTGCTTTTTATTGAGGATATGACTTCTTGGTATGCTTCGACAGAGGAAGAGATTCTTGAAGCTTAGTTGAGAAAATAGGAAACATATACCACATTTTCAAAATGACTCCAGTGCTACTCAAAATGAAGCATTGGTTGAGATCTCGCTCCATTGAACAGGCTAACGCTAGATGGGCCAAGGAGTCAACTTGTGTGATTTCTAGGCAAATCTGGCCTAGACTGGATGAGGCTAGGTCTGTATCGGTGCTGCATCTGAATCGGCTCTCTATAGGTCCGCTGGTGGGACTTCTAACAGGCCATTGTCTTATGGGCACTCACGCCTCTCGCATGGGCCTATATAAAAACGACTTCTGCCGCAGCTGTAGGGACGTGGAGGAAATAGAGAGTGTTGAGCACTATCTATGCCACTGCCCCGCACTGTCGCTATCCAGGTACCGCTTCCTCCATAAACACTTTTTCGAGTGCCTGGCGGAGATGGAAAATGCAAGGACACTAGATTTTCTGCGCTTCATGAAACAAACGCGCTGGTTTAGCTTCACGGGCATCTAATCTTATCATACTTTTGAATCTAATTTTTCCGGAAAGGTTTGTAAACAGGGATAAGGAAGCTAGGGCTCCCGTGTGGTATCACAATGGGCCACCTCGGCCTAAGTGTGTCCCCGCTTTCATGAATTGCGGAGACAGCCACCTCAACCTAACCTAACCTACTCAAAATGAAAATACGGTATTTTATGAAGTACCTTGGTGAGGATTTTATGACAAGCTCCATAAGGGTCCATCAAATTCGCATATTTTTGGATAAGCGTTGGGGTTTGTCATTCTCTTTTGAGGAAAATCTTTTTATTGGTGGGTAGGTAATCCCCTTCAAGGGAGAGCTTACCGGAAAGCAATATATCTAGGGAATCCAAGTGCATGAGGTAAATATAAAAGTCTCTTTTGTGTTAAAAGTGGAAAGTCCTTCGGATTTTACAGTTTAATAAAGGTCTTCAGCCCAATTGGATGCACCACTTGTGAAATCCATTGGAAGCGCATTAGCCACTATGTTATTGCCCAATAAGCACATGTTTATTGATGGAAAAAACGGCATGCATTTTTCTTCGATAATTAGGTACTTCTATTATTTCGCTCTATTAGAAATTTAGGTACGACAGGAGGCGAGGGCGAGTATCGACGGAGATTTAATTTAACGATGAGCTGTAGTACGAGCTGTACGCAGACATCGACATTGTTCAGCGAATAAAGATTCAGCGGCTGCGTTGGCTTGGAGGAAGGTGCTCCGGCCAAGAAAGTATTTATATTGAAACCCGCTGAACGCAGAAAATAAGGGAGCCTCCATTGCATTGGGAAGATCAGGTGGACAGTGATGCTGACTCCCTAGGTATTCCCATGTGGCGCCATGCTGCACAAAACAGAAACAGCTGGCGTCTAGACGGTTACGTGCCAATTAAGGAAGGAAAGAAGGAAGGGGAATAAAAGCTGCTGGAAAAGTGCGAATAATCGTTTTAGCCAACCGCCCCTTTCGGGTGCTAGAACAATGGCTAAAGAGGGACGTGGTTCTTCTGCTGAATGTTACAGTACGAATGGAAGAGTAATATTTTTCACATGGTTTGACAAAAAAGTTGTCAATTTAGCTTCGAACTTCATCGGAATCAGCAAACGGAGACAAAGCTAACTGGTTGGACAAAGAGAATAAAAAACTACTTCTATTTCAGCATACAATGGGCTACAGAAAATGAAAGCGAACCGAAACACCGTCATTGAAATTACGGACAGATAATTCGATAGAATGGTGTAGTGAGTAGAGTGCTCGGCTACCATGCCAGAGGTACCATGTTAGAACTAGAACCAAGCACGAACTAATGCAAAATAATATAGTTAATTTTCTTGAAAAAAAAAACAGCGGCTGTCACTAGGCAATGGACGTCATACCTTCCGAGTGTATTTGTGTCATGAAAAATCTCCCCACACGAAATACGTACATATATTACCTGTTCGGAGCCGGCTTAAAACTGTAGGTTCACACAACCGGTTGAAAAAAATTAAGGAGCACGCTTAGAAATGGGAAATAAGATTGGCCTAAGACTCGTTAGACTTGTATTCGCGTCAGTAGGTATATTATTATTCGAAACATAACCCAAAATTTATACAAGCAAAAAACGTCAATTAATGCAAAATAAAAGAATGTTTAAACAATTTTTATTTTGTTGACCAAATTGGAAGGTTTTTTATGCATAAAAACATAAAATAACTGCTTAGGTTTTTTTATAAAGACAAATAAAGCTAACAAATGACTCTTGAAACAGTTCTTATTTTTACAGCTATTGGGAACCGCAGTCCAATATATTGGACACGTTATAACGGTAAACTCAAGGGACTTACAAAATTTTTTCTTTGAAATTTGAAATCAGCGACCCAAAATTAGTCAGAATACGAATTTTCAGATTTTTCGCTTCAGCGGTTGATTTTTTGTACTGAAATGGTTAACAGCGTTTTTTTTTTTTTTCAGAGTAACACGAATTAAGTTTAGAACCAAAATATGATCTTGGTAGTTCGAAATCAAAATCAAGAGAACGAAAATTTTTATTAAATTCAGCTGGCGCCGGTTAAATAGAGTTATAATAATTATTGTAATAAACTCCATTAGCTCTCACATAAAAAGAGTATTGGGCACGAAGAGATCTGTGTGGTACATTAAAGCTTATTTCGGGCAGTCTACCAAACCACGAATTAAGTCATAAATAAACATCAAGCTATGGATGCAATGCAAGTGACTTCATATTTATGAGGACACAGCAACCATTATAAGATGGCAGAGGACCACTAAAATTAAGTAGTTGTAGAGCAAATCGAGTGAAAGTTTTTGGTATTCGTTCTAACATCAGAGAATGAACTGAATAAATTGGATGCCAAATTATAGAAGCTAAAGAATTATATATAAAGTTTTTCTGGTGTATGGATCTATGAAATATCTCCCATGACGCCACAAAAAGGCCAAATTGGAATAGCCCTAAGGCATAATAGAACTGATGTGACTAGAGAAAGTAAAACGTGAGTCAAACATAACTCCAAGATCAACAAACTCACTCACACCAGCATGTCTAGAAACAAAAAGGGAGTAAGTTGTCTTAAGCGCAGTAAAGTTTTTTGAAATTGAAAGAGTCACATAAAAAAATTTTTTTTTGTATTTAGCAGTAAATTGTTTCTTCTACTACAGTTAGCTAATTTATTTATCATACTGCAATAAGTATACATCTGACGTACCTATTGGAAATGGTTCTAAGCACTTATAAACATCTGCTTAAAGAAGAAACTTAGAGTTCTTAAAGCAAGTTCCTATATCATTTATAAAACGAAGAGAGAATATTGGTCCGAGAATACTTCCCTATTGCACTCCAGATGTGGCTTCGAATGAATATGATTTAACTTTCTCGATTTGAACAAATGAAATTCTATCAGAGAATTAAGTATAAGAAGTTTTTTAATAAGTAAATATTTTTTCTGTAACCACCAGGATTTTCGTACATTTGCTGACTCCACGAACAAATTTTTGCAAGTATGTATGTTTTGCATTGTGTATTGTACCTATGTTCCATAATCAAAATAAACATCCCCAAAATTTATGGATTTGTTTCTAGTCTTTATTTGGCTTTACTACTTGTCCTACTCTACTCTAACTAAGATTTTTTTCTAGGTCGCTTGCTTAAGATTAAAACTTCTATCAAATGTCCAATTTGAAATTGGCTTTATTTTCAATCAATCTAACTTGACCATATTATGCAGATGAATGGTCGATCTGCGCACCTGAAAGTATAACAAATCGATACCATCTGATGGATGAGAGAAGGGAAAAGCCCAAGCGCACATTGGACAGAGTAGGTATAAGTCGATGAATAATTGGCTAACCTGTTTCTAATTGGCATTTATTATTTCGAAGAAAACAAGTAAAACACTCGATACCAAAATCGTCTAGACTCTGACCAGTTAAACGCCAATTAGAGGGAGAAATACAAAAGTTAAAGTACGTACACAATGTTGTTGTATTGCAACAACAAAAGCTAAATCAATTTTTGCCCACAACCAAAAAACAATCTCACTAAGGAAATTGTTATTTTACGAAACGATAGCAAATAAATGGCGATAGAATCGTGATGGAATTCGGTAAAACAAACTGTAAAACTCAAAACAAATGAAACTTAAAATGGAAGAAATTGTGTGTTTGAGATGAAATAAAGCACAGCAGGGAGTTTGGAAAAATAAACCAAGAAGAACAAAACACAACATACAGTATAGAAAAAAAATGCTTGAGGCGCAACTTAAAAAATAAAAAATAAAATAAGAACAAGTAAGGAAGCCTAAGTTCGAGTGGAATCGAACATTAGATACTCAGCTGTATGCGTTTATTGTTAGTTTGCGTATGTTCGATATACATAGGGTGTATTTTACATAAAGCGAGTGCTGCATAAAGTGGGCGTAGCCATGCCCATTTTCAACATTTTTATCAGTCATCCAACTAAGCATATGAATATTATTCTTTGTGCAAAATTTCATTCCTTTTTGACTTCTAGTTACAAAGATGTCGCGTTACAAATTCCCAAAGGGTGTTCCAGAAATATCTTTGTTAAAAAGTAGGCGTGGTCATAAACCGATTTCAACAAATTTCTGCGTGTCTATTAACACTAGTTATAAAAGTGTATAAACCAAGTTTCGTCATAATATCTCAGTTATTTGTCGAGTTATGGGCTAAGAAATCTCGTATATCCCTTTGTCCAAAAAGAGGCGGTGCCACGCCCATTTTCCAAAATTTTTCTATTCTATGTTTCCGGTCTATTGTGGAACTCATGCCACAAAATTTCAATGAATTATCTTTATATTTGACAAAGATATCGCTTAAAATGTTTTTATAAGGTCACTTTATAATACCCATATATAAAAGTGGGCGTGGCCGTCAACCGATTTCGCTAAAAATTTTTAACATGTATTACCACAAGTAATAAAATTGTGCACACCAAGTTTCGTCATTACATATAAATTATTTGTCGAGTTATGGGCTCAGAAATCTCGTATATTCCTTCTTCTAAAAAGAGGCGGTGCCACGCCCATTTTCCAAAATTTTTGTGTTTTTCGTTTTATGTCCACAGTTGGACTCTTGCCATAAAATTTCAACGATATATCTTTACATTTGACAGAGATATCGCTTAAAATGTTTTTATTAGGCCACTTTATAATACACATATATAAAAGTGGGCGTGGCCGTCAACCGATTTTAACTATTTTCCGTCCAAACGTTTTCCTAAATAAGTAAATCACGCGTACCAAATGTCATCGATATATCTTCAATGGTTTCTGAGTTATGACATATAAAACTTTCAATGGTTGACCCTTAATAAGTGGGCGTGGCACCGCCCATTTTCTAAAATTTCACGAAATTTCTTCATAGGGGCCTGAGATCAACGCGTGGGTAAAATTTCATCGCTCTAGCTATATTAGTGGCTGAGATACCAAATTTCCGATTTTTTCTATATAGGAAAAGTGGGCGTGGTCATGGTCCGATTTCGCCCATTTTCAATACCAACCGTCCCAGTCTCGATACCAACTCGCATTTCAAATTTCATCAAAATATCTCAATTTTTGCGCGAGTTAGAGTGTTTACAGGCGGACGGACAGACGGACGGACGGACGGACATGGCTCAATCGATTTCTCTTTTCACCCTGATCATTTTGATATATATAAGTCTATATCTATCTCGATTATTTCATTCTGTTACAATCCACCGTTATGTGATTAAAACTATAATACTCTGTGTACTAGTACAGCTGAGTATAAAAATTAAATAAATTGCGCTACTAAGGGCGTTAATAAGAAATTCGTTATATGCTTGGATGTACATACTATATACATATCCATATGTGTGTGTCTATTTTATATAATTTAACGACTTATTTTTCTTTTCAACATTTCCTTTTCCACATTTTTCTTTTCTACTACAATAAATGTGAAATCATCTATTGATGCATCCTTGTGAGAATAGAAAAGTAAAACAAAAAAACTTTTCATATCTATTGACTCTAAGGAATTTGCCGCTTGATTGACTTCTCACGCCGATTCGCTGCAGATAGCGGATGATAACTGGGATTTGTGTTATGTGAGTAATCATTTAAGCGCACGCATGTATGTATGTGTACACATGTGTGTTTTCTTCGTATGAATCGATCGAAAGATCTTTGTCTGAATGTGTGTGTTTGGGTGTAAAGCCATCCCGGCTGCTGCTGTTGAAGCGGAAAGTGGGCGCTTAAACGGAAATCGTCTAAGGAAAAACCCAAATAATTTATTTTTTTAAGCTTAATCAGAGTTTTTGATTGAACAGCGACCGTTACGGCAATATAAACTTAGCCACAGGCACTGATGTGTGTTTGTATATATGTATGTATGCGTAAATGTGAGCGGTTTATGTGTTTTAAATTTTGTTATCCTAAAATTAAAGTGTATCATATTATGATCTTATAATATTAAGTTTTTTGCCTGAAATTGAGTAATTTACTGAAATAAATTGAGTTTTTGAACTTAATTTACCTTGCGCCATTTCAAAAGTTTGCATTTCATTTTAAATACTTTTTTAAATTAAATTCAACCACAAAAAATATTGGAGTTTTAAAGTACAAAAATTAAATTATATCATCTGTAATGATTGATGAAAAGGGTAGATCGAAAATAGCTAGAATTAACATTAAAACTTTTTATTATAACAATTCATTTATAAGAGCACACAATAATAACATAGATGAAACATATAAATTGGATATGTGTAGACCCTTAAGAATTGAGGTTTACCAGAAAAAACCGTGACAGAAAGACTTACTATAAAGCAAAACAAAGAACAGAGTTAACTCTATGGAAAATTATTGATTGGAAACAAATAGCGTATCTATATTATTAATACGCTAGCATAAATTTTGTTCCATCTTCTCCGTCGAAACTACTGAACCGATTTTAAAACTAAGAACACCATTAGAAAGGTATTGCACTCAAACAGAACTTAAAATTGGTTGGAAAATGCGTCTACAATCGTCGTTGGAAAATTGCCGTGTGATTGTTGTTGCATGATTTTGCACCAGGGATTGCAAATAATCGTTATTTTTTTAATTTTGACTAAAAAAAATCATACTGAAGGAGAAATGTTAAACGCAAAAGAAGTACACAGATGTAATCACCCTAACGCGACTATCTCTAGGTGCATTAACCTTTATTTTTTGCGATTTTTATAAAAAAATTGATTTTTAATCATTATTTTCTGAGTTTTATTTTCTGCTCAGAAAATAAAAGTTATTTCTTGAGTTTTATTTTTCCCTCAGAAAATAAAAGTTATTTTTTGAGTTTTATTTTTCCCTCAGAAAATAAAAGTTATTTTTTGAGTTTTATTTTTCGATCAGAAAATAAAAGTTATTTCTTCAGTTTTATTTTTCCCTCAGAAAATAAAAGTTATTTCTTGAGTTTTATTTTTCCATCAGAAAATAAAAGTTATTTTTTGAGTTTTATTTTTCGATCAGAAAATAAAAGTTATTTCTTGAGTTTTATTTTTCCCTCAGAAAATAAAAGAAATTTCTTGAGTTTTATTTTTCCCTCAGAAAATAAAAGTTATTTTTTGAGTTTTATTTTTCCATCAGAAAATAAAAGTTATTTCTGGAGTTTTATTTTTCCATCAGAAAATAAAAGTTATTTTTTGAGTTTTATTTATCTCTCATTCGTTGTTCGATCTCGAATCGAGTACCGAACGATGATAATTTTCACTTAGAATTCTGAAAACGAATAACTATTGAAAAACGTTATTCGCCAATTCCGGTAAAATCGATGCCTTCTCTATTTTTATATCGAAAATCTGTAGAAATCTGACAAACACACCAAAACATAAAGACAAAAATAAACAAAAATTATTAAAGTTATAGGTCGCCAAAAACAACTATATAAACAAAAATAGATATTAAATTAATTAATAAGCTTTGTTGTATATAAAATTGTATCTTTATTTAATTAACGCTTTTTCTACATCAGACATTTTCAGTTTTAATGTTTATCGCAAATAAATTCAATTACATTGAAGAAGAAGAATGAGAAATGTCAAACTTAACGACGATAGCTACACTCAAAAAATTGTTTGTACTAAAGATAAGGAAGTTCGGTACTTAACTAAAAAGAGAGGATATTTTCCCTATTTTGTAGGAAAAAAGTAATTTTTAAGGATAGAACTACTTAAAGCTTAACGAGGATCGACGTTCCTATTTTTTTGGATACCACTTTATTCAGTGAATGTGGAGACTGCTTAATTCGCGAGATTGTTCCAGTGGGAATTAAGTTATGTGGAGACGGGCTTCAAGAACATTTAAGAATTCGATATAAATACAATCGATTTGCAATCCCTTTTAAAAGTATTCAAAGCCAATCTCTTGTAAATACTATCCATATATTCAATGTGAATACATAAGAATACATAGAAAGCTCACACAACAAATATTTAATTTGAAAAGAAGAAAAAAAAGCATCTTTAAAGAATTTTGTATTTTTTCAATTTTTAAGCAATATCACAACTACAAGGCAAGGCACACACTGAGTTCTCCCCTCGTGAAAGATACCCGTAGTATTCACAAATCATTACCTTACCGACCACAAACTTGCGTAGCAAAAAAAAAGGGACAATCGCAAAACAACGTACATATGTATGTACGAGTAACAGCTACAAAGTATCTGCCGCTTAAATCATCTCATCCCACTCAACTAAGAAGCTTTCATACCAGCACACCAGCGGCATTCATCAATTTTAAGTGACACAAGCAGAGAAACGTAGCAAGAGCCAAGCAAGGCAAAGCAAAGCAAAGCAAATGTTGCATGGACTTCCTTGACGCTGTTAATTACTGATTTTTTGTGCTTTGCACGCGCCACTAATGACTTGAGAGTAATGGCCATGGTGAGCAAAAATAAAGGGAGAGGGGAGCGTAGTGGTGTGCAAAGGGTGCCACGAAATGTGGTTGATTATGTGCTTATGCGTTCTTCCGCCTGGTCCTGCGGCCACTTTTTCTTTGCCATCGCATCTTTTCTTTGCACTGTATGTGTATGTATTAGACATATACGCCGCCGATTGACGCCGCCGCCGCCGCGCCGATTACCTTCATAATCGGCCGCCGCCGCCATAATCCGTGAAATCGGCGTATCGGCGCGGCGGCGTGCGCTGGCGCGCCATACCCGTATGGAGCGAGATGTGTACATATTTTCCTACTTTTTCTAACTGCTAAAGTTCTTCAAAATTAAAAAAAAGGAACCAATCGACGTGTTTTGACCTCAGGAACACGAAGCTGAATGCGGAAATGTTTTATTTTTTGCCGGTTAAAAGTTATTAACAAAAACTTTGGCTGTTCCCTACTTTACTAGCCTCAGTCCTAAAGAATTTAAGCTACTGGAAAATTTCAGTTCGTTGGCTTACATAATTTTTTCTCAGATACGGAACTTTTCTGGGATCTCTTCCATTTAGTCCTACTTATCGAGGTCTGTTGCTAATTGTTCTACTGAAAACTGCACCATTTCAACCCTCCTTGATATCATTAGATGCCGAAAATGATCCCAAACATGCCTCCAGAATCGAAAACTCATAGTTTGAAGTTCAAACTTTGAACGTAAGAAAGTTGCTGTTTTTGAGTAGCCCTCACAGTTGTCGAACCTCAGCCCTATAGGGAATATTAAAGAAGACGATGGGGGATCAAAAATGGAAAAATAAGCAAGAGTTATGGAAAAAAAAATTAAAGAAGCTTGGTACTTAATACCAGTTGCAAATTGCGCTGATTTGGTCAACCCTATCCCACGAAGAAGTAAGGAAGTTATAAAAAATAAAGGAGCTTCAACTAAACATTAGTTTAAATCTAGCTGCAGCAGTAATATTGTAGTTTATTTGAAAAAAGAATCGAATTTAAAGTTTGTCCCTATTATTATTTCCAACTTAAATTATACATTTCATTATTTTTATTCATAAAAATTAAATTATTATACAAAAACCACCCCAGAGTCATTGAAGTATGTCCTCTCCGTGTAAGCATCAATATATGGTAATTATTATTTGGTCTTAAAATGAAATAAATGGAGAATTGCAAAATTTTGTCCCTATTATTTTTTCCAACACTGTATATACATATATTTATTTTAAAGTGCCTTATATATATATAAATATGTACATATGTAAATATATGTATGCATGTTTATTATCATACAAAATAAGCAAACGAATTTAAATTTACCCTTACATATGCATTTGTGTATATTCTTTAATATTTATTTTCTTGATTTTATATTTTAGTTTATGTAACAATTGTTTTTTGCTGTTAATAAAAAAGTTTCAACAATTTAAGGTGGAAATTAGTTTATTTATTCCATTCAGCCAGCGATATTAAGGTAACTAAATAAAATTAATATTTGAATAAGGATTGTGATTTGTAGATTTGGGGCAGGCGCGCCGGCGCGAAAAAGCACGCCGGCGTCGCCGCCGCCGCCGAAATGTTTTTGGAATAGCGCCGCCGCCGCCGGAATCACTGTCGGCGTATATGTCTAGTATGTATGTATGTATGTACGTATGTAACTGTGTAGCCTGTCTATATTGCGGTCTTGCACAGAGTGATGGATTTTACGACAACTGCATCGCTTTAATCGACGCAATCAATGGTGATAGACAATTTGTTTTTTAACTTAATTTTCTCTTTTTTTTTAGTTTTTCTCCTTCCTTTCTTTGATTTGTTTTCTTTCGCAAATCTTCTTCTTAGTTTTCGTTTTTTTTTTTTTTTCTTTTTTTGTTGAGTTTGCTGATGTTTCGGTTAAGTCTGCATCTTGCCGTTGATTTTCTTATCTTCAGCAATTTTTACCCATCAATGTATTTAGTTTGCACCCTCTCAGCTTTGTCATTGTCGCAGTAACTTAATTTTGCGAACGTAAGATTTTTTTTTTTTTGTAATTAGGATAAGCAGTTTTTTCCTGTGCGTTCAGTATTTTGTTGTCTTTTCGCTACATTTAATGCAACATTGTTTAGAAATAAATTGAAATGCAATACAAAAAAAATTGATTTCTAGGTGGTACGATACAAGTGTTTGTAGATTCCGCAAGCTCCTATAGGTGCTATATTCTGTTCATGTATAAATTTTATATTTTTTTGCATAAGTTCTTTTACAACAAGAAATTGCAAGATTCGCATAAAAATTGCTTTTGCCATTTCGGATAATTAAACAGTCCGAAACGTCAACCTAAATCGCACAGTGTACATCTATATATTAATAGGCTAACATTTTTCCCATACAAACAATTGCCAGGCTGTTTAGCACATTTAACATACTCATATCCACATAAAATTGATATGGATGTGTTCGTATGAGTCAGGAGCAGTGCATAGGCATATAATTTTTTCTATAAATTATTTAATTTCTTTATAATTAATAAATAAAATTTTTAGTTAAGAGAAATAGATATCGTAAACGTGTTTACAAATATCGTAAACACAGTTGAAGAGTCGCTTTAATTTAAAAGCGCTCTCTCTATGTTATATGCATTGGCCCAGTTTACGCTCAGATCAAATTCAACGCGGCCAAATATCTCTTATTGCTTTTCCATTAAAGCGAAAAATGAGAGAGAGTGCGGGAGAGCACACTGAGTAATTTTAATTTTGACCAAGACAAATTGAAAAACTTCTTTTTTTATTTACAAAGGTAGAGTATAATGTCAAAATCAAAGCGAATTCACATCATGGCCAATAGGAATGGACGAGCCCCAAGCGAATTGAGATTTTAACTACGGCGAAATATCTTTTTAACACGCTTTTATTAGCTTCACCTGTATGTATGTATGTATGTATGTATGTATATATGTATGTATGTATGTATGTATGTATGTATGTATGTATGTATGTAACTTCATCCCATCCTAAAAGTTGAAACATTTAACTAAATTATTATATCTTTCAAACATTCACTTTTTTGTGTTCTCTCTATTATTTCTATTCTCCTCCGCATTCGAAACATGACATCAACAGCCCAACGGCATCATATAGTAGGACATTCAACATTATATTTTATGCTTCATTGCGGCTTTTATGTTACCTTTCTTCAAAATAGCCTCTATGAATTTCAATTCACTCCCGTATACAAGCCAATAAGTAACAAGCTTGCAGGGTACGGAAAAACTCACTCACGAACGCTCAAAAATACATTCTTCTCAAATCACAAACAAATGTTCAAAGAAAAACGTATAACCACTCAAATAGCGAGCGAACTAACGCACAACAGCCAACGATCGCTCATAGCGATGGCGATAAACTCAATGCATAAATTCACTCAAAAATAAAGCTTGAAGCTTTCTGTTTTGGGTTTGTTGTATTTGCAATAACATCAACCGCATGTACAATGTACATACATACGTATGCAGAGCAAGAACTGGTTTTGTGTTTTGTGTAACAAGCTTTCTGTTTTGTCGTTGTTTTGTTTGCAATAAAAACAATCGCATGTACATACATATGTATGCAAAGCAAGAACTGGTTTTGTTTGTAATTCATTTAATAGTAAGTGCTGAATCAACGAAAAGGAACCCTAATTACATTTTTATACAATGTTTTGTAAACTTGAGGTGAAAAAAATTTCTCTAAAAATAAAAAAATAAAAAAAAAAATAAAAAAAAAAATAAAAATGCGCCACTCGGGACTCGAACCTGAGCTCCTTGGTCCGTAGGCAGCATACCTCACCATTACGCTACAAACGTATTCGGAGATTTATCGTCTAAATTCGAATTTATTCAATTAGGTTTCTTTTTTTTTTCTTTTCAAATGCTTCACCTCAACTTCTCTTCACTTTCTGATTGTAAAATATAACAAAACGTTTGGGAAATTTTGTATTTCCAAACTAGTTTGGAAAACCTTGAATAAAAGGGTTTGGAAAATATTGCATAATAAGCTAGTTTACTTCACTGCATGTTGGGATTTTTGGTAGAAGTTATAAATACATATGTATGTAGATCTATTTCGGAGAACACCACATCCCATCAGACTTCTTTTTACTTTTATTCTTGCGTCCGCATAAAACATCCTTTAATGAAAAATTTCACTAAAAAGTCAAAAATAAATAATAGCTTAAAAAACTAAAAAACACGCTTTAATCTTAAAAATCGTACTAAAAATTGAGAAATAATTTAATTAGAAACAAAATGATGAACGAAAATATAAGTATTTAAGGAAAAGCGTGGGGGTGCTCAATAATATTTGAACATGAAAATATTCGATTCGTACAACTACTACAAAAATATACCTAGTTGCGAAATTAAAGAGTACGATATATGAAATCTCAAAAAAGTCAAAATAAAATTATTAGTAAAAAAACACCGATTTTAAATATTTTTTGACATACTGAGCACCCCACGCTTTTCCTTAAATACTTATATTTTCGTTCATCATTTTGTTTCTAATTAAATTATTTGTCAATTTTTAGTACGATTTTTAAGATTAAAGCGTGTTTTTTAGTTTTTTAAGCTATTATTTATTGATATTACACTCTACCAATTATAATAACAAAATACATGGGAAATTTCTGAATTCACCACCGGGCCTACCTTCCTAGATCTGCCTTGATTTTGACCATGATTTCGCGTCGGACCGTGATCAAAAGGGCAAATCAGTGTTGCGGTACAACTGGAATTTGGAAAGTGTTGCTTATCTCCGCGAAAAGGAATAATTTTTGTACCAATACAAAGTTGAAAAAATAAATTGCATGGTCGAATTTCGACCACCGGCGATACTAGTTATTATTAAACAACGTTCGCTAAGTTTCACAAAAACAAAAACGCAAGTTTATTCCTCTGCACAGTCTGCTTTGATTTCAGTGTATTTCTTAAGCCTATGGATCTACTTCAAGCAAAGTCTTCAAAATATGCTCGAAATATCCAGAAATCACAAGATTTTGAAGTTTAAACGAAAGTATGTAAATTGCACTTTTATAAATTGTTAGGGGTAAGTGCTAAGCACTAAAACTCTTTCAAGTAAAAATTGAATTAAATAAATTTCGTGCTAGGCACTAAAAACTCTTTCAACTTTTATAAAGTTGCACACACTTATTTGCACAGTCTTATTGTATATTGAAAATAATATATGTAACTGCAAATGATTTACTTCTACGTCAAATACATTCCAAATAAATCTGAAATTTGCTGTCTCCATTTAATTATTTTTGGCTCCACTCCGCCAAACTCTATCGTTCGCGACATAACAGCATACATATGTACATACATACATACCCTGTAGGGAAAATCTCTAGTTTCGAATTAGGCCACTTCTAGTGCATTTTTCGACACTATTAGTGCGATTTCATACTCTTTTCCAGACAACCAACTGGGCAATTCAACATTGCGATGTCCTAGGCGGTTTCAATTCTTACCCGCTACACTACATTTGCGATAGCTCAGAACTAGTAATACTAAGTTCTACAGTTTGCACTAGTTCGTTTATTGGCACAATTTCTGAACTATCTGCAAGTTGCTACAAATTCTGGCTCGATAGCGCAATTGCTGAAGCGTCTGAATTGGAACCGGGCGGCCGCGGTACTGTCACTGTCGAGGTTACTAATAATTTTTTTTTGTGTTTTGATGAAATGGCTGAGTCATTTACTCATATTGCCAGGGTTGTAACTAATTTTTTTTTTATTGATTAAAAATTTAAAATATTTATTTATTTATTTATTTATTTATTTCATGATTCTATAAGTTCACAGATACAATCAAATAGTAGTTAACTTAATCTATAATCTAGAAATTAAAAAATTTCATTCAGATAAATTGACTATATCTATATATATAAAAATGATTTGGTATTTAATTGTAACGCTAAAACTTGAAAACGGCTGAACCAAATCAAATACTTCCTTAGGGGGGTTTGTTGGTTGTTACCCCGCGAAGGTTTAGTCGAAGAAAAAATTAAAAAATGTTAGGGGGGCGTGGCACCTCCCATACGACCTAAATTTTTAAAGCTGATTATCTCTAAAACAGTTTAAGGTAGGGAGCTGAAAATTGGTATAGAGGTAGGTGATATCAAAACCCTTCTCACTCAGAAAAGTGGGGGTTATCAGAAAAGGGGGCGTGGCACCTCCCATACAACCTTAATTTTTAAAGCTGATTATCTCTAAAACAGTTCAAGGTAGGGAGCTGAAAATTGGTATAGAGCTAAATGATATCAAAACCATTCGCACGCATAAAAGTGGGGGTTATCGGAAAAAGGGGCGTGGCACCTGCCATACAAACTTAATTTTTCATGCTGAATATCTCTAAAATTGTTTACGCTAGGGGCTTGGAAATTGGTGTGGAGATAAACGATAACAATTCCATATTAACGCAAAATAATAGGAGTTATACGAAAAGGGGGCGTGGCATTTCCCAACAACACTTAATTTTTTAAGCTGAATATCTTTAAAAGGATTTAAGTCAGGGACCTGGAAATTGGTACAGGGCTATATGATATGAAAACAATTTTTGCGCATAAAAGTGTAGGTTATCGGAAAAGGGGGCGTGGCACCTCCCATACAAACTTAATTTTTCAAGCTGAATATCTATAAAAGCGTTTAAGGTTGGGACCTGAAAATTGATCAGGAGATTAACGATATCAATAGCATGCTTATGAAAAAAACAGTAGTTTTGGGTAAAGGAGGCGCGGCACCTCCCATGCGTTCTTAATTTTTAAGGCTAAATATCCTTAAAAGCGTTCATGGCATGTACATAGAAATCACTATGCAGATATACGATATCAATACCATGTTCACCCTTAAAAAAAAAAGATTTATCGAAAAATGGGGCATTGCACCTCCCATACGTACTAAACTTTTGAGGCTGAATATATCTAAAAGGGTTGGAGGAGGGGCCTGAAACCCATTATGGAGGTATTCTATATCAATCCCCTTACTTACTTAGTGAAAATAGCCAATACTCAGTGAAAATAAATATCCGGAACAGAAAACTAAAAATGTTATGTATCGTGCAGCCTTAAACTGAATACTAGAATTATATCTGTGGTCACAAGCAATAACCGCTTAAGTCGACTAAGGTAGATTCCGAGTTATATATACCACGTTATTCTCCTTTTAAACCTCAATATTTCTGTAAAACCCTCATGCTTATAACTTAATTCAGTCAAATGATATAAATAAAAACATTTAGGCATAACTTACAATAGAGGTGTTTTCAATTTGCTATAACAGCCAAAGTAGATTTATAAATTTAATAAAATTTCTTCATGACATTTTTTTTATTTACAAAATTTTATCGTAACATTGTGGATGGGTCACTGATTTTGCGTCCATAATTTTTAACCGATTTTTATGATTTGTTAAGAAACGCCTTCGAATATAAAAATCAATTTACCTCGAAATCATATTTTTCGACTTAAGCGATTATTGCAAATTGCCACAGATATATTTTTGAAGTTGCATACACAATGAAGTAGTGAAAAATCGTTAATTTTCTATTAAAAATAATACCGGTGTAATAACAATTTTTGAAGTGAAATTAATAAAAAAAGTCTATTTTGGGCAGAACGGGCTATTTTGCCGGGTCAGCTAGTACTTACATAAAATTAAAATAATTAAGGCAACAGCTCATTAAGTAATTCTTTAAAAGAAAACTTAGATGCAGAAAAATCAAATGCTAAAGAATTTGAGATCGCATTGAATTCTCGTAAGGCTCGCAGAATAGGAGCATTATAAGCATACTGGGTTCTAGCACATTCCAAGTAAAAAAACTCATTACTCCGAAGGCTTCTTTACGGGATAAGAAAGCTTATGCGTTCAAAAAGAATTGGAGCATCGATCGTACCGTTGAGTATGTCGAAAATAAACGAAAGAGATAGCATAGTCCTTCTGGTCTCTAGGGACTTAAGATTAATTAGTCAGCACCTGGCATTATAAGAAGAAGAAATTAAGCAAATATAAGAAAAATGTTCCTGCGGATAGGAAAAATATTATTAGTCAACTACACTATTTCCAAATGGATTTTAGAAAACGTCAACTGGATTTTAGAAAGTGAAAATTGGATTTTAGAAAAGTAGATTAGAAATACAATTCAAATTTTCCAAAATCCAATTGACTCTTTCTAAAATCCAGTTGATGCTTTCTACAATCCACCTGCAAATCGAGTAGTATTTTCCTAGAACATGCTCAATCAAAGGTCAAATTTTCATTTCATATAAGTGCGGATGCCAATTCAATACTCTTTACCTATACAAAATGCTTCACTAAACATCTGAGAATTGCAAAAATATGCAACGCCGACGGCAATTGAACGAACGAACAATTTTCATAGAATTTTTGTCACTTAGAAATTGCATACAAATGAAAGTGTGTCTTATAATGGCCACTCAATTGACCCTTTCTGAACTGGTGATGGTCTAACTACAATAGCGCTAGTTGCTTTTTGACCTATTTTGGCTAGTTCGGAACTAGAAATTTTGCTCGCCAGCTATTGAGTTCCCTGCAGGGTATGTCCACACACTCAAATATTTAACAACTCCCCAAAAACATATCGCTAGCTTAGAGTGCAAACTGTGTAAGTCCATTTTTATGAAAAAGTGTTTTTAAGTGTAGAAAGCTAGAAAAATCAAATACGCACCACGCTAAACAAGTCTGTGATATTCGTCATATTTCTACTCGTTGTTATTCAGTGATACGCAAATTGTGTAAGTCCAAAAAGCGAAGAAAATTGTTGTAAGTCCAAAATTTTTATATGAACAGAAAATTTTTTTTCATTTTGAAATTTTTTTATTTTTTGTTTTTTGTCTCTCCTACAAAGTTTGAAAAAAGGACTTACACAATTTGCACTCTAAGCTAGCGATATGTATGTATGTATGTGCATACGTACAAAGCTAGATAACTGGAAACACGTAAATGTGAGTGATAAGCAGAATGTCAACGTTAACTGCTGTGAATTCTCATTATTTGTGTCGTAACACAGTTCCAGGCAATAAATGTTGTTGCCAACTTTAAGCGCACACCAAATGATACCAACAGCAGAGCAGATGTAGCAGCAGCGAGTTGGTAAAAATTTAAGCACCCAAGCCCAACCAACCCCTTATTTATTTCTTAATATGTGTAGTACACATTGTGTATATACAACGTACATATGTATGTATACCTACATAAATATGTGAATGTTTAGCGAGCGAGCGTACATACGTTAAATATTTTGTTTTATTTCTAAAAAAAACGCTTTTTTACCAAATCGTCCAACTTAATGAGCAGGAGCATGTGCTGATTTGTATTGTTGTTGTGTGTTTGTTGTTCTGTGTGTGTTTGTTGTTCTGTGTGTGCTTGTTGTTCTTGTTATAAAATGTTTATGTCCATAGGAGAACACAACACTTGAATGCCCGACAAAGCGTTGGCATTTGGCAAACAAATTAAAAGTAAATTATGGTGTTATTAACGTTGGCGCGCAAGCGAAAACATACACACACATACACAAGCGAGGGAGAAGGAGAAAAGAAATTAAAAATAAACAAGTAAGGAAGCCTAAGTTCGAGTGGAATCGAACATTAGATACTCAGCTGTATGCTTTCATTGTTGTTTACGTTTGATGGAAACACGGTGTATTTTATATAAGCGAGTGCTGCATAAAGTCATCCAACTAAGCATATGAATATTCTTTGTGCAAAATTTAATTCCTTTATGACTTCTAGTTACAAAGATGTCACGTTACAAATTTCCAAAGGGTGTTATAGAAATATCTTTGTTAAAAAGTAGGCGTGGTCATAAACCGATTTCAATAAATTTTTGCGTGTCTATTAACACAAGTTATAAAAGTGTATAAACCAAGTTTCGTCATAATATCTCAATTAGTTGTCGAGGTATGGGCTCCGAAATCTCGTAGATTCCGTTGTCTAAAAAGAGGCGGTGCCATGCCCATTTCCAAAATTTTTATACTTTTTGTTTCCGGTCTACTGTAGAACTCATGCCACACAATTTCAATGAATTATCTTTATATTTGACAAAAATATCGCTTAAAATGTTTTCATTAGGCCCCTTTATAGTTCCCATATATAAAAGTGGGCGTGGTCGTCAACCGATTTCGCTAAAATTTTGAACATGTATTACTACAAGTAATAAAAGTGTACACACCAAGTTTCGTCATTATATATAAATTATTTGTCGAGTTATGGGCTAAGAAATCTCGTATATTCCTGTTTCTAAAAAGAGGCGGTACCACGCCCATTTTCCAAAATTTTTGTGTTTTTTGTTTTATGTCCATAGTTGGACTCCTGCCATAAAATTTCAATGATATATCTTTATATTTGACAGAGATATCGCTTAAAATGTTTTTATTAGGCCACTTTATAATACCCATACATAAAAGTGGGCGTCGTCGTCAACCGATTTTGGCAATTTTTCGTCCAAACATTTGCCTAAGTAAGTATATCACGCCTACCAAATTTCATCGATATACCTTCAACGGTTTCTGAGTTATGACTCATAAAACTTTCAATGTTTGCCCCTTAATAAGTGGGCGTGGCACCGCCCATTTTCCAAAATTTCACCACATTTCTTCATAAGGGCCTGAGGTCAATACGTGGGTGAAATTTTATCACTCCAGCTCTATTAGTTACTGAGATACAAAATTTCCGATTTTTACTATATAGGGGAGGTGGGCGTGGTCATGGTCCGATTTCGCCCATTTTCAATACCGTCCGTTCCTGTCTTGATACCAACTTGCATTCCAAATTTCATCAAAATATCTCAATTTTTGCGCGAGTTATCGTGCGTACAGACGGACAGACGGACAGACGGACAGACGGACAGACGGACGGACGGACGGACATGGCTCAATCGATTTCTCTTTTCACCCTGATCATTTTGATATATATAAGTATATATCTATCTCGATTATTTCATTCTGTTACAATCCACCGTTAGGAAATCAAAACTATAATACTCTGTGTACTAGTACAGCTGAGTATAAAAACGAATAAAAAGAAGAACAACAGCAATCTTGGTATGCAAGTACTACCGTATGTACATATGTACATATGTATGTCGTGCAATAATGGCGGTCTTTATGATGCCAAAGCTCTCCTTTGATTGCTCAGCTATTTTGCAAATGGCGTTGCATTGGTATTAACCTTTTTCGCTTCAATTTGCTTCTTTGAGGAAATAATATGCACACATATGTATATTACATACATACACTCAAATAAATTTTGGTATAAATTTTAAACTTTTTTGGTCGATATATAGGACACGACCGAAAAATTATTAAAATTTAAACTTTGAAAAGTTTAAAAGATTTTTAAACTTTTAAGGTTTCGATTTCATTCCAAATTAAAATTTATTTTAAGACTTTCGAAAGTTTAAAATTTAAACCCTTTTTGGTTTAAATTAAAAAAAAACGTCTGCTCCCAAATCCTCTTCATGCTTTTTCCTATTGTATCTTCTTTCCTATTCTTTTTTCTCCTTTTCTCCCATATTGTTTTCCTCCCAACATCCCTTAATCCTTTTCCATATTGTGTCTTTTCCCTATACTCTTCTTCTCCTTTTCTTCCTTCTTCATTTTATCTGTTTCCATAATTATTTTGTGTTTGTTTGTTTCTCCATTCATTCATTCAAATTGGCTAATAACTATAAATGAGCTTTTTATACTGTTAATTTCTCGAAAAAGCAAGTTATAATTTCAAATCAAATATTAAAATTTTGTTTGCTGAAACCAAATTTAATGACCAATGAAAGTTTAAAATTTAAACCTTAAAAGTTTAAATGAGAAAAAGTGTAAAATTTAAACCAAAAAAGTATGAACTTTATTCCAAAAAATACTTTGAAATATTTGAACTTTTGTAAGTTTGAATTTTAAACCAAAAAGGAATAAGAAACTTTTAAACTTTCGAAGGTTCAAAATTTAACCCAAAAAAAGTTTTAAATTTCTTTCAAACCAAATCAAAGTTTAAAAAATATTCCAATATTTATAACAGTGTACATTTTCTTCAATAGTACATAAGCACATATTTATGAAATTAAATTAACGACAGCACGTATTTTCTTTCGCCTCGTAATTGCAATTATTCAAGACTTTGAAGTTTAGCGAAAATAAAACCACTTTTAAAAGCGTTAAAAAGCTCTTAAATCGAATCGCTTAGAACACATATTAAAAGTAGTACTCGTACTCCTCGCCCTAGTTAAATTTTTTAATGGCGTACAAATTAAAAAATAATTAGTTTTGTTTACAATACTGATATCAGTTTTGAGGTCACAGAAGCCGTGGGTTTAGGAAACCAATGTAGGTAATAAGTTGTTGGTGTGGTTGGTAATGTTATTGTTGTTTTTATTGTAATTCTTGAACACAAATGTGAAAACTAGCGGTGAGTAATCAACTCAGAATTCAGTTATTGTGATGATTTCCATCAAGGAAGCCTTTTATTTGGCCTTTAGCGGATCTCAATGGAAATACTTTCTCAACCGGAGCACCTTCATTTACTCTGACGACATGACCTGCACAATGCAGTCGCCAGATTTTTATTCGCTAAGCAAAGTCGATATATGCGTAAAGCTTATGATTAAATCTCCTTCGATACTCGTCGTCAGTAACGCTCAAGCGTCCATAAATCTTCCGAAGATATTTTCTTTCTTAACATGATTCAGTAGAGTTATTATGGCTTATTTGTGTTCTATTCCTACCTTTAAGCTCGATAAATAGAATGCCAAAGTACATTCTTTCTGTAGCACTTTATTTACAAAAGGGAAATTGAGTTAGGTACATACCTACATAAATTAGGTTCTTTTTCGTTCAATATAAATCGCATTTATTTTCTTCGCCGAAGCCTCTACAGCGCCTTTTTAATATACAAACTCTGCACTTGACTATGGTGCGTATGGTGCGGCTTTGGACACTTCATGGAAAATATTCATCGCTTATTCTTTGCATAGGTGAACATGGACATATTTTATTAGACCAAGGTTGGCCAAATAATGGCTCCAATGGCTCTGTGTGGCCCACAACAAAATCACTTTGGCTGCCGACAGCAAACGAATCGAGCGTTAGCGGTGTAGAGATGGCAAATATTTGACGTACCTGTGATTTTGTTACCGTTCCTCAAAAGTCATTGGTTACTGCAGTGACTGAATTCAAAATCACAGTGACAAAATCTCATATTCTAAAAGCATGAAAATTTCAGTTTTCAAAAATTTATATATATATATTTTATTTTTTTTTTTTAGTTTTAATTTTTAAATAATGTTTTAAACCAGGGCTGCTCAACGCTCTTATATTGAAAGTGCAAAGCTCAATACATCTACAAATTTTGTATATGCACTGAAAATTTTTTTTGCTCATTTAAATTTTTTTATGAATTCCAATGAAATATTATTTTCGAATTTATTTTCAAATGGTAGTATCACATAAATACAAATTTTTTTATTTTTTATATGAAAATTTTTTGAATACTAATTTTTTACAGTGCTTTCATTTTTTGAATTTTTTTTTCATTACACATTTGTTATTGTAAATTTCGATTTCTTACGGCAGTGCTCGAGCTCCTATACAAAGTGCCTTTGTTCTGCACATTCAATATGAATCATAGGCACATATGTACATATAAATTTTTTTTATATCTCAGTGCTTATGGCAGTGCAAAGAAAATTTTATTTTCATATTTGAAGTGAAAATATGTATCTGTGCCTATGATTCGGTACAAAACAAAAACAATTGTGCTTTGAGTGCCTATGAGGTGAGCAGCCCTATTTTAAACTAATTTCAATTGATTTTGTTAAAGATTTCCAAACGCATTTTTAGGCAACTAAGTAAAATGCAGTTATATTGCAATTTATTTATATAATTTTTTTTTTGTTTTATTAGGAAAAACTTTTATTTCACACTAAAAAACCATTTGGACAAGCTTAGCTATTATTACTGGACTTGAAAAATTTAATTCGATTAAAGACATTTATTTACTTTTATTAAAAAGTGAATAAAAGTCTTGGTTCCTGTCAGGAACGCTAAAAGTCACTGTCACTGAAAAAAATCACAGTGACTAAAAAGTCACAGTCACGAATCACTCCGTTACTCAAAAATCACGGGTTCGGCCATCTCTATAGCGGTGTCATTGCGCACAGTCAAAACAAACGGTGCACTCGATTCGACAGTCAATGCGTAGCTGTAGCAACACACTTTCAAACATAGATACATACGATTGAAACGGATATGTACAGGAGTTAAGCCTCCTACATGCGCCATTACGTGTGTCCGCAGACCACAAATGTAAATGGTAATGAATAACCATGGTTATCATGGACGCTGTACGTTTTATAAAGAAATTGATGAAGCCTTTCAAGGCCGACTGAGGGGAAGAACGCGACCCTTACCGACTTAGAGCCTGGTGTACAACGCACCTACCGAGAGTAGCGTGACGGTAGTACCGGGGGTCTGGTACGATGAGAGTAGGAGGTTTTGTGCGCCTAAAGTCACACACTGACAGCTTAAAGGTTTTCGATGCTTCCTCAACGTAAAAAAAATATGTATTTATTCGTACCTGTTTGTATGAAAGATTTTTTGCTATGCCAGTAAAGATATTCTAAAGTTGATGACGTTGTGCCGCACACTGGTCAGCCCCCATACAAAAAAGTAAAAAATATTGGTGTTTCAAAAAGAAATTTCTGTCATGCATTCCCGTGGAAAATATATTGAATTTTATGGAAAACCTCCTTCTATACGCAATAGACACCATTAAACGTTACTTTGGCTCATTTAAAGTAAACACATTTGAAAAAAAATTTTTTCTGGAAAAAGTTTGTGTAAAAAAGTGTATTATGATTTTTGCGAGATTTCAAGTTTAAGTGCTAAAAAAATGCGGATAACTATGGAAACGTAAGAAAAAGACATGTTTCATGATTTAGCAAAAGAAAACAGTGAGAAGAATTTATTTTTAGCAAAATACAAAATGAAAAAATCTTGGCTTTTCTATGAGCGTAATTTTCAAGCATTAGCATTTTCATTAAAACTTTTAGCAACTAAGGACCAGTCTGGACCAGGTCTTATAAGCAGATTTGATTTGTTTCAAGTCTTCTCTTGAGAAGCCTGTGTATACATTTTTCCCTTATTTCCCTTTTTCCGAAAATATCATATTAAATGTAACTAGTCTATAAAAAATATTGTTGCTCAAGATGCTCCTTTTACGTATTTTTGTACATATCGTCCCCTCAATATAACAATAGCGTATAATTTTTTTTTTGGGTTTTGAGAAAATCGAGTTTAAAGTTTTTGTCAAATCAGATATCTATTAAATTTTTGAACAAGAAATTATACACCATTTTTTCCAATGACATTTTGACCCACTTTGTGGAAGTAGAATTTGACGAAATTTTGACCAGACATAGAATCAATGATGGAGATTCTAAATATGCTAAATAAAAATAATGGCGTATGAGCACATACGCTATTGTTATATTGAGGGGACGATATGTACATCGACTGTTTTCGATAAAACTTTATTTTCGATAAAATCTGAGTAATTGAGTTTTGTCCCACTCTCCATACAATTTTTTTTTTTTTTTTTGATCTCGTGAAATATCGCGGAAATATTTTTTTTTAAGTGTAACATTGTTATTTGACATCGGATTTTTAAAATTGAACTGTCATTAGTTTAGTCTTTGGAAGCTCTATATTTTCTTCTAATGTCCTTTTGACCTATGAAGTCGTTTTCACATACTTAAGTCACCTAACCAAGGTTTTCGTCCAAAATATCCTTTTTGTTTCAGAAGAAAAAAATCGCCAAAAATAAATTATTTATCGGATCTTTCTGATATTACGCTTAAAGTCTTTGCAATTAAATGCCTGTTAAAAGAATAAAACTTTCCTGATTTTTAAAACTTTTTATAAAAAACTTACTTTGAAAATCATATTTTTTTTTCAAAAATCGCAAAAAATCCACAAAATTTTGACTTTGACCAGCTATCGCTCAGCGAGTTTTTAATAGAACACTACAAGTTGTATGTCGTTTGAAGCGTAATTGCCTTTCGAATGAGATTCTGCTTGCGTTTATCGCATTTGTAACTCCAGCGAAAATAATTTCGGAATGAAGTGATAACAAAAAAAAACACAAAATTACCGTTATCTCAAAAACCTAACCATACAAAAAATAAAAAAATAAAATATAAAATAAAAAGCTCAGCAGGTCAATTCCTATCCTCTCCCATTCCTGGTTTTCTTGTTTTTTTTTTGTTGGCTGTAAACTAGCGTTAGTGGTGGGCGTGGATTACAACATATATGCTTTTAATTTTTCTGAAAGATGAGTCGTAAAGTGGGACACCAATGTGCCAAATTTGGTTTCGGTAGGTCCATCCGTTTCCAAGAAATTGAGTTTTATCCCACTATCCATACAAATGTGACCAGTGTGTACCGCATGGCTCTGTCAGTTAAATTGCTTGGCTACCCTACCATTAGACATTGAGGTGGTTAGTCACGTAATTTTACCCTAAATTGGTCAAGTGAACAAACGTCTGATATGGCGCAAGTGATTGTAAGTCGATTTGTATGCTAGAGAAATGTTTTATGAGACGAGTTGAGTTTCTAGAAAGCCAAAAAATTAAATGGAGTGCAAAAAAAAACGCAGAGTTATTAACGGCTATGTGACATCCACGCGCTCTCCTTTTGTTTGTTTGCATTGGGCTTTTGTCAAACGACAAAAATTGTAGAATTCCGTAGAGTTTTTGAAAATGTGGAAAATAATATTGGAATATGGAACTTCAAATCCATGACCAAATATTTACACTTTATTTCAAGAACCCGTAAAATTGCTGAGTATAATTTTTATGTTCATTATTATTACTTCAAGGTAAGTTATAATACATTAATATTGAAAATCAGCGCATGACATACATATCTCACATTTATTCGCAGATATTAATTAAGCTAATTTGCTAAAAATTCATAAACTAATAAAAAAAATTGCAATTTTAATAAAGCACTAAATATGTACATATGTATGTACTTACGACGAGCTTCTTCGTTGGAATTGTGGCGGGCACTGCTGATACAGCGACTGGCGGACTAATCGCTTTAACCGCCTGCGTTGGCGGTGGAAAAATCTCCGCTGGCTGCTTAACGTAAAACAGATTTACTCCAAAGTGTGAAATTTTGTTGGCTTTTGTTTAAACGCGTGTGAAGAAAAATATACAAATGCAAGCAACGCGCAACGCACTCACGCACCAAAGCGAAAGAGGAGCTGGCTGTGGTTGGATATGTGTGTATGTATGTATATGTTGAGCTATAAAAGTCAGCACAACAAAGCACTGTCAGCACACTTGATGCAACACTTGAGCAGGCGCTTAAAAGCCCACAAATTATATAAATTAAGTGCTGGTTAGTAGATAAAAATATTGACACAAAAGATCTAGCAGCGTTGTTGGTAAGCGATGCAAGATGATTTTTATTTGAGAGCAACGTAAGTAAATGTCGCGTTTGTTGTTGTTTTTAGCGACGGCCGACGGCTTTTTTTTTTTTGAGAGATTGTGTAGTTTGATTTTTGTATATTATTTGCAAGTGTTTCTTTGCTCGAGTTTTTTTTGCTGGCTATTTGCTGGTTTTTTGTTGTTTTTTTTGCTGTTTTTGTTGTTTTTCCGTTTTTATTTTTTCGTTGATTGTGGTTTAATTACTTGATTGCCGTATTTGCATGTTTTTTATTTAAACAGTTTGCTACAGTAAAGTCGTAGGAAAAGCACAATCTCGTTTATTATTATTTTTTTTTTCAAGTTTCAATATATCAAATTTTCAATTTTTTTTTTTGCAAATTTCAAAATATTAAATTTTCAAAAACACTTGTTTTTTTGCTTTTTTGCGCTTTTCTGGTTACTTTTTGGTTCCTTTAGCTGCTTTTTTTTTGATATGCTTTAAGAGTCGTTAGAAGTTCGAACTCACTTTTTGAATTTAAGTATTAGCACTTTTTGAATTTATTAGCACTTTTTGAATTTTTTAACACTTTTTGAAATTTTCGCCTCGATTTAGACAATTTTAAAATTTGTTTATAAAGCTTTTTTTGTTTGTTTTCAAATATAAAATGTGTATTCAAAATTCGCTTACGGCAAAAATTTAACTCACACTCAGCTCAATAACTTACAAAGCAACTGCTGATAACTAAGTATTTTTGGCATAAGCGTTATTTGCTGTTGTATTTGATTCGCTTTTATGTATGTATGTACTCTTCCTTATGTGTTTTTCAAACGCTTTTTTTGATTTAGTGGTCTTCCTTTTGGTTTAAATTTTTAGCTGCGTGCCTACTTTTTATTGCTAATTCATGACAAACACTGTTTCCTTACGTAGAAAAAAGGCTATTTGAACGTGCTGCGTGCTGCTACTAACGAACGAACTCTAACGTTGAACAATTGAAAATGCCTGACGCTTTACAAATTTTTTTTACATTTACTTGTTTTAAATTTAACTTTCTTTTGATTACAGATTACAAATAAATAACGCTGCTTACTACTTTTCCTTTTTGCCTTTCTTTGCTTTGCTTTAAATTGATTGCTTTTGTAGATAGATAGATGATACTTTCTTTATTTTTTTGACTACTCAATAAATATGTATGTACCTACAGATGTAAGTATAACTGTGTAACTGTGTGTGGTTTGCTAAAGTGGTTTGAATCAACTAGGCTACTTTTGCACGACGGCTAAGGAACGCAACGACTTATGGACTCGCTTGTCTGATAACGACTGATGAGAAATTTGAAGCTGGCGCAGCAAGCAGCAGACAGATGGCAGCGGCAGCGGCAACGGCAACAGCAAGAGCAAGGCGGGAGCAGGAGCGGAATTAATCAGGAGCAAGAGCAGCTAGTCAGGAGCAGGAGCACTTAGTCAGGAGCAGAAGGAGCTAGTCGAGAGCAAGAGCAACGACAAGCAGCTGCACACCAATAAAGGGCAGCCAAAAGCTGAGTAAATCGGCTGGCTTTAGTGAAAAAATTACTCATACGACATGGTGAGCGTTAAGTACACGAGTCAGTCAGTTGAAGTACCCTGTAGGGAAAATCTCTAGTTCCGAACTGGGTCGCTTCTAGTGCATTTTTCGACACTACTAGTGCGAGCTAAATCTCTTTTGCATGTTATCAACTGGCGAATTTAACACGACGATGTCCTAGGCGGTGTCAATTGTCCCTCTCTGCACTACATTTTCGATAGTTCCGAACTAGTACTAAATTCTACAGTTTACACTAGTTCATTTATTGGCACAATTTCGATAGTTCTGAACTAGCTACAAGTACCTAAAAATTCTACAGTTTTACATCTGCAGCTTAAGAGCAGCATTTGACACACTTCATGCAAGTGGCGCGATGGCCGACTGGCTAACGCATGTGCCTCTCAATCTGAGGGACGCGGGTTCGAATCCTGTCGGTGTCAACGTGAATGATAATTTTTTTTTTTATATTTTTTTTTTAACTAATATTTTTTTTATTTATTTATTTAATAAAAATTTACAATAATATTTAAAAAGTAATAAAATCAAAATAAGCATAAGGGATCGGAAAAGCATAATTAGGGGAACATTTCATTTTATACAAGATGCAAATAGAAAACTCTTTATATAAAATGCTTCACTAAACATCTGAGAATTGCAGAAATATACAAAGCCGACGGCAATTGAACCAACAAACAATTTTCATAGAATTTTTGTCACTTCGAAATTGCATACAATCAAAGTGTGTTTTATAATGGCCACTCAATTCTCTCCTTCTGAACTGGTGAGGGTCAAACTACAATTGATCTAGTTCCCCTTTGACACCTTTTCTCTAGTTCGGAACTAGAAATTTTGCTCACTAGTTATTGAGTTCCCTGCAGGGTAGGTATGGATATGTATGTATATGTTACAAGGGAGCGGGCGACAGTAGAGTTGGTAATTTGTGTTTTTGTTAACATTTCAGAGGGTGAGCAACAAAACAGGAAACTAAATGCTCCCAAAACGGCAAACAAATGCATTACTGTGTGTGCGCGCGCTCAGAGTGCATAAAATTACAAGGGAACTTAGAGAATGTCGTAAAACAAATTTTTTTTGGAGAAAAGTGGCATTGATGAGAGCTTAGGCATGTACATATGCGGTTGTGAGTGGCGTTCTCTATATCCTTTTGGCTAGGCTATGCACATTAGGGTGGTCCACAAATGTATAGAGACAAATTTTATATCGTATTTTTTCCACCTCACCCCCTACGTTGATACTACTATAGTCGAAGATACCATATACATTTTTTTCCAGATGGAAGACGGTTAAGAGTAGTCGCACAGGGGTCAAAGTTTAGAAAACTAAATGGACACTGAGAAAATTAAATTTAATTTTTTGTATATCTAATGCACAAAATTGATAGTCTTGTACACAAGGATAGCACGTAAAAATTTTGCTCCCGATCAGAGACGGTTAAGGAGTGTGGCACAGGGGTCCCATATGGTTAATTGAACTTTGACCCCTTTGCGACAGATCGGCAGCAAAATTTATATGCGTTATTTTAGAGTACAGCAGTATCAATTTGTGTTATTAAATTAAAAAAAAAAAATTAAATACATTTTTTGAATCTTTATATCGTAATCTCAAGCTTTCACAATCTCAAGCGACACTGTTTATCAACCTCCGATCGGGATAAATATCTTTTATGCGGTATCTTTGATCATTCTTTAACCAATTTAGGTGGCGAGACTGAAAAAAAATGTGCATTTGATTTTTTAAGGACCACCCTAATGTACATATATGCGTGGCAGTGTTGCCATGTATATGTATATTACATTGCAAAGTGATAACTTTCTGATCAAAAAAAAATGCAAACTTACGGATTTTGATGCCTTTACTTCTTATTTTTTATAATACTTTTAATTTTTGCTTTGCAGCGGACAATTGCCACTTAGAAAATAAATAGTTAATATTTCTAACAATTTTCTATATAGATATACATATATATGTGAAAATAAATATTTATAAGTGGCTATGTATATAATAACTACCACACACAAACACACACATTTACAAAATCGATCGATGTGCATTCGTGCGCTACAAACATTCATATCAGAAAATTGGGGGTGTGTATGAAACAGAAATGCAAACAAACAAACCAAAACTTTTGTCACCCACCCGCACAGGACGAACCACCTGCATAGCTTCGGCTTTTTGGGCAAAAAAACCGTCGCTCTTTTACAAAACCGCTCTCGCCCAGACACATCGACATTTACTCGCGGCGCTTATCAATAGCCGACGTTGGCTGCCTTCCGGGCAGTCAACGCTGTAAACAGTAACGGGAACTTCACTTTCACAATCTGGCTTCGTTTGGCAGAGCGTTGTAATTAAAGGCCATTGCTTCAAAGGTCGCTGAGAGCTGGTGGTGAGAGAGACAGATGAGAGAAAAAGGAAATTTCCCTAGGTACATACATACAAGTGCATTTGACTCTGTGTGCATGTATGTGTAATTTAAAGTTCAGAGCGCCCAAATGTATGCAATAATAATAATTTTTTTTTGGCTTCATTTTTAGTATTGCAACTTTCGTGTAAAAGTATTTGTTATTTTGCATACCTTCGTGTCTCGGGCATTGCTGTGTCGTGAGCGAAATTGATTGTGTGTGTTGGTTGAGCATTGTAATGTATGAGCGTTGTAATTTGCTAAAAATGTAAAAACAATAGGTAGGAAATGCAATGACAGGACATCGTGCTACCTCCTCATTTCTGTTGGTTAATAAAAGAGTTGCCATTTGAAAGCCATAAATTCTTGATTTTGATGTGAAAATAACGTTGTTTATCATGATAATATATGTATACGTAATTATGTACATACATACATACAAAGTCTAGCAGTAAAAGGTCGAATTCTTATACATATTTTTGAGAAGAATGTAGATTTAGAAAATTGAGCAGTAAAAGGTAGGCATAGGGATATTGCGTGGAATGAATGGAATGGAATTGTGATAGGCCGGAAAGAACTATGTCTTTCCCCAGCACTGAGGCATATTTGCCATTGTACTTAAGGCCTTTAGAAAGCATCGGGATGTAGGGAAAAGATGGAGTAGTGGAATTAGAGTTCCTCTGCAAACTTCCCAGATTCTTTAATAAATTTGAAAAATTTGTCGAGTAGTAGAGAATGTACATCCGCCATTCTCAAAATATGAGACCGGCCGGACAGGTGCATAGAAAATTCTCTCTTCCGTCGCCGTCCTCCTCCATACAGCATAGGCATAGGCATGAACTCTCGATGATGCCTATGGTTGCTATGTTCTGTCCTCATAGATTGTGTCCTGTAATTAACCCCACAAGGGCCCCTCCTTCTCTGCTTGAGAACGTGAGTTTCCCTAATGTAGTCCTATATTTGGTCTTATTATTGGCTGCGGTCCAGTTGGTTGTTCCGCTGTGTAAGTTCAAATCACCATTGCTGGTCTCAGAACCCAAGTCTTACTGAAGGTTATTCTACACTGTGACCGCTGTGGTACAGTGGGTAGAGTGCTCGCTGCTATGCCAGAGGTCTCAGGTTCAAACCTCAGGCCGAGGAAAACACCGAAAAAATTTTCTAATTAGTAAAAATCCAATTACACTGCTCTACAGCCAAAAAATACTCTAAGCGCGACCATCCTATCTATATGTAAAATCGGTCGCTGATTCCGAAAATCTGGTTCATTTTTAATTCTATGGGAAGGTTTTTGAGATATCGGCAATTTACCGTTATTTGGCCAATTGGTCCACTTAATCCTGTATGCCTCTTTAACACAGTGTGCTATCTTCCTTGGGCTAACACAAAACGAAAGAAAATAAAATTAATTTTTCATGGCTCCTATAACATTTTTTCCTGACTCTTATAGTTTCTGAAATATTGACGATTCAATTTGAATTTTTTCGCTTTTTAACGATTTTTTGAAGAAAAAATTGACTTTGTCAGACAATATCTTTAAAACCAATGTTTTCACCTTCGGTTTTACTCCTTTGCGTGAAGCTCCATTTTATTACCAAAAAAATAAGCTATCAACGAAGAAAATCCATGGTAAAATGGAAAAGTTATAGGCGATCATGTAAATTAAGCCAAATCGCGCAATGCCGCTATACGGTACATTCTATGCATATTGTACCAATACCTAAACAGCTGCAGTAGCAGCACATTGGCAGCGCAGTAGATGCAAGCCCATTTACGGGTATAACATGCATAAAATATACCCGTGCAGAGGCATTGCGCGACTTGGCTGTATTTACTTGATCGCCTATAACTTTTCCATTTTACCATGGATTTTCATCGTTGATAGCTTATCTTTTTCCCAATAGAATAGAGCTTCAGGTAAAGGAGTAAAACCGAAGGTGAAAACATTGGTTTTAAAGATATTGCCTGACAAAGTCAATTTTTTCTTCAAAAAATCGTTAAAAAGCGAAAAAATTCAAATTGAATCGTCAATATTTCAGAAACTATAAGAGCTAGACAAAAATGTTATAGGAGCCATGAAAAGGAAATTTAATTTTCTTTCGTTTGGTGTCATCATAACTCACTGTGTTAAAGAGATATACTGGATTAAGTGGAGCCATTGGCCAAATAACGGTAAATTGCCGATATCTCAAAAACCTTCCCATAGAATTAAAAATGAACCCGATTTTCGGAATCAGCGACCGATTTTACATATAGATAGGATAGTCACGTCCAAAGTACAGACAAAAAATTTCATTTTGTGATCCAGTGTTATTGAGGTTTTTTAAGAGCAGCAGTTACCTCTTGGCCGCTGTGGTGCAGTGGGTAGAGTGCTCGCCTGCTATGCCAGAGGTCTCGGGTTCAAACCACGGTACGAGCCAAAAACACCAAAACAATTTTTCTAATTAGTAAAAATCCAATTATTGGGTTTTTTAAGAGCAGCGGTCACCTCTCGGCAGTGGGCGGCATACCCTCCGAGAGTATTTCTGCCATGAAAAAGCTTCTCACAAAAAATGCATTCGCCGTTCGGAGCCGGCATAAAACTGTAGGTCCACCCAATTAGTAGGAAAAAACAGAAGGAGCACACCTCGAATTGGGAGAGAAGCTCGGCCATAAAACTCGTCAGAGTTATAATAGCGCCATTGTATTATATTATTATAGTTACCTCTCGGCAGTGGGCGGCATACCCTCCGAGTGTATTTCTGCCATGAAAAAGCTTCTCACAAAAAATACATTCGCCGTTCGGAGCCGGCATAAAACTGTAGGTCCACCCAATTAGTAGGAAAACAAAAAGGAGCACACCTCGAATTGGGAGGGAAGCTCGGCCATAAAACTCGTCAGAGTTATAATACCGCTATTGTATTATATTATTATTATTATTCTACACTGTCCGATAACTTTCAGTGACTTGTTTATTTTCACCTCGATATGAGCTTTTCATATCATTTTCTTATCTAGAATCACTCCTTTACCTCTTCGGAAAGAGCCTCCGGGTTCAGTTGTGTAGAACCGGGAAGTTGAGATCATCCAGTTTACTCTTCCGTGTAAACAAAAGCAGGCTTGTCTTACTAGGATTAACAGCAAGTCCTGTAAAGTGAACTCAATCTTGTCCATGATTCTCCGTGTTTGCGCGCATATACCTACATATTTCATTTTGAAGGATGGTTAAGTGTGCCTCTAAAGCTTACATTGTGGTTTGATAAGAAAGAAGATGGTCTGAATATAATTCGAACTAAAAATCACTAACAAGAAACAAAAAAAATCTGTATAGGTACTTTAAGAAAATAGCAATAAAAAATATTTTTTACGGCAAAGTTTTCTCGGCTAAAATTAAGAGCAAATAAACAATTAAGAAATTTGGAGTTGCTGGGAGACCTTTATATCTGAAACAATAACCTTAACTACCCAACTACTGCATCCAATATACATATGTATGTAATATAAGTTGAGTCGAAAACAATAACAAACACATTCACCAAAGTTGCCAGCATAACAAAAATAAAGACTTTTATCAATAGACAAAAACAAGTAAAATGCTCAAAAACAAATACATAAAAACAATAAAATGAATACAAATAGAAACACAATGGCTAAGATATGCGCAGGTGCGTGCCAAATGAAAAACAAATGCTGGGGCCGAGATTGCAATTAAGCTGATTTGTCAACGCTCCACATTCCCCAACGCCAAAATCGCACAACCGCAAAACGATACATATTTATATAAAAACCATGTACATACATACTTATACATATATGTAAGTTTTTTAATAACTTTCAACTGCATAAACATTTATGTAACAAAAGTCATAAATCAGGCTTTTTATTTAAATTTAAAAGCAAATTAGTGTGAGGCACTCAAGGAGCCATAAGTTAGAATTGATGAGATGGCGAAAAATTGGACGAATTGAAAGTTAAATTTGATGACAAAAACAGGCATTCATATGTTGAAAATGTGCGATTGTAATGAACGTTAAATATTAAGTACATATAAATTTCATCGTTTGGCTTCACCCCTCCCCCCCCTCCCCCTTCAGCAAGCAACCGATTATTTTGACATCTTATTGCGTGTAAGGCGTTTGCGGTGTGAGTGAGAGATGCTGCCACCACATGTTTTAATGTGCAGAAGCATTCAATTTACGCAAAAACTAATTAATCAAAGCAAGGCAAAAACAAAAAAAAAAACAAAAATGCTTAAGCTAATATAAACGCAAGCGCATTAGCCCATATAGTTAAGAGTCTCTTCCAACATCATAATTCCCTTTTTTTCCTTTCATAGCAAATGCTTTTCAAAATATGCATGTGTGTAGGTACTACATCCATCTGGCCTGTGCTTTGCCCCCACCCACACAGCTGCCGACTAGGTATGTAATTGCATTGAATTATTCCGCTGCAACAACGCACTCTCTCTCCATTCCGCGCCACTACAATTACAACAGCCATTTCGCTCATCATCATCGTCAATTGCCAAAATCACGCAACGCAACTAAAGTGTCAACTTGACATTGCGCTAAAAATGCGTCAATGTCTTTGCTGCTGCTCCGCCATCACGATACATATGTACATACCCTGCAAAAAATGCGATTAATCCGGGACGTGTCCGGGATCAATCGCAAGGGAGCATGCGACTGATACAATTTTACATCCCTTTATATGGAGTGAATTGATCGCATTTGTTCGAGCATGTCCTATGAAGAGACTAATTGTTCAACTTGTATACCCGAACGGGTACCAATGTAGATTAGTCGCTTTCATTCCCAACGGGTACAAATGTAGATCAATCGCTTCCAGCACGAACGGGTACAAATGTTGATTTTTCCAAGTTGTTCGCAAAGGCAATTTTTAATAACAATCTTTAAAAAATTGTAAATGTTCATGCATTTTTAAATAAAGATTATATAATGTTTTACTTTTGAAAAAAAAATCTTAATAAATAAATTAAAAAAATTGTAAGTTTTGAGTATGCATTATATGAGTGTAATGTAAAGGATTTTTTCATAGAATGTTTTAGGCAACATTTTGTTAAAATTATTATTCATCATTGTTATTAAAAGAAAGGGTGTTCAATTCGTTTTACCGGTTGTTCTACAATTTTTTAATATATTGCATATTTGTGTAAAATTTCTACATTTAAGGAATCTACATTTGTACCCGTTCGGAATGAAAGCGATTAATCTACATTTATATCCGTTCGGGATGAAAACGGTTAATCTACATTTATACCCATTCGGGAATAATTGGTCTACAATTAGTCTACATTTATACCCGTACGGGAACAATTGGGGACTAATTGTGGACCGATTGTTCTCGAAAGAGATCAATCCGGGACGAATATCTTTCGGTATTTATCGCACATTTTTTTGCAGGGTACGTCTCCTCCGCCCGCACTGCACGCACATATACACACACATGCATGCACTCGCTAGCCAACTACTTGCGTACCACCACCAACTTTGTTGGGAACTGACAGCCACACGACACACAAGTGGAAGTCGACATTTAAATCATAAATCGCAAAATGTTACAGACACTAAAGTGTGCAGATAAGTCAGGACAGGAAGGAAGGAAGAAGAAGACGCAATCACGCATTGTCTGACGAAATGACGAGCTGCCGCCGAAGTGACAAAAGTTGTAGCGAAATTCAAGTCGTCGGCAAAAGCGTGCGAGAGAGAGAGAGAGATTGAGAGTATCTAAGTACCAAAAAAAAAATAACAGTTTATGCGGGTGGTCTTTATCCAGAGCACAGAGCGTTACTGAACCACTTCGGCCGGAACTTCCTTTTAGCTCGTAGAAGTCCCGAACAAGCTGCTTTACACATACATAAACGAGTTATGATATATACGCTATTTGCTTGTATTATCCTTGTAGTGCAACATTACATCCCGATTGAGAAAATTTCCCACTTTGAGCAACGAAGTATTACATATTACTTGCATGACATGCGCAGAAAAATTTATCGAAGCCATCGCTTTCACTAGCGAAATGCACACTCACACACATTTCGTTTACTTCCCGCCAAGCACATGCGACAACAACAATGGCAGAGGAATGCATAGCGAAAATCGAAAACTAAAAAAAAAAACGGCGCATCAACAACGTCGCGGCGGCTGTTACCTAGGCAACGGTATCAGTGCTGATTTTTCGGAAGGGCAAACAAGCAACCCATTAGGAATTTTGAATGTGTAGACAAAAGGGCTTTTCGATTACATACTACTTGGTTAGTAGGTGTTCAGGAAAGAAAAATATATAATAGATATTGAAAATGCCTAAAGATTTGCAAATTACAAGTTCCACTAATTTTAGTTTAGTAATTGAAAATGTATACGAATTTTTGCATTTAATTTAAACTAGAGTGCTGCCTACTGTCGAAACTCTACAGTTTTTCGAGGTGTTTTCTTATGGCTAAGGTGCAACTATAGTTTTTGTATAATTGTTTGTTGTTATTGCCGCTGTTACTATTTTGTTGCTGTTGATGCTGTTTTTTTGTCGCTACTGTTACTGCTACTATTTCGTTGTTGTTGTTGTCGTTACTCGTTTAAACAATACTCCAACCTACTTCTTTCTTTCTATTTCTGCACTTTTCTTTCCTCAATTTCTTTCCTACTTATTCCTTCTTATCCTTCTTTTTACTTGACTTTGTGTTTTTGTTGCAGTGCTTTTGCTACTTTTTTATGTTTCTACTTCTTTAAAACTACACACCATTTCCAGCCAAACATGTTCACAATAGCATGGTAAGTATGGCGAGCACGCACAAACTCACCTATGCATGCACATTGAAACCGCTCTGTACTGAGTTTCTGCAACTGAACTCTATCAATCTTTTCGACTCAGTGACGTCATGATGACGTCTATCGATAGATTCTCACTTGCTTTTTAAGTGGTGACAAAGTGTGGAACATATTATTATGACGTCAATTTAATCGACAATCTTTCCGATTTTGTTACAGAAACTCACATCTGATGTGTGCAAAGGCATGAAACAACAAACACACGGCAATTTTCCAACGACGATTGTGGACGCATTTTCCAACCAATTATAATGAAAATTGGCGCAGTTCTATTTGAGAGCAATACCACACTGCAATTTTCCAACAATGATTTTGGACGCATTTTCTAACAAATTTTAATGAAAATTAGCGCAGTTCTATTTGAGAGCAATAACTTTCTAATGATGTTCTTGGTTTTAAAATCGGCTCGATGGTTTCGACGGAGAAGATGGAACAAAATTTATGTTAATAATAATCCAAATGTGTTGAAATAATAAGCTTTACATTTGAAAGCCTAGAACCTTTGTAATACGAGTATAACATGTATACGAAAAATCCCCATGTAATTCCACCAAATTTAGAATTCTCATAGATTTAATTATGGCTAGATCGCCTTTATCGCTGAAATAACATGATCTTTTGCGTTTAAGCAACCTTCTGAACAATGTGGAACAATCGAACGGAAGATATTTTAATGTTTAAGGTTCCGCTTCACAAACTCTCCGGAAGTGGTTTTTGTTTGGATTTACACATTTTCAATGCAGCTTCACCTTCAAAGATTAAATGGTCACATTATTCGTGAATTTTTTTGTTGTTTTTTTTTGGAGGTATTCGATAACGAAAACCTGCTCGTGATTATCAACCGATTTCTACAATCTTTAGCAGATACATACCTATTTGAGTGTTGAAATAACTTGTGTTCAAAATATTTTCAAAACATCTCATATACTCATGATAATCTGCTTACAAATATGGATCTCTTTTTTTTTGTTCTGAGAATACATTACATACATACATATATCTCGACTTGGTTATATGTAGTAAGGGCCGTTTTTAACACGCTTTTATTAGCTTCACCTGTATGTATGTATGTATGTATGTATGTATGTATGTATGTATGTAACTTCATCCCATCCTAAAAGTTGCAACATTTAAAACTAAATTATTATATCTTTCAAACATTCACTTTTTTGTGTCCTCTCTATTATTTCTATTCTCCTCCGGATTCGAAACATGACATCAACAGCCCAACGGCATCATATAGTAGGACATTCAACATTATATTTTATGCTTCATTGCGGCTTTTATGTTACCTTTCTTCAAAATAGCCTCCATGAATTTCAATTCACTCCCGTATACATGCCAATAAGTAACAAGCTTGCAGGGTACGGAAAAACTCACGAACGCTCAAAAATAAATTTTTCTCAAATCACAAACAAATGTTCAAAGAAAAACGTATAACCACTCAAATAGCGAGCGAACTAACGCACAACAGCCAACGATCGCTCATAGCGATGGCGATAAACTCAATGCATAAATTCACTCAAAAATAAAGCTTGAAGCTTTCTGTTTTGGGTTTGTTGTATTTGCAATAACATCAACCGCATGTACAATGTACATACATACATACATATGCAGAGCAAGAACTGCCCTGCAAAAAATGCGATCACTCCGGGATACATCCGGGACAACTCGCAAGGGAACATGCGATTACTACCCATTTGTATCTCTTTATATGGGTTGAAGTGTTCTCTTTTGTTTGAGCATGTCCTATGAAGAGACTAATTGTACCCAGTTTGTACCCGAACGGGTAGCAAATGCGCACAATTGTACCCGTTTTGTACCCGAACAGGTAGCAAATGCGACACATCCATTTGAGCGACTAATTGTACCCGTTTGATACCCTTTCGGGTACAATTCGTCTACAATTAGTATACATATGTACCCGTTCGGGTACAATTGGGAACAATTGTAGACTAATTGTACCCGAAAGAGAGCGCTCCCGGACAAATCTTTTTAGAGACTCGTCGCACACTTTTTTACAGGGTGGTTTTGTGTTTTGTGTAACAAGCTTTCTGTTTGTTTTTGTTGTGTTTGCAATAAAAAAAATCGCATGTACATACATATGTATGCAAAGCAAGAACTGGTTTTGTTTGTAATTCATTTAATAGTAAGTGCTGAATCAACGAAAAGAAACCCTAATTACATTTTTATACAATGTTTTGTAAACGTGAGGTGAAAAAAATTTCTCTAAAAATAAAAAAATAAAAAATAAAAATAAAAAATAAAAAAAAAGTGCGCCACTCGGGACTCGAACCTGAGCTCCTTGGTCCGTAGGCAGCATACCTCACCATTACGCTACAAACGTATTCGGAACTTTATTGTCTAAATTCGAATTTATTCAATCAGGTTTCTTTTTTTTTTTGTTCTTTTCAAATGTTTCACCTCAACTTCTCTTCACTTTCTGATTGTAAAATATAACAAAACGTTTGGGAAATTTTGTATTTCCAAACTAGTTTGGAAAACCTTGAATAAAAGGGTTTGGAAAATATTGCATAATAAACTAGTTTACTTCACTGCATATTGGGATTTTTGGTAGAAGTTATAAATACATATGTATGTAGATCTATTTCGGAGAACACCACATCCCATCAGACTTCTTTTTACTTTTATTCTTGCGTCCGCATAAAACATCCTTTAATGAAAAATTTCACTAAAAAGTCAAAAATAAATAATAGCTTAAAAAACTAAAAAACACGCTTTAATCTTAAAAATCGTACTAAAAATTGAGAAATAATTTAATTAGAAACAAAATGATGAACGAAAATATAAGTATTTAAGGAAAAGCGTGGGGGTGCTCAATAATATTTGAACATGAAAATATTCGATTCGTACAACTATTACAAAAATATACCTAGTTGCGAAATTAAAGAGTACGATATATGAAATCTCAAAAAAGGCAAAATAAAATTATTAGTAAAAAAACACCGATTTTAAATATTTTTTGACATACTGAGCACGCCACGCTTTTCCTTAAATACTTATATTTTCGTTCATCATTTTGTTTCTAATTAAATTATTTCTCAATTTTTAGTACGATTTTTAAGATTAAAGCGTGTTTTTTAGTTTTTTAAGCTATTATTTATTTCATTCTCACGTTCACGCTAACTCTCAGTTAAACAGCATTATCAACCTAATCAAACTCATATAATCGATATTTTAAAGGCAGTTGGACCTCCGGTTAGCGTTGGAGGGAGGACGAGAAAACAGCCCTAAGAGTTTGCTAATAAAACAGTATTATTATACATTAGGATGATACTTAAAAAACAAATTAGCGATTGTCTTCGGTCTCGCCCCCGACAGCGGTAACAGCATAGTCAAATATATCACACAAAAATTTTTGGTTACGATTTGGGACGGTTAAGAGGTGTCGCACCGGGGTCAAAGTTATGAAAACTCTATGGAGATTAAAAAAAAAATTAATATAGTTTTATATCTAATGCCCGGCATTGATAGTCCTGCACGCAAAGGTATTAAATATACATTTTTGTCTCGATCGGAGATGGTGACGGTGTGTCCCATAGTTCTGACAGCTTTGGACACAGCTCGTTTTCTCCTTTATCACAATCTTTTGTTTTGCGGGTTGTTTTTTATGGATACTCGGTCCAAATCGAGGTCCTTTACATCTCTTTCATTCATTATTTTATTTTCACGAGCAGGAACCCAGGAATTTCTGCATTTGAAGTAAAGTCGTCACTCTGCACCAACTGCAAAAGGACGGTGTTTTGAATGCAGTTTTCATTAAATTTTTTTGTTTATTTTATTTTTTTTTGAAAATGATGCTTAGCTTTCTTTTGTTTTTGTTTTGGTTTAGCTTTATTACGACACTCTTGTAGCCAAATAAGCGAAATGTGTTTACAAATTTTGTTTCTACACACGTATGTATGTATATCGCACGTATACAAGTAGAACAGTGTTATGAAAAGCTGCCGCGTGTAGTCGACAGCACAACAAAAACAACATGTACTCATAGTACACACATTAAATCCAGAATCCTTATAATACAGAAAACAAATAAACAGAGCTATGCACATTAGGCCGTCTCGAGTTATAGGGAAGCAAAAATAAAGTGGGCCGTACGCCCCCGCATATGATGTCTTTTTGGAAAACATTTCCGGAAAAGTTTTTTATTTTTTTTTTTTGGACGTCGCTAAAATTTATTTTTCTCATATCTTCGGTATTTATAGTCCAATCTCAGAGTTTAATACACCAATGTCTTTGGCTTGAAAGGACGCCTTATACTATGGAATATTATTAACCCAATGTGCGTCATTGGGGTCACTACCACCCAGTATTTATTTTATACCACCCTAATGTACCTTTTTTACGTCTGCATGTTAAACGTAGTCAAAAATCATTAATCTTTTGCAAAAGAAGTATTTCGATCGCTTCAGCAGAACCCGAAATAAAAAAAGTTCAACATCCCGAGGAATATAGGTTTGTCGGTTCCTTTGGTCTTTTAGGTTAATTTTACAGAAAAATTTTCTGAGGAGACCCATAGTAAAATTTTATGCCAAATAATTTTCTAGAACATTTTAACCCTCTACCACCGCCAATAAAGGGTTATTTTGACCCCCTTTTTTTAGAAAATCAGGAAAAATAGTATTTTTAAGGTCGCGATCGAAATACTTCTTTTGCAAAAGATTAATGATTTTTGACTACGTTTAACATGCAGACGTAAAAAAGGTACACTAGGGTGGTATAAACTAAGTACTGGGTGGTAGTGACCCCAATGGCGCACATAGGGTTAATAATATTCTACAGTATAAGCCGCCCTTTCAAGTCAAAGGCATTTATGTATTAAACTTAGAGATCGGACTATAAATACCGAAGATATGAGAAAAATAAATTTTAGCGACATCTAGCGGCGTCCAAAAAAAATTAAAAAATTTTCCGGAAATGTTTTCCAAAAAGACATCATATGGGGGGGCGTACGGCGAACTTTATTTTTTGCGATACGGTCTAATGCACATATGTATGTATGTATGTCATAACATAGAACAGATATGTATATGTATGCACTTATGTATATCAAAACTTGCATACATAGGTAAATAGTGATTTTCGTATTAAACCCCAACAGAATTGAGCTCTAAAACAAATCCATACATATCTATGTATGTATGTAAGGCACAAAAAGATATATGGGGAAGTCGCATAGCTGACTGAACATTTTCAGGGGGGAACTATGTATCAGCGACCAGCAACCGGCAACCAGCGACGGTTATCGCGGACTGAAAACGCGGTACATAAATAAAAACTAGCCAACAATGATGACAATGGCAACAACAACCACAAACATCACATATGTCACTTGCATTTTATAGACAAAGGATGTATACATATTTATCTATGTGTATGTGTTCCTTAGGACTTTTAAGTGCGCCTTTTGTGAGGTAATAATTTTTCACATACATATGTATGTATATTCTGTATACTTTTATCAATGCCTCTAAGGAGCTTGTCACCTACCCCCTTGTAATTGAATTACACACAGTTTATGGTGGAGGAAAATATATATACTACCTAACATGTGCCTATGAACGTATGTTTAACTATGTATAAATATTTATATTTAAGCGTAGCCTTAATAGTTGCAATGTCCTACTCCTGCTCCTTTTCAATGTCTTCATTACCAGTCAATTTTTGGCATATTTCAATAAATAGTTGTGCGCTTAAGTATTGACATTTTAATTTTATTTTGTTTTTCATATGTATGTATGTGTGCATTATTGTCTCTCTGCTTCCAAACTATAAGAATTTGCTGCTAGCTAATAATAAAGGTAATAATTTCCTTTCCCTTGAATCGCTGATTAATTGATTTAAATGTGTACACATATGCTTAAACATATTTTTCATCGCATCCACAGAATTTTGATCAATATCGCCAATGTGGGCCAATTTTACTTCAGCTTCTATTGAGCTGACCAAAAATTCTATTAACCTTCCTTGGCGGAGCTTTTGTTTTACTCAAAACTCCCATTTTCGTAGTCATGCATATGTACGTATGTATGCATGTGTATATAAGTAAAATATTTCATATGTACATTTTCTTGTATATTATGTATCGCATTTTGACAGCCAACTGCTGTGTTTCTGACTGACATTAATGGTCGTTCCATGCTCTCCGCTACACATAAAATTGTTAAAAAAAAAAAAACAAAAATAGTTTCAAAAGGGAGCGTTGTAGCTGCGTGCTGTAGCAAGATGCTGTAAATGCTTTTTTCTTTTATATTGGCAACAGCAACGCTGCTGGTCTTACACGAAACGGAAACTGTAATAATTAGTAGATGAAAATAACTAAAAACTTTACTCACACTCTTTACTATTATTTACACCCTTATTTGTAATATTATCGGATGGTTATATAAAAGCGAAATTTATTGAATGATGCAGTGTAAGTGCAATGTTTGAAGTTGAGTAATCAAATTTAAAATTTATAGTTTGAAAATGCTATTGCCAAATAATTAATACTTTGTTTGGTTCGTTTAATTTAAATTCTACTTATTTCAGACGGGAATCGCGTGCTGCAGACGAGCATGTTTAAAGAATTGGGGAAGTCTGCCAAGTCAGTCAAGTTCAACGCTTTAGAAATGGTTACATGGGCGTGTACCAACCCTCAAAACCAGGGACTGTAACGGTTATGAGTTATATCCAAAAAGTTGATTTTTAATCATTATTCGCTGAGTTTTATTTTCTGCTCACAAAATAAAAGTTATTTCTTGAGTTTTATTTTTCCCTCAGAAAATAAAATTATTTCTTGAGTTTTATTTTTCCATTAGAAAAAAAGTTATTTTTTGAGTTTTATTTTTCGATCAGAAAATAAAAGTTATTTTTTTGAGTTTTATTTTTCCCTCAGAAAATAAAAGTTATTTTCTGAGTTTTATTTTTTTGCTCAGAGAATAAAAGTTTTTCAGTTTAATTTTGGCTGCAATTGTAGATTTTGCCATATAAATAGGTAAAGTAGATAAATAAATTTTTATTTTTTTTACTTATAAACTTTTCCTACGTGTTAATGTGACAAAATCGACAGCTGTAGCTAAAATTAAACTGAAGAAACTTTTATTCTCTGAGCAAAAAGATAAAACTCAGAAAATAAGTTTTATTTTCTGATCGATAAATAAAACTCAAAAAATAACTTTTATTTTCTGAGGGAAAAATAAAACTCTGAAAATAAATTTTATTTTCTGATGGAAAAATAAAACTCCAAAAATAACTTTTATTTTCTGATCGAAAAATAAAACTCAAAAAATAACTTTTATTTTCTGATGGAAAAATAAAACTCAAGAAATAACTTTTATTTTCTGAGGGAAAAATAAAACTCAAGAAATAACTCTTATTTTCTGATGGGAAAAATAAAACTCAAGAAATAACTTTTATTTTCTGATGGAAAAATAAAACTCAAGAAATAACTTTTATTTTCTGAGCAGTTAGTACTTGATTTTAGTAGAAGACATTAACTTATCGTAAACTTCTGGAACTTTCTGGTGGATATAAATACATTTACATACACTCAAACCTAATTTCTAAAACCTTTATTTTGGTCATATTCAAACTGGCGTTGGTGGTCGCAACCCAAACCACTTTATTTTGTAAAATGGTTTTACTTACTGCATACGTATGTATTTATGCCTTGAATTCCAATGCCAAAATTTAACCACAAAGCATCTCTCTGCTTGGCTATATTACATTAATTTATGTAAGTAAATATGCAGACCGCCAGCTGCCCCATCCACATAGCAGGCGGCCATAAACCGCAAATAGCTTCAATCCAACGTTGCCGTTGTGGTATATTTGCACAATCTGCCGTTCGCTGTCCGTTCGAAATTTATCTATTTGTTTTTTTTTTACCTTTTCATTTCTGTTGGTTGCGCGTATTCCAGGTTTTAGCGGTTATGGATACTGTGCCAGCAGCCACACACATAAGCCAAGACAAGAGGCAGCGAAAATAGGAAGCTGCCAGCACAATAACAATTGTATATATATTGCCAAACATCACGTAACCCATATACTCGTTTATGGCTATACATACTTATCGTATGTATATATATACATTTAGAAAAACATTTTATCTCAGGTGGCAAATAAATATCCCCCCTGCAGTTGGATGCCCTCAACCAATAAGTAGCTAAGACATACATACATATTTTCTAAGTTATGAAATGCTAAGCTATTACCTTATGTAGCCAATAAATTAAAAAAGGAACATAAATTAACCACAAGATTTCAGCAACTTCTGCAGCACTTTGTGTATTATCAGCTCGCTGGATGTGCAAAAAATTTAAAGAAGGCAAAGAATTGGTATATTATTTTAACCAAAAGATTTTCTTTGGAAAATCAATATTAACTCAAGCGTATATGTCAGTTGATTCCTAGTGAAATGCCCTCAGCTCCAACAGAATTCTAAAGGACGAACCCAAACTCTTGGAGAAGCTGATTTGAATTACAGAACTTAACAGCTTAGGAACCATTTAAATACTACAAGAGCATTCAATTATTGGAACAGGTTGTGGGTCTTGGTGTAATTTTCTCTTAACAAACGCGAGGTTTTTTTTGTCTTTTCTAAGCTGGGTTAAAAGAAGAGCAGGGAAATGTGATTTTTACAAGGAGTTGACAACTATAAACCGTAAAGAAACGTGGTCTTTGCAGCGTTGAAATCCAACGAAGAATCACTCTTGCCAAAGAGCCTTACTTTGAGTGGTTAAAGACACGTCAAGCTTTGAGTGTAATTCTTTGGCGTCTTCCTTTGTATTTTCTGTTTACTTTCACATGCGTCAAAAAAAACCCGTAATGACGGTACGAAGATAATTGCACTTTTGCTCTCTCCACTCACATCCTCTTGCCAGCAATAGTTGAACCTGTCTTTGAAGTTTCAACTATGTACATTAGGCCGTCTCGCCTTATATGGACCAAAACAAAGTCCACCGTAGCCCCCCCCCCCCCATATTTGATTTCTTTCTCGAAAACTTTTCTGGAAAATTTTTTAATTTTTTTTGACGCCGCTAGATGTCGCTAAAATTCATTTTTTTCGGCTATCTAGCGACCTTAAATTTACTATTTCCTGACTGTATAAAAAGGGGTCAAAATAACCCTTTCTTAGGGGTGCTAGATGGTTAAAATGTTCTAGAAAATTATTCGGCAAAAAATTTCAGCAGGAGTCTCTTCAGAGAAAATCTTTGTAAAATTAACCTAAAAGAACACAGGGAGCGAAAAACTTTTATTCATCGGAATGTTAAATGTGTTTTATTTCCGCTTCTACTGAATCGATCGAAATACTTCTTTTGCAAAAGATTAATGTTTTTTGACGAACTACTTCATTCCTGAGCTCGCCGGCAAAAAAGTTAAATTAAGGTAGTATAAACTAAGTACTGGGTGGAAGTGACCGCAATGGCGCACATAGGGTTAATGCAATTATAAAGTGGGAACCCTACTCTTCAGCCAAAGAGATTGCTGTATCAAGCTTAGGGATCGGACCATAAATACCGAAGATATGAGAAAAATAATTTTAGCGACATCTAGCGGAATCCAAAAAAAAAAAAAAATTTTCAAGAAATGTTTTCGAAAAAGAAATCATATGGCGGGAAGGGGGGGTACAGCAAACTTTTTTGCGCGATACGCTCTAATGTACATAGGTAATTGAAAGTGATCTCCTTTCCTGACAAACAAAGATAATTTTCTTGCCCAGCCTGGCATTAAAATCGCCATGCACGATCTGTATGTCGTGACGCGGGCAGCGGTCATAGGTATGTTCTAAGCGATCACAGAAAGATTCTTTGGTCGCATCGTCCTTCTCTGCTATAGGAGTGTGGCCCAGATGAGCGATATGTTAAGAACCTCGCTTTGATGTGGCTGGTGGCTAGACAGTACCCGGCAACAGAGTCTCTCTTCTACCACAAAACCAACACCAAATTTACGCTCCTGTACCTGGCAACTGTAATATATGTCGCAATGCCCGCATTTCGTCTTGCCTGGCCACTTACCTCGCATCTCCTATATTTCGGTGATGCAAATTTTTAATCTTTCGTGGACAACAACCAGCTGGGCAGCGGCACCTTCTCTATTAAGGGTTCGGACGTTCCAGGTGTATAACCTCAAATCATAGTCTTTTAGGAGCTTGCCCATGGTGAAATTATATGTATATGGTGGTGGTAAATGGGCAACAACAAAATTTACTGTTATGCACTGATCTGTCAAATGCAAAAACGTGTTTTTCTTTGTTTTGTTTACTTATTGAAATTCGTGCAATTTATGAATCGGCTCGAAAAGTTTCTTCAAAATGGCTGACAAGCGTTCACCGCTTGAAATAATGAAAAATAATTGTATAATTATCAACACAGAAATCACACAAAGTGTATAATAATATAATAATAGCCTCAGAAAAACTAGTTTCATACGCGATTTCACTACTTTTCTCGGAAATATGTATAGAAGACATAAAGCAAAACAATAATGGCTGAAAATTTGGCACATTTGTCCATCAGCTGATTAATAAGTAAGAAGCATAATTTCATTTCATTCCACCATTATTATTCCACCATGGAGTTTGCCATGGCCGTGATTACAATAGGGGTGGTCTCATCCGAGGACATAACTTCCCAATAAACACTTTGGATTCGCCTCGAATTCGAAACGAGTTCGCTTCTCTGATTATATGATCGTGGCGATAGATCGGCGAATCCGAATCACACATTCGCAGGCGAGTCACCCCTCATTAGCGATTCGCGCATTTTTATATTCTCGGATCGATGGCGATTCGAGATTTAGGCTCATTGGCGAATACATTCTAGAGAGTCTTCTGCGAATCCGCCTCGAATTCGCCACGATATCATCCGAGCTCTTCAGTAGAGTTTTAAATGGTAAATTAAAGCCCACCAGGGAATTTATTCGTGTAAAGCAAGATTTAATAAAATTAATAAATGCTATTGCGATAATTGATTTTTCTCGAGTCCATCTCGAACTCGACACGAGCCAGAAAAATGACATTCACCTTCATCTCGAATTCGCCACGATGTCATCCTCGATTTTGTGTTTATTGGGTTTCTTTTCGTGGGATAGGTTTTTTACATGGAGGATTCCAAGATCGACGCACAACCCGCATTGCGGGACTTGTTATTATTTTTCACACGTTTATAGAGCCACGTGCTCTGAGACAGGCGCCCGCTCGCAGCTGCAATCTTCTGTTGAACAGATGCTGTAATTGTTGCCCCAACAGGGCTTTAAACCGAATATGTCGGAGTGGCCTTGTCGAGTTGTACCTTCTCCCTTTAGTTCACAAACAAACGGATGTTTGGTAGCTATCCAGAGGACACTGGGAGGAAGTCGTGAGAAGCTTGTTCCGCGTGCAAAAGAATCGCTCTGACCACCCCCAGGTGAATGACAGTCACAAACATTCCCCACTTATGTGTACTTCTTATACACAGAACCATCCTCTGATGTATAATACAGACAAATAATATGTGAAAAATGAAAATTTAGTAAGCTGTTAGTATCCAGTATTGAAATCTCCATCCACGAGCATTATAAACTTTATTGGGCACTTAATTATGGATATACGCAATCGCCAAATGTCAGTTAGACGTTATCATTTTATTGAATCGATTTGCTTTATCGCATATATTTATGTACTTTTTATATCCCCAGTGACAAAGTTTTTTTTCTTAAACTCTTCTTTTATTTTTTTCATTTTTTTTTTATACTGGCTTATGTATTTATTTCCTTTCTTGACACTTACTTTTCACTTTCATTAATTTTCTGGTAGACAGATCTATCACTTTATTTTCCGTATCATCTGATTGATTGCCATTTGTATAACTAAGATGCTATTCCGTTGTTCGTGCTTACGCTCTTTGAAAGAAATATGACTTGAGTGTTACAAACTTCTTAAAGAAGACAAGAATGCAGTAACAATAATAGATAATAATTCATTTTGTTTTGACTCATTGGTTGCATTGCACTCGAGTTTGTGTCTCAATGAACGAAATTTATGTGGGTGAATTTCATAGAGAATAGACAACAAAAATACCTGCCACCATCTACACATAGTAAATATATGTATATGTAGGTATGTATGTATGTATGTATATCTATGGCATCAAATTTCATTGTCGCACCGCTCGAAGCGTACAAATGTCACCAACAAGCAAGCAAAAGTCAGAGAACAACAGTTAAATACTCAGTAGTAGTTGAATAGCTGCAAGCTCTAATGGCGAGTGGCGAGTAGCGAGTGGCGGGCGCATGACGAATTGTTGGCTGCATGGGGAGTTGAATAACAATGCAATCATAGCGGAAAAGCACGGAACAGTTCAATTTAAAAAGTTTGTTCAAAAGCACTAAATCAGCAGAAAAACTTAAAATTTTCTATTGTTCAAACTAATACGCCGAAATGTTGAATGGCGAACGAATGGGCTTACATGCTTTTCACTTTTCGCTTTTTTACTTTATGCTCGCCCTTAAGCGTTTTCACGACAACTTAAATAAGTACGAGTAGTAAGTGAGGAAGCGAAATTGGTAAGGCAAATCAAGGGCATGAAGCACATGAAGGGCGTGAGGGATGTGAAGGACGTGAAGCACAGGAAGGGAGTGAAGAATGTAAAGAGAGCTGACAAGTAGCAATGCCTGAAAGCTCCATCCTTTTTGGGAAAAGCGCACGAAGGACGCGACACGCTGGCTGTTATCTGTAGGCACCAACAGTTGCAGGGCGCAAATTTTCATGAGCTTCTGACACTTTGTTCCAAAAACAACAATAACAAAAACAGTTCATAAAAAATCAGAATGCAGCAACAATATTCATCAGGCAGTGTGATATACGAGTACTACCGCTGTGCTCCCCCGCCGAAGCACACAAGCTCTTGGTGGGTGACTGCCGCATTTGGTGTGCTTTGCCGACGTTTGTCGTCAAATGTTCAGCAGTAAAATGTATGCGGCGCAATGTGTGTGTGTGTGTATGAAAAATAACTTTGCAATTCAAAAGTTCATCTTCAATTGAAATAAATTAATTTCTCACTTTTGTTCCAATGTTACAAGTGATCTTTTATATGTGCATTCATACATACACACTTCCGTCCGCCTACCCTACCGAAAAAGAAGAAGAAGTCTTAACTTTATTCAGCTTGCCTGGCAGCTACTCGTATGTACATCAGTTGCTGCTGGCAGACGTACCAACGAACGTGCGTGCAGCCCAATCACTAACACCTTAACTTTTTGCTTAAATGCGCAACGTGCAGCCTGCAACTTTATACTCGTATGTCTGTATGTATTTTATTCAGATTTACACCCCACTAAATGTGGGTGCAGGACATTTTAGCACATGTGCGCCGCATGGGAATATCAACGGCCGACACATGTGTAAGTTTGCTGGCAAGCGCAAAGGCTGACGATAGGCCCCTGAGTGTTGAGTACTTACATATATGGAAGTTTTCACACTTTCATGAAATTTTCATAATTACACTACAATTTCACTTTGAACTTTTCGCTTTTCAACCGACTAGCGCACACTTGAATGTATCAGCTTTCCATTCACCAAAGCGGTGACTTGGTTCAACATTTTCTTTTTGTAAGGTGTTGTTAAGGATCAAGTAATGGAAGTTGTGCATATAAAAATAAATAAATGTATAATAAAGTAAAGTAAATTTTACAATATTTCCACTGAAATGAATTTCACTTTTATAGTAGTACAGTTTACACCAGGGACCGTAAAGGTTATGAGTGATATCCAAAAAGTTGATTTTTAAGTTTTTGAGTTTTATTTTTCGATCAGAAAATAAAAGTTATTTTTTGAGTTTTATTTTTCTCTCAGAAAATAAAAGTTTTTTTTTTTAGTTTTATTTTTCCCTCAGAAAATAAAAGTTTTTTTTTTTTTTTTGAGTTTTATTTTTCCCTCAGAGAATAAAAGTTTTACAGTTTAATGTTTTCTGAAATTGTAGATTTCGCATTTATAAATTGGTAAAGTATATAAATAAATTTAAATTTTTTTTATTTATACACTTTACCTACGTATTAATGTGGCAAAATCGATAGCTGCAGGTAAAATTAGACTAAAGAAACTTTTATTCTCTGAGCAAAGGGATAAAACTCAGAAAATAACTTTTATTTTCTGATCGAAAAATAAAACTAAAAAAAAAAACTTTCACTTTCTGAGAGAAAAAAAACTCAAAAAGTAACTTTTATTTTCTGAGGGAAATATAAAACTCAAAAAATAACTTTTATTTTCTGAGGGAAAAATAAAACTCTGAAAATAACTTTTATTTTCTGATGGAAAAATAAAACTGAAGAAATAACTTTTATTTTCTGATCGAAAAATAAAACTCAAAAAGTAACTTTTATTTTCTGAGGGAAATATAAAACTCAAAAAATAACTTTTATATTCTGATCGAAAAATAAAACTCGAAAAATAACTTTTATTTTCTGAGGGAAATATAAAACTCAAAAAATAACTTTTATTTTCTGATGGAAAAATAAAACTCTAAAAATAACTTTTATTTTCTGAGGGAAATATAAAACTCAAAAATAACTTTTATAATCTGATCGAAAAATAAAACTCAAAAAATAACTTTCATTTTCTGATGGAAAAATAAAACTCAAAATATAACTTTTATTTTCTGATCGAAAAATAATACTCAGAAAAGAACTTTTATTTGCTGAGCGAAAAATAAAACTTAGAAAATAATGATTAAAATTCAATTTTTTTATAAAAATCGAAAAAATAAAAGTTAATGCACCTAAAATAACGATTATTTGCAATCCCTGGTTTACACTTATTCCGAAATTTAATTATCGCTTACTTACCTTTGGATTTGCTCTGCGGGGAAATGCTACTTTCGGATCGATCTGTAAAATACAAAAAAAATACAAAAAAGGCAAATAAGAAAATTTAAAACGTTTTAAGTTCAAATATTATCTGAATATACTTATATAAATCTTAATCAATAGGCAATCCTGTATCTTAGGTTTGATGGGGAGTTCCAACATAAAATAAGTCAAAAATAAGTAAAGAAAACTTGGTGGTGCACTTTAACTGAACGGAGCCAGTGCTTCCATTTACGTATTTTTTTAGTGAAACTCAGTGCAAAAGTAGACAAACTCATAGTTGTCGAGTCCACAAAGACCTTAAAGATATTCATAACATTTGAAACGTCACTATTTACAGCATAGGTGGCCAGGATTTAAGCGTAAGGGAGCCACACGACAACAACATCAATAAAAATTGCAACAACCTTCTTCTCGGAATTATAAAAATATTATTTTGCCAAATAACGGTTTATTGCAACAACATGTAAAGAAATGCACGTTATTTTGTCGAAATTGATTTGCTTGTTGTTGGGAGCCACTCGGAGCCACAGCGGTGTTTTTGGGAGACAAACGGAGTCACTGGAGCCATTGGCTGGCCATCTATTTACAGAGTTCATCACTGGTTCTCATTGATGGACTAAATACTTGTGGAGGAGCTACACTCCTTCGGGTTGTGATACTACAATTGAAGCTCGGAGAACGGCGAGTTGTTTAGCAGTCTGTCAGAGCAATATCCTTTGGTTCTGGCACCAAATGACAAGCCGATAACCGGAGTATCCGTTGGTAGACGTTACACTGTAATTTTGCTATAAAAGGTCAATGGAGAGATACAGAAAATCTACTGGAAGGATCGAAGAAAATCATCTACACAGGCGAATCAGAAACAAGATATGATACTGGATCCGGCTGGCACCTGGAGGCAGACTTCAGGTACATCCAGATATGATTTAGGTACAATGGCGACGGTTTTTCAATCGGAGATTTATGCCATACTAAAAGCAGCAGAATGGATAACTGATGAGCGGTGGCGTGGCCACCAAATTTGTATCTGCAGTGACAGCCAAGTTGCACTTAAGGCACTGGAAACTGCGTGAACCGCTTCAAAAATTGTTCACGAATATAAGCTGAAGCTTTGCTCTGTAAAAAAATTAAATAAAATTCAAGTAATGTGCGTACCCGGACACTGTGGTGTTCAAGGTAATGAACTGACCAATGAATTGGCAAATTGTGGATCAGCAGAAGAACCAATTAGACCGCAGCCAATAATAGAACCAAGTATTTTGGGCACTGTGAAGTACATCAAGAACTTCATGAGGGAAAAAACTCACGGGAGATGCTGGAACTGTACAGATTCCTGTAAACTTAAAAAAAAAAAAAACAAAATGCTTTGTGGAAGAGCCTAACAGTGAGGTAGTAAACTTCCTCAAGCATATAAGGATGGCGCTTCGGGCGCTTGCGGAGTTGATTACAGTAGACAATCAATGGGGACAGCACATAGCAACCATAGGCGTCACCGAGAGCTCATTATGCCTATCTTCTCTAGTGATGGGCGAGTCCGAGATGTTTAGACAATCGAGAGAATCGCTATCATTGCAAAATCACAATCGAGTCAAAAGTTGACTCGCTCCTCGACTACACAATCGAGATGTTTTTGCGATTGTTCCGAGTCGGCGGGCCGGCTGTTGTTTTGATGATATGTTTTAGTTGATAAAATAAACTGAGTGAGGGTTGTTGATAAAAAAAGTAGGATTTTTAATGGAAGTGAGGTAAATACATAAATAAATGAACCAAATTGAAAAATATGCTATACATAGACGATGCATTTTTGCAATCACAACTAAAGAGTGTCGTGCATAATAATAATAACTAATTATTTAAACATTAATACATTTTCTGAAGTGAGACGCTTATGAAACAAATGAATTTTACGAGTAGCAACAACGGCAATAGATTTGTACCACTCTGTATGTTTTTAAAGCAATTTTGATATTCAAGCGGCAACAACAAATATTATGTATTTTTTGCAGCGAGTCCAAGATGTTGTAGGGTTGCTTTGAAAACGAGAGGAATCGTTGGCGAGTCCGAGATGTTTTAGCGATTGTTTCGACTGACGGCCATTTACGACTTGACTCGAGTACGAATGAAAACCATCGAGAGCATTCGAGATGTTTCAACAATCGAGAGAATCGAATAAAACATCTCGGACTCGCCCATCACTAATCTTCTCTTGAGTAGGAGGACGACGACGGCAAAGAGCATTTTCTATGCACCTGTCCGGCCGCTCGGGTGTTTTGAGAATGGCGGATGCACCCGGCAAACTTCTCAGATTTAGTTATTAAAGAATCTGGGAAGTTTTCATAGGAAGCCGGCAATTCCACTATCCCTCCTTTTCCCTACATCCTGATCCTTTCTAAAGGCCTTAAATACAAAGGGCAAATATGCCTGAGTGCTTGAGAAAGGCATAGTTTTTCACGGCCTACCACAATTCCATTCCATTCTACACTACGAAAAAGTGGTGGTATTTCTAGATTCTAACAACAAATTTTATTTTATCGCATTTATTCTGCTTTTCGCGTCATCCCAAGCGATTCTGCTGCAGTTCTAACAAACAAGTTACCGATCGATATCTAAATATGAGAAATATGTATCTGACTTTTATGCATCAAAAACTCCAACCCAATGTACCGAAAATTAGCAGTAGGAATATACATAAATAAAAAGGAGTATTCAATTTGCCCGACCTTTTGGGTTCTTTGTAAAAAAGATTTTGTCTGTGAAGACCGCTTGTGAGATTTTATAGCGAATAATTTTCTAGAAAACTTTAACCATCTATCGACCTTCAAATCTTTTTTTTTTGGATTGTCCAAAAAAGGTGTCAAAAAGACCTCTTCCTGGGGGTGTTAGTGGGTTAAAGTGTTCTACTTACTAAATTAATGCTCTTTTCTAACAACATACTTCCATACTACATGTAAATATTTTAAAACTTTTTTCCATTTCAGGACAATTGTCATTCTCACTTCAATCGACTGCTGACCCCCTAACCCCCCCCCCCCCCCCCAAAGTGTCTGACTGTCACATTTATTAATTTTAAAGTATTTGTGATTATTTTTAAAAAGCTTCAGCCTTTGAAAACTATCTGATTGGCGTGTCCTTTCCGACAGGTTTGGAATGGCGCTGACGAAACGAATTTTTGTTTTATGTTATAGTTGCTGACTCTATACAAATTTTAAGATTTCAGAAAACAGTTTGATTGAGGTCGCAACTTTGACAACTATGAACCCCTCCCCATGATGCCAGTTGTCCGCGAACTGGCAGTGCAGTAACATTCCATCAGTAAAATGACACCTATTCTGAAAATATGTACATATGTACAAAAATTATGTACAGAAAACTCTTTGCTATTTTCGATGCCGGCTCCTGGACTATATGTATGTATGTATGTATGGAAATGAATTCGGTGATATCTAATAAATTACGCCAGCCGTTCCTCTTCCATGATAGCTGACGCCAAATGGAAATAAGAAGATAGGCCAAGTCACCTCATCGCTCCAATGCCTTTCCCTTCCTTTGCAACGGACATCGATAGGAATACTTCATAGGTCAGAGCACCTTCATTGATTTGCATAACGTGGCATACTCAGCGCCCTCACTAATCTCATAAAGCTCGTACAAATCAACGTTAAATCTTCTCCTTGGCTTGCCATCGCTATCTACTCTGAAAAAAATACCCGTAGTTAACTCAACAACTTTCCGCTGTTGAATCTCCGTCTTTGATTCAACAGCAAAAGTATTTGTTTTAACGGCAAAGTTTTTGATTCAACAACTTTCCATAGTTAATTCAAAGACAGGCGTTTTTGATTCAAAAACTCCCTTGCTGTTGAAAAATTTTGAAGTAAATAAAAAATAGAAAATTGTTTTTTTTCAAACTCGTTCAATTAATTTAAATTTTCGGGAAAAATATTTATATGTACATACATATATGCAATATATAATTACAAATAAAGGTAAGTCACAATAATGATATTATTTATATATTATTATAATATATTAAAATTATATGTACATGCATATATACGTTGAAAAATTTATTTTGTGTTTTCAGATTAACCCTTCTCTTACATTTAGGTCATTTGATGACCTTTTTTTGTTTAATTTTCTCATAAATGCTAATATGAACAAAATTTTAGAATTTCCCTCAATGTATTTCTGTATTGAGGAAAATCCTTTCGCAAAAGCATAAAAAGAAGGATTTTGCATTATCAAACAAGTGGTAACATCAAGAGTTACGTGTGCGCCCCTTCAGGTCATTCAGTGACCGTCAGTGTTATTTTGAGCGCAAAAGCTGATTTTTATTAAATTCGTATGAAAGAGTGAAAGCTTCGGTAAAAATTTTAATTCCAATATTTTATTATTTGTGATATATTTGCAGATTAATATATGTATGGTTTAGAGCCAAATCGCCTGACACAAAGCCAAATAGAGTATATCATTGATAATGATGTGGATGTTGATGAGTGTAGTGAAGTTGAGGGCGAAGACAATATAGTCGATTAGTTTGAGCCCGATGGTTCTTCTTACGAATATGCAGGAAGTGATAACGACGAATTAATTGACCTTGTATTGGAAAATGAAGGTAGTACCCACTCCCGTGTATTATTCCACAGATAGAAATATTGAGTGGTCAACGTAGCCGATTAGGCAGAATAGTGGTTGGACCACAATAGAAAATATAATTTACCGAAACAGCTTCTATAATTCTACAAAATCAGAAGTGCATACAACTGACCAACTTGTTGAAACATATGCATACAAAAGACAAACCAATGTATGGACAAAATCGTACAGAGTTACCGTTTCCACAATCTTTGGTCTTGAACATAAAAATTAAAAATATATTAAGTATATGCATTTAAGTAAGTGTATAATCCGATAAATAATCAATTGAACTAATACATTTAGAAAATTTCCATTGAAATTATACTTCCATATCGATATATATGAAAAACACAGGTAAGGTCATTCCGTGACCTTAATGCCACATGCGTAAGTTTTTTTGAATGTAACAGAAGGGTTAAATATGTTTGATTATCCCGTTTTTCCGATAGCGAGCAATCGAACGAGCCAAATCTGCAGGTAAAACTTGTCGGCCATGAGAAAATAATCAAGTTATTCTTGTCGTGGGAGTTATGTACAGGTGCATTGATGCAGTTCAATGAATGCGGTATCAAAAATATTGAACTGCTTGCAATGATGCACTCCCACGACATCGACGAAATATTTAATAAAAAAGAACTCATCGCCGACAGGATAAAATTCCGCAAACCTACAAATGTGGCGGTCGGAAAACAATAAAGAATGTGTTATGAAATAATAAAAAAATAAGTTGAGTTTATGTGTTTGTGTTTGTGTAAAAAGCCCTGCTGACAGTGATAGTCATTTGATATATCATTTGAGGCGCACGATTGATGGATAATTCTGTCACACACTGCCTACAAGTTTCCATAATTTTTATATGGACGCACACTGGGGCCGAGCGTGCTCAAAATTCAGTTTTTAAATAATGAGTTTTTCAAAAAAATAAAAACGCAGTATTGTTCCCTATAAAATTCTACACTTCTGGCCCAATCTTCAGCTTTCTATCGTTTTTCAGTTGGGAGTTATCCATACACAAACATGGCAAATTTTCCAAAAAATAATTTTTTTTCTAAGTGAGAAATTTTAATGTGTATTTGAAATAGTTGGTGTAAGAGAAGGATATAAAATTTTATTAGTCTGCTTTTTCCATAACATTAAGTGAAGCTTATATAATCGATGAGTGTTTTTGTTTTGGAACTAGATGTTTTAAAAAATTAATTTTTAGTACAAAACTAAACGTACCTCTTCTATTTAAATATTTTTTTTCAAAATGGATTTTTTTTAATTTGCGCAAAAAAGTAGCAAAAGTAAAAATGCAACAGTAAAATATGGTCCTTTGTGACAAAGAATCCGAGTTCAGAACCAAAAGCAAAGTGCGCATTTTAAAAAAAAGTGAATTTAAAAATTGCATTCCAATTTTAGTTAAAAAAAAATACCTATATCTGGTTGAATTTGATTCTGTTCTATCTTAAATTTAGTTGATCCATTATTTACTGGTTACTTTAATTACAAATTGTGGTTAAGGTTACTTGTCAAGCCAGGTTTCTTTAATTTAGACTTGTAAGTTGGATTATAATATGAGTTCTTTGAAGCACAAGTTGTGTTACTCCAATTTTGTTTTTTTTTATGTTAGCCACGAAAATGTGGGGGGAAATACGTGTTCTGCTTAAAACGCTAACGGTAAAACTCCTAATTCCCATATAAACATACTTGTGACAACAGAAAACTTTTAATATCTCGAAGCAAAAAATTGGAGAAAACCATTTTTGTATACATACATACGTACCTGCATCTGCATAATTCATCAATGGGTTAATAAATAGCCGCTAATGGGTTAATATAATACACATTGGCTATTTTTGTACAGACATACTAATATAATAATAATATAACACAATGGCGCTATTATAACTCTGACGAGTTTTATGGCCGAGCTTCTGTCCCAATTCGAGGTGTGCTCCTTTTTTTTCCTACCTATTGGGTGGACATACAGTTTTATGCCGGCTCCGAACGGTGAATGCATTTTTTGTGAGAAGCTTTTTCATTGCAGAAATACACTCGGAGGGTATGCCGCCCACTGCCGCGAGGTGACCGCTGCTCTTAAAAATCCAATAATTGGATTTTTACTAATTAGAAAAATTTGTTTGTTGTTTGCTCGGACTGGGGTTTGATCCCGAGACCTCTGGCATAGCAGGCGAGCACTCTACCCACCGCACCACAGCGGCCACCATACCACAGACGTACTAATTGTGATTTAAATAATTTGTGTACAGATCTTAATAAAAACTGGTCACCAATGGGTTAATTCATGACCGTTAATGGGTTAAGATTCCAAAGATTACTGGTTTTAGTGTAGATACAACAAATATTATTTAAATATTTTGATCTTAGAATTAAGTGAAAAAATTTGGTTAAAAATGGGTTAATGCGTGGTCGTTAAGGGGTTAAAATTCTTGGGATTTACTATTTTAGTATCGATATACCGATTCTGATTCAAGAAAATTAAACTCGAAACTAAAATAAAAAACATAGGTCACCAACGGGTTAACTCATGACCGTCAATGGGTTAAGATGCTATAGGATAACTGCTTTAGTGCGGATAAAGCGATTCTGATGTAAAAAAGTTGATTTCAGAATTTTGAGCGTCCTCATATATATAAGTGGCCCCAGTGTGGGACGGTGTGAAAAATGTGATGAGAACCTTTGTGTCCGTGTTTCTTTTCATCAATCGCCTTGTTCAAATGATGTATCAAATGACCATCACTTGTTTGGTGAAACCGGGCCTTAGTATTAATATTACATAATATGTAAACATATATTATATAAAAAAAATAAAATAAAATAAAATAAAATAAAATAATATCTATTATATTAAAAAAAAATACTATTGTTTACGATTTTTTTGATGTTAACTTAAAAGCGTAAGTATTTGCTTCAATGGTGCCCGTTTTTGGACCAAAAACTTTTGCTGTTAGTTCAAAAGCAAAAATCGTTAGCTTAAATACGAAAAGTATTTAAATCAACGGTGCTCGCTTTTGGACTAAAAAGTTTTGCTGTTAATTCAAAAGCAAACACTGTTAACTTAAATGTAAAAGTATTTCATTCAACAGTTTCCGTTGTTAACTTAAATGCGAAAAGTATTTGAATCAAAAACGCTCGAATCTTTGAAACAACAACGGAGCCTTGTTGGGCACATTTCAACTGCGGAAAGTTGTTAATTTAACTGCAAAAGTCTTTGTATTTACAACGTTTTTTTTTTTTTTCAGAGTATCCTCTGATTCCGTGGGAGTGTAATCTGAGTTGAGTGTGGGTTGGCATTGGAGTGTTAAGGTCTTTTAATCAAGCCTTCGTTGCTTCCTACTACTTTAAACCCTTACAATACCTCATTAAATTAAGTTATATTTTGATGGAAAGGTTACAAACTAATGTTGTCCTTTTTCCATTGAGGATCCCAAATCAATGCTGTCCCATGTCCATTTTCAAGACTAAACCAAAGATAGCACTGATTATGCCTATATATATATGTATGTATGTATGTATAATCATTTTGCCCGAAAGTCCGAAAAGTATTTAACGGTATGTGAATAGTTTTTCAGATGATAATAAAGTAACAAACGAATGAATAACGAATTGAAAGCAATGAAAGACAGAAATGAACGCAAAAATAAAACTAATTGGGGTGAGCAAACGATGCAAACGAGCATAAATCGCCTAGATTACGCAAATCCAGCAAATGATATCATTAAAAATAATTAAAAATCATAAAGTTTTAATTGCTTTTTCACTTAATTTTTTATACACCCAAAACTCATCGCTCACCAATAAGATATCAGATCATCACGCTCGCTGCAACTCACTTCAATGCTCTAGAGTGCTGGCTGGCATTTGCCTCGACGGACTTAAGAGCTTTTGGTGGCATTAATTGTAGTCTGTCCCCCCCTTCCTTCAAGTTGGTTGGTTGGTTGGTTTGCGACTAATAAAATCAATGTCCGACGACAGTAAATTCTTATCGATGCTGGTGCAGCGTGTCACTTGCTCACTTGTTCACTTGTTCGCTTGCTGCTCATCAACAGCGACGCAATCAACAGCGAAAGCAAATTAAACGAACCAGCAACAAACGACAAACGGGCAAATGAAATTAAATTTCATTCAAAGTGAGAAAACATAGAAGATGTCTATTAAATCGATTGCGAAGTGAAATGTGCGAAATGAAAAATGTTGTGGGAAAGTGAAATTGTGTGGCAGCGAAACAACAATAACCAAAGCAACGACAACAACAACAACAACAACAACATCCAAAACAATGGCAAGAACAACAACAACAACAACCGACGGCATGCTTAATTGAAATATTGCAAAACTGAAAAATCAAAGAACGAAAAGCGTTCGTTTGGCAAAGCGGATGCGTGTGCAATTCGGCGCAAATTGTTTGGGTTTGGGTTTTGGATTTGGAAATGGGCGAAATAGAAAACTGACACAGAAATAGCACCAAAATATTCCCCATAAATTCAACTGCAATCTAGTGTCGATTATTTCCTGCCGGAATCGTGCGCAACGAGGGGAAATCGATTTCAAGATTAAAGCCAAAACTAATCAGCGTTGAGTGGACGAAATATAAAATATTTACCTATACATATGTACATATCTGAGTATGTATTTATATTTTGTTTGTTCCCTGCAACAAATATAAGGGACAGTCCCGAAAAGGGACATTCTAGAACTAGAGAGTTCACAACTATCTCAGAACTGGTTCTAAAGGTATGCAGAGCGGGACAGTTTCTCACATAGCATTTGGAAGATTGTTTTATGAAAACTGACTATACCGAGCCCTTTTCGATCCCCTTTGATGATCAAAAACTGATTAATCACTACTGCGATTAAAATAAGACTCGAAAATGAGTCAGACTAGCGATTGAAAAGTGATTTTATTTTTCGTCATATAAAAATCACCTAACTGAGCCTTTTTCGATCCCCTTTGCTGATTAAAAAAAGAATTTTTCACCTTGACGATTAAATGAAGACTGGAAAACGAACCAGCGATTGAAAAGTAATTTTATTTTCGAAAAAGAATTTTACTCGAATTTTGGTGTCCCTATTATTTTTCACAAGCTGAAACGAACTCACTCCACAAAATCACCAGACATTATGAAACGACCCAAAAAAATGCCCGTTTAAATAACTGTTCCTTACTTCGGAGACACCTGAGCAAAGAAAGTAATGTATAACTTTTGGCCACTGTTAAAATTAAAGCAGAATCGATCTCTGAAATATTTCAAGTCAAGTGTTTTATTATTTTTGACATAACTGTAAGTGGCAATAAGTAATTAATTTAATTTATTTTTTAATTCTTTTTTAAAGACCAATGTTAATTTTTAAAATGTTAAAGAAGAAGTTTTATTTCTTTGTATTCCTCGTTGTATCATACATACATGCGCACCAAACCTTTTGGTAATAATTAAAAATCATAATACAACTGTAAATGTAACTGAAATTGTTCTCATAAAATAAAATATTTTATATATTAAACTGTCGTTTCTTTGAAATTTGTTTTGATATACATATATTTACTGCACTAGTGCATAATTACAAATTAAGAACCAGCTCTAACCTAACCATTTTGGAACTCGTCCTGAAGTGCTATTGATTTTTTAACTATCTCCAAACTATTGATTTTTGAACTATCCCAGGACTATCCAAATAGTCAGTAGTTTAGAGCGCGTTTAAGAGGTCTGAAAAGGCCACAATTTCCACTTTGTAGGACATCGCCATGTTAAAAGAGACAGTTGAAAGCATTGCGTTGGTATAGAACTAGAACCAACCATGTCTCTTTTTGAACTTGTTCTGCACTATCCTGCAACTAGTTCGACTTTCTGCAGGGTTATTATGCGAAAGCAGTGATTGGCTGATTGGCAACATTTTTAAATGGACACATGTGTACTAGTAGATTCGAACGAGACTGAACCATTTAACTGGAGTTTTGGTTATTTTCGGAACCGGCACCTGTTCCCCAAACGGTCGAAACTGTTTGGGAACTGTTTGTGGAGAATTTCGACTGCGTTGTGGAAACATTTTGATACTAGCTTGGGTTCACTTCGGACTACTTCAGAAATATTCTTGCGAAATGATTTCTAGACTAGTTGGGATCCCATTAGGAGAAGTTTTGGGATGACGGAAATTCGTTCCACAACACATCGCAATCCTAGCCTGTCGGAAAAACAAACAAAAAAAATAAGATCATCAAAGTACCTTTATAAACAGATTTCGAGACTAGTTCTACAAGATCCTACATTGAGAGTAGGAACCACAGTCGGTACTTTATCGAACTGAAATGTCATCTAGGAAGGATTTAGGTATGTCGTTCGCCACACTCTTAAGAAAAATGTCCTTGCAGAATCGGGTGCTAGATGGAAATGCCTTAAGTACCTGCATTCACTCAAGACTCGTGTGGCCGGATTGGCATGCGAGACATACTGAGGGGCTAGTTCTTCTAAGTAGGAAGGATATTTCTCTTGTTGTTTTTCTGATAACTTGCCACATTACTATTAGCAGATATGCTGTAGCACTGGGCGTTCCTTTAAATTACTTCTGTCGGGGCTGTAGGGACGATGAAGAGCCTGAAACTGTAGAACATTTACTATGTAAATGTCCCGTACTATGGTTTACGAGGCTGAAATTTCTGGAGTTCCCTCAGCTTTCTGACCTCGATGACTTGCATAAGATAGAGCCTAAACAGATTCTTAGATTCGCTGAATTCACATTTTTGTTCGAGTAGGGATTTAGATCCTCGTGGTAGGTATCACATAATCGGGGCCTTTTGGGCCTAAGTATGTTAGCGCTGGCACCAACTGGTGTTTCCGAAAAGACGAGTGGTGAAAAAAACACAGCAAACAAAGACCGAAGGCAACTAAACTATCTCTTTAATGCACAACCAATACACTTGAGAAGAAGACAACGCCAAAGCGTTAGTCGAATCACTAGTCCTTAAGTAAAAATCTCAACTAGAAAAACTGTAAGGAAATTTTCGTATATTACTCTTTGTAAGTTTATAAATGTGCATGTACTGATGAGGAATATGTACCCAGCTAACCAAGTAAGGAGCGCTCCGAAATAGGAGCGTAATCGGACCCCCAAAACAATCCCTCGACGGAGAACTCCAAATGGCGAGTGAAAACGGAGTCCGAAAAAGCTCCTAAAATAACTGTTTGAGTCCGCATGTAGTCTTTGAGGATTATCTAAAGCAGCGTTTTAGGACTCCGAAAACATTCATTTAAGTAGTCCGTAAGGTGCACTTTTTGCATATATTTCAAAAGGCACTTTTCTCCGTCCAATACACCGCATTGGGAGGACTTAGGGAGTCCTAACGGACTCCTCTGCTTAGCTGGGTATCTATGTAATTATTTCTTTTAACAGAAAATGTGTGTTTACCTTTTTACCATCTAGTTCGTGTGTACCTTGTGTAAGAACTTTGTCTACGCTGACGGGATCGCTAAATGTTATGAAGCCGAAACCCCTGCAAATTGAAGAGATAAGATTTATTGACTTTAATGTAACCGTTATTTTATTGCATTTTATTATTAACAAGTAAGGAAGCCTAAGTTCGAGTGGAATCGAACATTAGATACTCAGCTGTATGCTTTCATTGTTTGTTTGCGTTTGTTCGATATAGGGTGTATTTTATATGAAACGAGTGCTGCATAAACAGGGCACAGCCACGCCCATTTTCAAAATTTGTATCAATCATCCAAATAAGCATATAAATATTATTGTTAGTGCAAAATTGCATCCCTCTATGACTTTTAGTTACAAAGACTTCACGTTACAAATTCCAAAAGAAATTCCAGAAATTACTTTGTTAAAAAGTAGGCGTGGTCATAAACCGATTTCAATACATTTTTGCGTGTCTATTAACACATGTTATAAAAGTATATAAACCAAGTTTCGTCATAATATCTCAGTTATTTGTCGAGTAATAGGCTCGTATATTCCTTTGTATAAAAAGAGGCGGTGCCACGCCCATTTTCCAAACTTTTTTTTTATTTTTTTTTCCGGTCTATTGTAGAACTCATTTCACAAAATTTCAATGAATTATCTTTATATTTCACAGAGATATCGCTTAAAATGTTTTTATTTGGTCACTTTATAATACCCATATATAAAAGTGGGCGTGGTCGTCAACCGATTTTGGCAATTTTTCGTCCGCACATTTGGCTAAGTAAATATATCACGCGTTCCAAATTTCATCGATATATCTTTAACGGTTTCTGAGTTATGGCTTATAAAACTTTCAATATTTGCTCCTTAATAAGTGGGCGTGGCGCCGCCCATTTTCCGAAATTTTTGTATTTTTTGTTTTATGTCCGTAGTTGGACTACTGCCACAAAATTTCAGTGATAGATCTTTATATTTGACAGAGACATCGCTTAAAATGTTTTTATTAGGCCCCTTTATAGTTCCCATATATAAAAGTGGGCGTGACCGTCAACCGATTTTGATAATTTTTCGCCAAAACATTTGCCTAAGTAAGCAAATTACGCATACCAAATTTCATCGACATATCTTCAACGGTTTCTGAGTTATGACATATAAAACTTTCAATGTTTGACTCTTAATAAGTGGGCGTGGCACCGCCCATTTTCCAAAACTTCATCAAATTTCTTCATAAGGGCCTGAGCTCAATACGTGGGTAAAATTTTGTCAATCTAGCTATATTAGTGGCTGAGATACCAAATTTCTGATTTTTTCTATATAGGAAAAGTGGGCGTGCTCATGGTCCGATTTCGCCCATTTTCAATACCAACCGTCCCAGTCTCGATACCAACTTGCGTTTCAAATTTCATCAAAATATCTCAATTTTTACGCGAGTTAGAGTGCGTACGGACGGACGGACGGACGGACGGACCCGGCTCAATCGATTTCTCTTTTCACCCTGATCATTTTGATATATATAAGTCCATATCTATCTCGATTATTTCATTATGTTACAATCCACCGTTATGAAATCAAAACTATTATACTCTGTGTACTAGTACAGCTGAGTATAAACAAGTAAGGAAGCCTAAGTTCGAGTGCAATCGAACATTAGATACTCAGCTGTATGCTTTCATTGTTTGTTTGCGTTTGTTCGATATAGGGTGTATTTTATATGAAACGAGTGCTGCATAAACAGGGCGCAGCCACGCCCATTTTCAAAATTTATATCAATCATCCAAATAAGCATACAAATATTATTGTTAGTGCAAAATTTCATCCCTCTATGACTTTTAGTTACAAAGACTTCACGTTACAAATTCCAAAAGGGTGTTCCAGAAATATCTTTGTTAAAAAGTAGGCGTGGTCATAAACCGATTTCAATACATTTTTGCGTGTCTATTAACACATGTTATAAAAGTGTATAAACCAAGTTTCGTCATAATATCTCAATTATTTGTCGAGTTAAAGGCTAAGAAATCTCATATATCCCTTTGTCTAAAAAGAGGCGGTGCCACGCCCATTTTCCAAACTTTTTTATTTTTTGTTTCCGGTCTATTGTAAAACTCATGTCACAAAATTTCAATGAATTATCTTTATATTTCACATAGATATCGCTTAAAATGGTTTTATTAGGTCACTTTATAATACACATATATAAAAGTGGGCGCGGTCGTCAACCGATTTTGGTAATTTTTCGTCCACACATTTGGCTAAGTAAATATATCACGCGTACCAGATTTCATCGATATATCTTTAACGGTTTCTGAGTTATGGCTTATTAAACTTTCAATATTCGCTCCTTAATAAGTGGGCGTGGCACCGCCCATTTTCCAAAATTTTTGTAGTTTTTGTTTTATGTCCATAGTTGGACTCCTGCCACAAAATCTCAGTGATTGATCTTTATATTTGACAGAGATATCGCTTAAAATGTTTTTATTAGGCCCCCTTATATTTCCTATATATAAAAGTGGGCGTGGCCGTCAACCGATTTTGATAATTTTTCGCCAAAACATTTGACTAAGTAATTATATTACGCGTACCGAATTTCATCGATATATCTTCAACGGTTTCTGAGTTATGACTCATAAAACTTTCAATGTCTGCCCCTTAATAAGTGGGCGTGGCACCGCCCATATTCCAAAATTTTTGTGTTTTTTGTTTTATGTCCATAGTTGGACTCATGCGACAAAATTTCAATGATAGATCTTTATATTTGACAGAGATATCGCTTAAAATGGTTTTATTAGGTCACTTTATAATACACATATATAAAAGTGGGCGTGGCCGTAAACCGATTTTGATAATTTTTCGTCAAAACATTTGTCTATGTAAGCAAATTACGCGTACCAAATTTCATCGATATATCTTCAACGGTTTCTGAGTTATGACATATAAAACTTTCAATGTTTGACCCTTAATAAGTGGGCGTGGCACCGCCCATTTTCCAAAACTTCATCAAATTTCTTCATAAGGGCCCGAGCTCAATACGTGGGTAAAATTTTAAAACTCTAGCTATATTAGTGGCTGAGATACCAAATTTCCGATTTTTTCTATATAGGAAAAGTGGGCGTGGTCATGGTCCGATTTCGCCCATTTTCAATACCAACCGTCCCAGTCTCGATACCAACTTGCGTTCCAAATTTCATCAAAATATCTCAATTTTTGCGCGAGTTAGAGTGTTTACAGACGGACGGACGGACGGACGGACGGACAGACGGACGGACGGACGGACGGACGGACGGACGGACGGACGGACGGACATGGCTCAATCGATTTCTCTTTTCACCCTGATCATTTTGATATATATAAGTCTATATCTATCTCGATTATTTCATTCTGTTACAATCCACCGTTATGTGATTAAAACTATAATACTCTGTGTACTAGTACAGCTGAGTATAAAAACATATAGAATAAAACTATTAAAAATATTTAGTAAATAGGCTTAATTTTTTGAACGTTTTTAATAACAGAGTCCAAAAAAATTACAAAAATTTTATTCAAGACGAACAAACGCTAGTAATTATAAAAGAGGATATTTCCCAGACCAACTTTGCCGAGCAAAGTTCAGAGGGTCTGAGTTTTTTTCAGGTGGGGTTAAAGTTTTATTATTCTAGCTGGAGGTGCAATTACTTTATCGAACATATCTTATCAAAATACATATCGTCGCTATAGAAGAAAAAAGACGCAAAGTGTTTTGTTGAGGAAGAAAGACGCAAACTTTTTTTTTTTTTCAAAGAAAGACACATTAAAATTATTTTTCGAAAGAAAGACTCTTTATTTTTTTTTTTTTTTGATAACGTAGAAATACGCTTTATTTTTTTTTTTACTATAAAGAAAGACACATTTAAATATTTTTTAAGAAAGAAAGACGTATCGATTTTTTTTTCTTCGTCAATATTAATGCTAATGCGTCTTTCTTCGTCGAAATATTTTATAATGCGTCTCTGTTCGTCGACATGTTTTGTAAAGCGTCTTTCTTCCCCGACATATTTTTATTGCGCCTTTTTTCGTCAACAAATTACTGGCATGCGTCTTTCTTCTTCCGGAGCGACGATATATCCCTCTCAAAAAATCTAAATATTGCTGTGAAATACGCCTAAAAGTATGCAAAAAAATTATGCATTCCTTCCCTCCTGATCCTTTGGTTTGTTTCATATCGACAGCCACACTGCAAAACCCTGGCTCAGAACCTTATTTTTGGAAAAATAGTGACTTACAGAGTTTTGCAGTGGGGCTGTCGATCTATAAAGCGCAATTGAAGTACTTTCACTTTGAAAAATATATACCGCTAAATGTGTTGGAAACTATGTAATAAGTAGAGCTCGGAAAAATAGGTGAAATCAAGCGCCTAAAAAATGCTACATTTTGTAAATTTTGTTTGCTTTCAGTGGCGGGATTACAATTTAAGCATAAAGGGGTAACATATTGGTATGGTGGGTGAAGATTTTATTCGAAAAGTTCTTAATCATGTTACACAAATTTGCAGTTTGAATAAACATACAGTGGTGTGTGATGAAATAAAGCCAAAGAGGGATTTAGTTTCTTTAACATTTCTACTGAAAAAAGTATGGAGAAGACTCGTATGTCTTGCGTTTAGAAAAAAAAAAACCAAATTTATTTCAATTTTGTATATTATATTTTTTACATCGTCAAGGTTTTTGAAAGCAAAACAAAACTAGCTGTAATGAAAATAAAATTTGGGAAAAGTAAGTAAATTATGGCATAGTTAATGTTCCAATAACTCATAAACAAAAATGCAAAACCGTTTTTACCACGAGAGAAAATTGCATTTTTACAGATATGGAATTATGGAGAGTATCCAATTGGAAAAATGTAAACACTGAAATGGTCATAAGAAAAATTACGAAAGTTCAAATCAAGTTTTTTTACCTAAAATATGCAAATGTTTAAAGTCAGACCACTACAAATTAAAAAGCTGTATTATATATTCCATTTGCTAATATGCACTTGCCTCATTTTCATTCAAAATATATTTGATTTGAAACTGTAATTGTTTTTCCTTCACGTGCGAAGATTTTGTCCCAAATTTAAGCGAGTCACTACAAACTTTTAATTTTTTTCTTTATTCTTTATAATTATATATTTATTTATTATTTATTTATTATACTTTATTTATTATTATTCTTTATTATTATATTTATTTATTGTAGCTTTCTTTGTAATTTTTCACGTAATATAATACAATGGCGCTATTATAACTCTGACGCGTTTTATGGCCGAGCTTCTCTCCCAATTCGAGGTGTGCTCCTCTTTGTTTTTCCTACTAATTGGGTGGACCTACAGTTTTATGCCGGCTCCGAACGGCGAATGCATTTTTTGTGAGAAGCTTTTTCATGGCAGAAATACCCTCGGAGGGTATGCCCCCCCTGCCAAGAGGTGACCGCTGCTCTTAAAAAACCCAATAATTGGATTTTTACTAATTAGAAAAATTGTTTTGGTGTTTAGCTCGGACCGTGGTTTGAACCCGAGACCTCTGGCATAGCAGGCGAGCACTCTACCCACTGCACCACAGCGGCCACGTGCAAGCCATAAAATGCCTTAATAATTTATTTTTCTGGCATCCTAGTAAGCAAAAAATCCAATTGCATTTACGGGGGGCTTAGACCCGAATGTACCCCACCCTTAAACTTGCCACTAGATGTGCTCACAAACATTATGTAGCATAATTTGAGGCGTTTGATTTTCACCTATTATCCGTAGCTCTAGTAATAAGCCTAAAATCAATTTTACATCTCAATTGCATTGCTTGTTTGTGGTGGTGATGAAAGTACATACTTTGTAATCTCTACAAAAGGGTGTGCTACACAACAGCTGGCACAACGTACTCATTAAGCTTGTGGCAACGTACATATGTAGCTAAGTAAAGTGGATAGTCACATTCATTCAAATAGCGCGATGCGTGCCGTTGCGTATGTTTTCTATATTTTATTATAAAATTTTTGCCACTTTGCATTTGTGAAAACGAGCACATACATATATACATATATCCACTCGTTTCCACCACCCTATTACTCTTTACCTTTACCGTCGGAATGATAATGCACAATGCTTGCTTACTTGCGCAGGAGCGTACAAAAGTACATTTCGCCCCACGTTTCTTTTTTAGATTTATATAGATACTCATACATACATACATACATACATACATATTTACTATATGCACATGCAACTTATTTTTAATGCTTTCGTTTTCGCTTTTTCATATCTTGGCATTTGCTGCGTGCTCAAGCACCTGTTTTTCAGCCCCATCATCAGAGGGTGTGGGATGTTTGCTTGCTTGTGTTTGTTTTTTTCTTAAGGTAATGGAGAAGTACACTGTCAGCGGCTGCGAGCAAAAAAACAGAATATTTAGAAATAAAAAAGAAAAATCGTGTGCTATGACAATGCCAAGAAGCAAGTCACTGTAAAGAAGCACTTGACGCGCTGCCACTCATCTGCGAACGGCACGGCCGGCACGCAAGCAAGAACGTTTGGACGAGGTGTAGCGAACCAGACCTGGGCACCCTCAATTACATTTTGTAATTGACTACACCTTCAGTTGTAATTACATGTAATTGTAATTGAAAATCGCCAATTAAAAGAAATTGTAATGGAATCACATCAATTACATTTTTCTTGGGTTTGAGAAAATTTAGTTGCGTACATACATATGTATGTATGTATGTATTAGAGGTCGGAAACTATCGATAGTCAGCACCATCGATAGTGTACGATAGTTTTTTGCAAACTATCGGTAGTATATCGATAGTTGACGATAGTTTCGGGTGATTTGGGAGAGTCTACGGCTACGCTCACACTGTAACCGCCTTTTTCCGTCCGGCAGCAAACACATCCACAAGCACATCTGTTTTAAATGAGCTCACCCGATTTCACCCGAATGTAAACAAACTTTGCCCACCTGTCCTGGTCTTATTCTTATAGCATTGACAGACGGCAGCCATAATCCCGATTACCGCTACACTTAATCCGATCCAAATTTTACCCTGACAGACGGCAAATATTGCGGATTAACAAACCAGCTGATGGAAGGTAGGCGCAGCGGCAAATTCAAAAACTTTTTTTTTATTTCCAAAGGTGGAGTGTAATGTCAAAATTAAAGCGAATTCACAACATGGTCAATAGGAATGGGCGAGTCCAAAGAGAATTCAGTTTCAATCAAGGCGAAATATCATTTTGACATTACACTCTACCAATTACAATAACAAATACATTGAAAATTTCTGAATTCGCCTATGCGCCCACCTTCCTAAATCTTCTTTGGATTCTTCTTTTTCTTCACTTTAGTTCACAATAGAGACTTTTCGCCAGAGATGTCATTAGAAAATGCGCTAATCCGCTAAAATTTTGAGGACTAACTCAAGAGATATTCCGGATTACCTCCACTTAATTCTCAAGTTAATACCGAATTAGCTGGATATTCCAGATTATCGCTGCCGTCTGTCAATGCTATTACCAATATATGAAAGTAATAGAAGATGATCCAATAAAACTTTTTTCAGTACATTGTTTTGTTTTATTTATTTATTAGCCATTTATTCTTGTTCAAAAAAATTAATATATTAACCAGAGACCATAACAATTATAACAAATTAATATAAAAATCACTTGATAACAATTATTGAGCAATGGAAAAATTTTTCCATCATCAATAACAATTACTCAAAGATCGATATTTTTTCGATCAGATAATAATTGTTATGAGCAATTGATATTTTTTCCGATCTTCCATAACAATTACTGGATGATGGATATATTTTAGATCAGTTCATAATTAATTAAGACTCGACCAAGTGATAGCCCTAGCCAAGCGCTTTCATTTGATACCCATTTTGTGGTGTTCGGTATTCTATATTCGTATTCCGTATCCATATTTATCCGCTTTTCCACAATTATGAGCTGACCTAATCGAAATATATCGAAGTCCAAATGAAACCTGGGACCATCCCCTTCTGTTTGATACCCATATTGTAGTGTAATTTTAATGTTTTTGGGTAATCACATTTTAAACGACCATGCGACTAGAATGCATAGTCGTATTTATGTTGCTTTGACTACTTGCTAGTCAGCAATTCAAACCCTGCATGGAATAGTTACCGTTTGTTTGGTGCCTAGTAGAGCTGCAAAACTATCGATGGCACTATCGATAGTATCGATAGTTTTTTTTCGTGTCACTATCGATAGTTTTTTTCCACTATCGATGGTTATCCCTATTCATTCTTGTAGTTTTGTCCCAAGAGAAGAATACTGAATGTTAGGGAGGAGTTGGATTTCGATATCAAATTGGTCAAATTAATACCCAAGCGGGTTAGGGGGCTTAGAATATACCCGTGGTAAGGAATGTCTGTCCTAAGAGGCGACTAAAATCCACGCTTCTAACGATATACAACTTGTAGTAATTGAAACACACCTCGCTAAATGACATCTGGTCAATGTCAAAATTTTTAATTCTTTCCGATTTTTGAAAGTTTTGATTTTCAAATTAAGTTTTTTATAAAAACTTGTAAAAATCAGAAAAAATTATTTTTTAAAAATTAGCCCGTTTAATTGTTAACGTAATATCAAAGATATCTGTTTAGCGATTTCTTTCATGTGAAACAAAAAGGATATTTTATGGACTAAAAACTCGGTTATATGACTCATCCGTGTATAGGGCGTCGTTTTACAACTTTTTTTTTTTTGCAAAACACTATAGACTTCTTGCGCGGCTTAAACTTCTCATTTTCAATAGTACTGCCTTTAAAATAAGAAACAATTTACTCGCACAGCTAAATTCAATGAAGGTGCAAAACACGGTAACTCGCATGGAACATGGTGTAAGGTTTCCAATATATTAGCTGCGGAATGATTTTTATCTGACAGCAGCTTTTGTGTCTACAGTACAGCTACTCGCAATTTGAAATCTTCCGATATAAAATGACAAGCAATAGTTAAGTAATTTTCATTATTCCTTTTTTTTGCTTGGTTTTCCGACGGGGTAGGAATATGATGTATTGTGGAACGATTTTTTCACAAGGGATGACGAAATGTCAATTGGATTTTAGAAAGGGGAAATTGGATTTTAGAAATGTCAATTGAATTTTAGAAAGGGAAAATTGGATTCTAGAAATGTCAATTGGATTTTAGAAAGGGGAAATTGGATTTTAGAAATGTCAATTGAATTTTAGAAAGGGAAAATTGGATTCTAGAAATGTCAATTGGATTTTAGAAAAGGGAAATTGGGCTTTAGAAACTGTAAATTGGATTTTCGAAAATTTATATAATTACGTATATGTACATTATAATTTCATACGCCATAAAGAATTTCTATTCGAAAAATTCTGTGTAAAATTTATTTTACACGCACATTCTGAAATCCAAATCACGCTTTAGAAAATCCAACTGACATTTCTAAAATCCAATTTCCCCTTTCTAAAATCCAATTGACATTTCTAAAATCCAATTTCCCCTTTCTAAAATCCAATTGACATTTCTAAAATCAAATTTCCCCTTTCTAAAATCCAATTGACATTTCCAAAATCCAATTTCCTCTTTCTAAAATCCAATTGACATTTCTCAAATCCAGTTAACGCTAAAATCCATCTGGAAATTGTGTAGTCAGCGCCACAGATGCTAAAAAACAAATGTACTACTTTTAGTTTTATTACTATAGCGTTTTCAAGTCAAATGAAACCTTTTTCAAATCAAGTGCAAATTTTAAATTGAAAAAGGTTTAATTTAACCAAAAAATGCTATATATATAAGTGAAGTATTTAATTCCTATTTATTGTTATTTTGTTTATTAATTAATGTTATGCGTTAAAAAAATTAAAGACTTTGAAAAGGAAAATGTAAACAAAACCATCCCTCTTTTTAAGGTTTAATTTAACCAGAAAATGCTATATACATACACAGAGAAAAAAGTACAATGGTTTTTTCAACCAACCTCTTGGTTGATTTATTCATGTCAAAAGGAAAAAATGTAATATGTACATTTTCATTGTACCATTAACCAATATTCTGGTAACAATCAATATCAAACAGAAAGTTGGTTTCCCCAACGTGTATATTTGTTATGTTAACGAAAATATTGCTTAATTCATATCTAAAAAAAAAAGTAAAAATATTTAAGAAGCTTTATGGCTTCGGCTCTGTTGTTACCATCGCCTTCAACACCGTTTGTGCTTGACGAAGTTGAATGGCTGGACCCGAATTGCAGAGAGCGAGAGAGTCAGTATTTGGAATTTTCTTTGTTATTCGGTTAACATATTAACACTCTCTTATAGACCATACATAGCAGTGCTGCTACTGGCATAAAAATATAACCAACAAATTGTTTAATAGTAACAAGAAATTGGTTGAAGATTTGAACGAACATTTTGTTATATCAACAAATATCATGGTTAATATAACCAAAAACACTGTCTAATATATCAACAATGGCAATGGTAGTATTAAACAAAATTCACATTGATTCCATTTCAAGGGTGAAATTAGTACTATTAACCAACTTTTGGTTGATTTTTCTCTCAGTGTAAGTGAAGTATCTAATTTGTATTTGATCTTTTATTTAATTATTGTTTTGCGTAAAAAATTAAAGACTTTTTGGAAAGAAAACTGTAAACAAAACCATCCCTCTATTTATTATAGTCAAATATTCATAAAAAACTATCGATAGTATCGATAGTTTTTTTTTTCGACAATCGAAACTATCGAGTGGTCCGACTATCGATGGTTTTACAGCTCTAGTGCCTAGTGGTCACATTTCAAATTTTCAATAAACTATCGATAGTGGCCGCTGTGGTGCAGTGGGTAGAGTGCTCGCCTGCTATGCCAGAGGTCTCTGGTTCAAACCACGGTCCGAGCCAAACAAATTTTTCTAATTAGTAAAAATCCAATTATTGGGTTTTTTAAGAGCAGCGGTCACCTCTCGGCAGTGGGCGGCATACCCTCCGAGAGTATTTCTGCCATGAAAAAGCTTCTCACAAAAAATGCATTCGCCGTTCGGAGCCGGCATAAAACTGTAGGTCCACCCAATTAGTAGGAAAAACAAAAAGGAGCACACCTCGAATTGGGAGAGAAGCTCGGCCATAAAACTCGTCAGAGTTATAATAGCGCCATTGTATTATATTATCGATAGTGCAAACGATAGTCGAAAACCATCGATAGTGTAAACGATGTTCAGAAACCATCGATAGTGACGATAGTGCCATCGATAGTTTCCGACCACTAGTATGTATGTATACAATGAATTTTTATTCTTGTTTTTGTTTTAACATTCCAAAAAGAGCCGAGATATCATAAAAATGTGGTTAAAAGTTTGGTAGATGCTCTTTCTGATGATAGACACCATTTTAGCCGATCTTTAAATTTCTTGAAAGTGTTTTTATACTAAAACCCTCCATTGCAGCCCAAAAGGAACCGAAATTTCATAAAACTCAACCGAATGTTTTGAAGACGCTCTTTCTGATGGTGGACACCATTTTAGTTGACCTTTAAATTTTTTCAAAGTGGTGTTATATTGTAAACCACAGTCAAACTAATTGTTATGCATACTAAAACAAGTTCGAGCTGAAGAATTTTTCATGAAATCAACTCGCGCTGGAATTCAATTTTTATGCATGTGGTCCAGTGGTCTTGTCTTAAGAAATAACTTTCACTGAAATCCAATCACCAGAACATATTTAAATCAAAAATCGAAGATTACAAGTAATTGTAATTGGAAGAAATGTAATTGAGGATGCCCAGATCTGCAGCGCAACAACAACCGTACTGGAATAATGTTGGCGCATTTCTCATACCAAACAGCTTGCGATATCTTTATTCAGTCTTGCGTTTGCATTTTTATACTCAGCTGTACTAGTACACAGAGTATTATAGTTTTAATCACATAACGGTGGATTGTAACAGAATGAAATAATCGAGATAGATATAGACTTATATATATCAAAATGATCAGGGTGAAAAGAGAAATCGATTGAGCCATGTCCGTCCGTCCGTCTGTCCGTCTGTAAATACTCTAACTCGCGCAAAAATTGAGATATTTTGATGAAATTTGAAATGCAAGTTGGTATCGAGACTGGGACGGTTGGTATTGAAAATGGGCGGAAATTTGGTATCTCAGTCACTAATATAGCTGGAGCGATGAAATTTTACCCACGTGTTGAGCTCAGGACCCTAGGAAGAAATTTGATAAAATTTTGGAAAATGGGCGGTGCCACGCCCACTTATTAAGGTCCAAACCTTGAAAGTTTTATATGTCATAACTCAGAAACCATTGAAGACATATCGATGAAATTTGGTACGCGTGATTTGCTTACTTAGGCAAACGTTTGGACGGAAAATAGTTAAAATCGGTTGACGGCCACGCCCACTTTCATATATGTGTATTATAAAGTGGCCTAATAAAAACATTGTAAGCGATATCTCTGTCAAATATAAAGATATATCATTGAAATTTTATAGCAGGAGTCCAACTGCGGGCATAAAACGAAAAACACAAAAATTTTGGTAAATTGGCGTGGCACCGCCTCTTTTAGAAACAGGAATATACGAGATTTCTTAGCCTATAACTCGACAAATAATTGAGATATTATAACGAAACTTGGTTTATACACTTTTACAACTTGTGTTAATAGACACGCAAAAATTTATTGAAATCGGTTTATGACCACGCCTACTTTTTAACAAAGATATTTCTGGAACACCCTTTGGGAATTTATAACGTGACATCTTTGTAACTAGAAATCAAAAAGGAATGAAATTTTGCACAAAGAATAATATTCATATGCTTAGTTGGATGACTGATAAAAATGTTGAAAATGGGCGTGGCTACGCCCACTTTATGCAGCACTCGCTTTATGTAAAATACTCGCTTTATGTAACATACAGCATACAGCTGAGTATCTAATGTTCGATTCCACTCGAACTTAGGCTTCCTTACTTGTTTTCTTTTCTTTTCTTTTAGACTTGAACTATTGAAAATAAAAATCTAGATATCTGCAAGCTTTCAGGTGGATTGGCTGAGGCTTTCGGTGTGGACAATGAATGAATGTGGCGTGGGCTGCGCTTCGGGCGTGCCTTTTGCTTGGTTTTATTGTGTTGAATAGAAAGTTGTGTAAGTATGTATGTATGTGTGTGTATTTCTTATAAGCACTTATTTGTTTCAATCGTCTTTTCGTTTAGCTCATTCTACTTATCCTTCTAGCTTTATTCCACTTTTTAATTTCTTTAGGTTTCCTCAGTCACATGCATAATTGTGTTTAAGTGTTGTTTGCTGGTTATACTCAGTTTTACGTAGTAGGTACGCCGAACATGGTAGGTAGTTTGGTTTATATGACGTTAGTACGTAACAACATAAAGGAAGATATAGAGATAGATTCCTTCTGATTCCTTACATACATCGATCACCTACATACATTCCAGCCAACTCACTCTGAAACATAAAATTATCAAATAAATTTGTATCCCTAAATCAGACCCCGGCCAAATTATGAGAGGGATTATTTGGGATAGCGCAGAGCGATTTGCGCTTCATTGGCTAAAATATGTGTGATGTTTCTCATTTACTCACATGAGTCAAAATGCTGGCCCCTGCCCTAAATGCGCACACAATCTGCGACCTCCTCTCACTCTTATTTTTCAAAGCCCCAACTCAGTATATTTTATGCCCATTCTCCTATACTTAGACAGCTTTACAACTTTTTATTTCTTTTTTTTTTTTATTGTTATTATCCTTTTTTACTGCGCATTTGTTACCTTAAGTAGCTCATAAAGGAACTGGCTGTGCCACCCCAACGGAAGTCGCACACGCTGCACTGACAGTACTCGTACATTCATATGTCACACATTGGGAATTTCACACAATATGAAATACATATTGTCAAGTATTTGTTGGTGTGCTGTTTTTGTTTGTGGCTGTTGGCTGGTAGCTGGATAAGCAATAGATTCATTAAACCTCTGCAATCAAGCAAATCCACACTTTTATCTTTAATCTTGCCTTTTATCTTTTGACCAACAAGTGAGTTATTATGTATTACTATTCAATTCATACTCTTCCCTCTTCTTAGTGCTTTTGAGTTATGTTCTGTTGTATATGTATTAGGTTCAAACATTAATGAAGCTACGCTTATGTAGATAATTCTCAATCTCTCAACAGATAAGGCCGCAGTTGTCTTTGGTAATATACCGTAAGCCGAGTATACCTTACACGAGTGAAATCCATTGAGATTTTGGGAATATATTTAAAAATAATTAGACAAAATTTAAGGCCCGGTTTCACCAACGTAACTAAAGCTAAAACTAAGTTTTGACTTAAGTTAGCCCAGATTTGGGGTTAACTTAATTATCGGTTTCACCAACTATGTAGTCTAAGAAAATAGTTTTGCAACCAGCCACCCTGCCAGCTTTTATTGCAAATACTGGTTTTTTTGGTTGCTGTATTTGCACATTTTTTGTCATATTCGCTCTTGGTTGTTGAATTTGCTAAAGCGACTCAAATTCTTAGTTTATTTTTAGTCAAGACAAAAGCTGACTAACTTGTGACTTAGCTCAGTTGCATGGTGAAACTGAAAATCGTAAAAAAATCGGCTTAACTAAGTTGAGACCGGTTGGTGACACCGGGCCTAAGGCTCAGTCTGAAAGTGAAAGCTTAAAACTTAAAGCTAATGGTGTGAAACTTTAATTTATAAGGTGAGTATTCAATGCTAAAACATCCATTAAATTTTGAAATAAAAGTTCGAAACTGAAAGTTCGTTGCTTAAATCTCAGCTCTCACAGCTTAAAGCTCCAGCTCTAAGTGTTAAAGCTGTAAAATTTAATATTTTGTTTGCCCACTTCCCAAATCTATATTTTACAGACACAAGCTTTTTGCTACCATTATTTCACATATTTCCTGATAAGAAACAAATATCTCCTCTCTAAAGAAGTATTACGCCAAGCTGCGCCCAAAAAATATGCAATACTTAATACTTCCACTAAAATAAGTACTTGCATAATAACTATATTAACTAGTTCACACTATATGTCAAACTTACATACATATCTAGAAGCAACTCTGCAACTAATAAGTATAAGCGACAGTTCCGAAAAACGACAGTTTAGAACTAGAGAGTTCCAACTAGCTCAGAACTGATTCTAATGGGATTCAGAGAGAGAGAGAGTTTATTATTGTGACTTCATGAAAAATTTATGTTCACAGCTATTACTTGAAAGTTGAGCAACAACAAAAGTTGCACTTTACAATAATGACCTTTTTGCTGGGTAGTACCATATGGAACGTGGTTAAAAGGACGTGCATACATACGAGGTTGAGATTAGAATTTGTAGATGAATGGGCATAATCCCATCTTTTATGTGGTTAGGGCACAGCCAGACGACGCAAGAAAGTACTTTCAGAAAGCGAAAAATTCAAATTTGTTTTTTTTTTTAAAGACACAAAAACAAAAATTTGAATTTTTCACTTTCTGAAAGTAATTTCTTGCGTCGTCTGGCTGTACCCTTAAGTTTCAAAAACATGGTATTTCATGATATAATACCACATTTCCTATTTGTTAAGAGTTCTGCCGGCTGCGGATTATTTTTGTAAAGCGCGGCCAAGGACTGCCTCTTTTTTAACTAGTCCTCAAGTGCTTCATTTTGAACTATCACCGAGCTAATTATTTTTTAACTATACCAGAACTATCCATAAAGGAAATAGTTTAGAACGCGTTCCGATGTTCTGCAGAGGGGAATAAGTAATTCTCACTTCGTAGGACATTGCCGTGTTAAAACATAAAGTTGAAAGCATTGCGTTGTAATTAGGGATGCAAACGATTCATCGATGTTTTTGAAACATCGATAGTATTGAACGAAAATTCGATGTTTAACATCGATGTTTGAAAGTTACTCAGTATCGAAAAATCGCCGATACATCGATGTCAACCCTGACGATATTTGACTGTTGTTTTAGTCAGTGGTAATTTATACATAAACATAATAAATCCTCCACAGGTTGGTAATGTGACTCCACGTTACGGGTCGAATTTCCATGAAAATTCCAATTTCGGGGTGTTTGAGAGAGTACCTAACAGCCATTCAATTATAATTATCATCAAATCCACCGGAGCCTTATATTTTTCGAACAATTTAGCTAAAAAAAAAAACATCGATGTATCGATGGTTTTCTTCCGATGTTTTTTTAGAATCGATGTTAATTTTTTCGATACATCAAACATCGATGTATCGATGTTGGTCCTCAAAATTTGTATCCCTAGTTGGAATAGAATGAGAATCAACACGGCCTATTTTTGAACTAGCCTCCTGAAACCAGTGCGATTGGCTGCAGCGATTATTCTAAAAATAACCACTTATGAAACTGTGACTTGAACAAAAGGCGACAAATTGCACTTTGTAGCCCTTCTCAAGCTTGAAAACACTACTTATCATTAAACTCCTCATGTCTTCTATAGTAAAAGGTACTTCGCCACTATTAATGCTCGACTTATCCAGCGATTAGCAACCATTTGTTCAGATAAGTGTGCAATACTATTTATATTTTTAAATCCATCACAATGTGAAACATACATTAAGAATGCATGCAATTAGTTACGAGTACTATGCTTGGTGGTATTGAAGCCGCGCTAATTTGGAGCATTATGTGGCTCAATAAAATTAGGTTAGTGGTAAGATTAACGTAGAATATTTATTTTCACTATTGAAATATAGTTGATAAAATATACATATGTATGTAGTTTTCCACTGAGCAATCTACAATATCGTCGATCCCTGTGTCCTCCTTTATAATCTATGCATTTACTTGCCAATACGGTCCTCTTTACACCTGAATGAACTAGCGAAAGATAATAATATTTAAGGAACATTTAGAAGACCATAGAACGCTCTTATACACAGACGAAAGAAAGTGGCAGGCATAGGAGTTGCTGATAGTGAATTAAAAAAAATGCAAACAAATAAAAAATGTTATACAATATTTCGAGAACCGCCGACTTGCAGAACATGGCGACAAGTGATTAACGTTTCAGAAATGTGCATTCATAAGTGCCGCAAAGAAATAAAAAAATAAAATAACTATAAACGTAATGAAATTAAAATAATAAAATGGCAAAGGTAGTAAAAACCAAGTGTAAATAAAACAAACATGTAGATAAACATGAAGGAAGTGGAACATACAAAGATTATACATATACATAAATGAACAGTAGAAAGGTAAGAGGTTGCTCATACTGGCCTGCACTCAGAGAAAAAATATTATAAAATCAACGAAAACGTGCTTAAAATAGACAAAAATGTATTTAAAAGTGATGTAAATATGAACATTTTTATTTTAAAAATGTTCATTGTAAAATTGTAAATCAAATAAAAACATTTTAAATTTAAAAATGTTCATTTTTATTTTAAGAGCTATGCGTTTTTAATCAATTTATGTTCATTTTTAATGTAAATACCATCATTTTTATTTTAAACAACAAACGTACTTAATTTAAAAATATTCATATATAAATCAAATATGAACGATTTTGAATAAAGATTCTGCATTTTTAAAATAAAAATGCTCATTTTCATTTTAATAATGAAACATTTTTGTTTTATATACTCACCACCCTTCATTAATTCACCTTTATTAAACCATACAAAAATTATTAGTCCGGTTCAGAATTTTATTCATATACATTTTCAAATGCAGTTTTAAAAAAAAAAACTTAAATCATACACATACATATGTACATGTACATACAAATAACAAATTCATATTAATTTTGGTTTTACATATGTTTTGCCATTGAATATAAATATAATGGTTGTGTTTTAAAACTAGAAAATTTATGGTTCTCATTGCGTCTAATTTTGTGCCGACTTCATAGGAATGAAAATGTTTTTCATAACCTTTGACATGTACTGAAGTATGCAGATGAGGAAAATGCCGTTATTCCACGCACGATTTGTGAAACAAATGGAATGTGAAATATTTGTTCAACTCATGGCCCAACAATAGAGGTTGCCGCATGTAGAAGAAAATAGGCGATTTCCATTCGACGGCCTGTTTCAAATCAAAACAAGATGCAATAGTTTGAGATTAGCTAAAGGCAGGAAGAAGAAGAGCGATTTTCTCTTGCATATACCTTATTTCATCCTACTCATCTCATCCCGATCCTCATCCTCATCCTGAATCTAATCCTGATCCTCATCCTAGTGCTGTCCTGATCCTGATCCTAATCCTAACCCTCCTCCATCTGCTCATCCCATCCTGATCCTAATCCTAATCCTCATCCTCATTTCATCCTACTCATTTCATCTCGATCCTCATCCTCATCCTGAATCTAATCCTGATCCTCATCCCAGTGCTATCCTGGTCCTGATCCTAATCCTAACCCTCCGCCATCTGCTCATCCCATCCTGAACCTAATCCTAATCCTCATCCTCATTTCATCCTGATCCTCATCCTCATTTCATCCTGATCCTAATCCTCATCCTCATCCTAGTGCTATCCTCATCCTGATCCTAATCCTAATCCTAATCCGCATTGTTATTTCATCCTACTCATCTCATCCTGATCCTCATCCTCATCCTGATCCTGATCCCAATCCTCATCTTCATCCTAGTGCTATCCTGATCCTAATCCTCATCCTCATTTCATCCCGATCCTCATCCTCATCCTAATCATCATTCTCATTCTAAAACTTACCTTCCTTTGCGCGTTTTCACCAGTAATGCCAACAAATCAATACGGTTTTGCGTTGAAGAAGATGGCATTGAAAAACATCCCTCCTCTTTGCCGAACTATGTATATAAAAATAAACTAAACAATTGCACCAAAAGAATTTTTTTAATTACACATACCTCTTTCTTCTTCCACTTGAATAGCTTCTCCCGAAATTCAACCCGTATACCGAGGGGCGGAATGGCTTCCTTTAGACCATCAGCTCTTAAAAATTTAAGGCTGCTAAAAGTTATTTGCGAATCTGCAGTACGTGATCAGGTACAATACAGTATTATAATACATTAAAAATTTTTTTAATCATTGTTACCTTTTAGGAAAGGACCATATCCATGTCCCTCAGAAGCTGCATCATCTTTTCATCATCCTCGTTGTTTATTTCTTGAATAGTGTCGACAACTGGAAGAGTAGTAACCACCACCCCTCCGCTTAGATTGTCACACTCTCCTAAATCAAAACTACCACCAATTTAAACCGAATTGTACATTTTATTTGTAGTTCAAGTTGACAACGAATATGTAGGTAAATAAGATATTTTTATATTTGAAATTAAGTTTTCTGTTTTTGCTTTAGGCGAGAAGATTGTAAGAATGTAACATTTTTAAAATAAATATCTGCATTTTAAAATTAAAAATGTAGCGTTTTTAAATTAAATACATACATCTTATTTTAAAAATTTAATTTTTAATTTAAAAATTTTTATTTTTAAATCAAAGATGATGTGGTTTAAAACGGGCATTATAAAAATAAAAATATTATTTTTGATTTTAAAATACTGTTTTTCTCTGGGTGTGCCAATGTACATTTAGAACACATGCCGCCTATTTCGCTAGAGATGCTGTAGTAGAGCGGCAGCCCTACTATGTTTCTTGGAAACCTATCTGAAGGGATATAGGTGTTATATAATTTGCCAATAAGTGGATTAGCATGAGTGGTCTAAGTAGGACCTTATGTATCAATTAAGTCTTACCTAACACAAGCACAAAGAATACGGTATACAAAGTCGAAAATGATTTTCCAGCTTCCAAAGCGGTTATATATAGTTGCATAAAGGAAGATCACTTCTGAGCCACCAGAAAAGTTAAAAGTGAAATCACTTTATTCTATAAATTTTATTTGCAATGTGTGAAGCGGTGCGATAATTATACATTTTTTCTCTGTCTCACATAATAGCACAGGCACCGCCCTGAAGAAACAGACACGGGATGTGTCCTGATAACGCCAGGAAACGATTTACGTGGCTCGACACAAATGCCACAAGTTAAGGAGCATAAACACAGAAAATGCAACAACAAAAAACAGAAAATAGAAAAGCAATCGCTGTAGCAAAATGCTGAAAGGCTGATGGTACTAAAGGGAAAGTACAAAAACAGACGTGGATGGAAGCAAGAGGAAGTTTAAATAGAATAGGTAGTTAGTTGCAAGAGCAGAGCAGAGCAACGGGTGGGAAACGGAAGGGATTTAAAGTCAAAAACAATTGGCACAATTGCAATAGAATCGTCGTTAATTACGCTGGTTTGGCTGCTGATATCAAAGTTGGCAAAGCAGTGCGATGCGGTGTACAGAAACATTTATGTACATATCTATGTATTGTATGTGGCTTTGGCTAAAGTGAAGTGTTTGGTGCACATTAGTGGCAATATACATACATAAGTGGAGAGTAATCCGCAGTGGAGTTGGAGGCAGCGATAAATGTTTATACATAAGAGATAGCACATTGTTACATATGCATAAATATGTATGTACATTAAGGTGGAGTGATTTTTTTTAACGTACCAGCAATAAAAAGTTGCCTTTATACGAGTTAATGAACCCCACAAAATTTTATGGCGATAGGACGACGTGTTGAACTGCCCCAGAATTTCCAAAAAAAAATTTCACTCCACCTTAATGTACATATCTATATACTTAAGCCCATACATATATTTCTATGTGCATAAGCTTAGTAAGCATTGCTTATACATAAAATGTGTACCATAACTGGCTGTGTGAAAATGTGCGACCAGTCTCTATGGAGACTAGAACTGGATATATTTATCATATTTAAGAATAGTTCCTTTCCAATTTTCGTGTATAAAACAGATACATACATATGTACATACGTTGGTAGTTATTTACTAAAGAGTAGTTATTTATTAAGGATCAGTCACCCCTAATACTCATATATCACACTCCAAATGTTTTTAAATTAAGGGAGAATACTAAACACAAATCACGTTACTAATCCCGCCAGCTTTAATTATCTCCGATACAGCATACAACTTCAGAAGTAAATTAAAGACACAGAACTCCAGAAAAGCGTTTTGTTGATTTCGTTGCCAAAAATTTGGCTCCTTCAACTCGGGTAAAAAACTTGCATGTTCAATTATGCAAAAGATCTTTGGCTTATTGGCGTAGAGTTAATTTCGTGGATTAAATGTCTCATAGTATATTAAAAAAAAACACTCGAATTCACCTCGAAAACCATGAAAGTCGAGACAATTTTAAGCTAACTAGCATCTTACTTTAAAATGTATGCATTTCGAATTCAGAACGAAAAATACCTCGCACAACGAACATTTCATTTTGCTAGCTCTCGCATCAAATATAAATCTATGCTTGCACAGGTTATTTCGATTTCAAAAGTATTACAAATAAATTTTCGTCCTGATTAGTAAATCTGATGTAAACATTTTCTCGCTATAAGTACCTACATATCAGTGGCGGACGCTTCAAATAAGCCGAAAAGCCCGATTTGCCTAAATCCCGGCTTACTAAGTACGGAGCGCTTCGAATTCGGAGCGTAATGGGACTCCCAAAACAATCACTGAACGGAGAGATCCAGATGCGGAGTGAAAAATGAGTCCGAAAAAGCTCCTCAAAAGAGTGTTTTAGTCCGCACGGAGTCTTTGAGGATTATCTGAAAGAGCGTTTTAGGACTCCGAAAATACTCATTTAAGGAGTCCTAAAGGTACATTTTTTGCATATATTTCAAATAAAATCAAACATTTCAAAACTTTTGTTGTCAACTTGAGTTTTTCAAACACTGCTTAAAAGTTGAGCTAAAGCATCATTTTTTAGAAATTCTCTTACGGTCTATAATAAGAAAATCCACTTGCTATTGCTGAAATTGTCGTCGGTATAAGGAAACTAAAAATTACACGGAAACAAATTTGCATACTTGAATCAAGAAAAATGTTTTCTTGAACTTAATTTAGAAAATTTTTAGTGAAATAAGAAAAATTTAATTAAGTATTACTGGAATTAACAAACTGCGTTTTCCAAAAATGAGACAATTATTTTCTTATTCAAGAACACTAACAAAATCTATAGAAAAAAGTGTTGAAAAAAAATGTTTAAATAAATAAGAACAACTTTTCTTAAATTTACTTAAATGAAGAAAATCTTTTTGCTAATATCAAGAAGAATTTAAGAAAATTGTGTTTCGATGAATTGGAACAACAAACTACAGCAAAAAAAAAAAATTTGAAAATAAATAAGAAAACTTTTTCTTGAGCGAAGTAAAATATTTCTTGCTGAATTTGCATTTCCAAAGTAACATGTATTTTTTTTTCATTTGCCATCCGCATTTGTATATTTCTGAATATTTCTACAATTCTCAGATTGTTAGTGAAGCATTTGGTATAAGGAGTTCACTATTTGCATCTCCATTTATATTAATTGAAATGTTTCAGTGAACAAGTCATAGGAAAATAAGTACTAGTTGACTAATTATGGTTTTCTAATCCCTCATGATTAGTTTTCATTTTCCTTATTTTTAACGTTTTTAATATTTTTAGAAAATTTTTACTTGATTTAATATTTTCTTATTTACTTAAGCTCGTTTTACTTGCAACAAAAAATTATTTCTTAATTATTTATTTCTAAAAACAAGAAAAAACACTTACCGTAAGTAAGTTATTTCTTATTTATTTAAAATCCAATTTTACTTAAAGCAAGAGAATGTTTTCTTATTTATTTAAAATCCATTTTTGCTTGAAGTGAGAAAACTTTTTCTATTTTATTTAAAATCCAATTTCATTTTAAGCAAGAAAATGTTTACTTATTTATTTAAAATCCAATTTTCTTGGATTTTCTTGAAATTCAGAAATTATTTTCTAAGTTCAAAATCAAGTCTAATTTTTCTTGTCTCGGCATTGATTCTAGTAAAAAATTCTTTCCGTGTACTCTGCGCTTTCGTGTGAGATTCAGAGATTTCTCTATAAATTTGGCGTCAGCAATCAATCAATGAATTCTTGGAAACTTTAGAAACTGATTCTAATAATAATTTCACCTCTGCTTTTGTAGATAATTCACGTTATGCTGGTGAAGAACTTGATCGAATTTACATTCGACTGAGCCAGGCAGCGAAGATAATTACATAAATGGCTAATGGCTATGCTTCACATTTAGACTTTCCCAGCCAATTTATGCTAGAGCCGCCACTGCTATATACATACTTTGACTACTGAACAAATGTTACTCATACGCACTGTTATACTGTCAGCTTAACTTAATTATTTTTGTTTTAACGTAAAATGCAAATAGGCATATTCATGAAGGTAGCGCATCTTGACACGCACTAGATGCAAATTTCAAGGCTATGGAAAAAGTGTAATGATACGGTCTATCATATGGAAACTTTGCGTTAGTAATAAGCAAAGTTACAAATATTTGCGGTCACAAGCCAACCGATATATTGTCTTTTTCTTTGGTGGTTTTTACTTTCCATGCCCAATGGCCAAAACTCTTTCAACAACATGTTGATGCTTAAGCGTGGAATGTTTATAGTTACACTTTATTATGGTTGATATTATGCGACTCAACACACATATTATTCACATTTAAAGACAACATTTGTGTCGTTTACCTAATAATATAGTTATGTATGTATGATATAATCTAACAAGCATTTTATATTGCGCGTGACAACAAACATTTTTGTGTGTGTAAAATAAAATGCAATGTGTGGCTGTTCGTTCGACATATTTTTGACCAAGTGGCACGCTGTTTGGTGGCGAGTAAAGCTCTTGGCAAAACCAGCAACCCACGGCTCACATTTGCGAGCATACATATGCGGGTGTACGTATACGTACATATATGTATGTATGTGATTTTGCTTGTTGCAATAAAAACTTTTTGTCATTTTCAGAATTTTCGCAAGCGCATTCAAGCTCCAAAGTATACATATGTATAGACATGTGCGTGTATGTGCAAGCATCTCCATGTGTGTTTTTGTGTGTATCAGTGAATTAAGAAAATGAAGCTCACTGCAGTCAACCAACCAACCAACCAGCCAACCAACGAACCGTACAACCAGCTATGCGACCAGACAACTAACAACACAAATACCGCCACAGTTGCATTTATGGTATTAAAATTCTGCAGAAACCACATACAACAAGCACAATATGGGGATATTTTTGAATTGGTGTTGTTATTGTATGCTCAAACCCAAAATATCTTTAAAAGCATCGTAAGTAACTTAGTTGATTGAATTTTAATTAAATCGTCTTTTGATTAAATTTACGAAAATTCCAATGTTGAGTGCTAAGAAGAAAATTTTAAATTTCAAAATGAGACACATTCTTTTTAAAAAGTTTTGAAGCAGCATTAGCAATAATAATATGATGCAATAACGTCGAAGCAAATGGCTGCTTGCCGCTCGAAGATGGCACAAAAATATTTGTTGCCTCAAAAATTGAGAGAAAAAAATAAGAATTGAAGAAATTTTGCTTCAAACTCGTAAATTTATACGTATATGTTTTATATTATTACCATTATTATTGTTATTAAATTTTATTATTGCTTTCGATGCCATTGTGTGCCATTTTCATTTACTTATATACATACATACATATATACACTCAAATAAATTTTGGTATCAATTTTAAACTTTTTTGGTCGATATATAAGACACGACCGAAAAATAATTAAAATTTAACCTTTGAAAAGTTTAAAAGATTTTTAAAGTTTTAAGGTTTAGATCAGGCCCAGGCATTTTTCTAACTGAGGTAGTGTTAGTAAGAGCGCAGTGAGCGCACCAATCAAATGCTGTCGTTTGTTTCTGTTCAGTCACTGAACTTCAGTGGCTTACTATCATAGTGTAAAACATACAGTGACTTAGCTCATCGAAAATCGATTAAAAAAGTCGATATATGGTCGATGTGCCATCGCAATTGAAGGGCAGACCAGCATGGCGTCAATTTTTGAAGGGCAGTTCAGCATGGCGGCCGGAGGTGGTTGTTGTAAAAATACATATATATTTCTCAAAAATTTAGGGTTGCTGCTCTCGTTTTTGTCTAATTCAGGGTTTCGTGGAGATTCTGCACCTCATAAACCCTGATGAAATCTGAGGAAGTGTTACCGTGTTTCAAAACTTTCGCAAATTTTTTTTCCATATTATTGTATTACAATATGAACAAATATTGAAATAAATAAAGTTGCTTTTAATATCAAAACGCCACAACTCTTTAAGCTTTATTTTAGTTTATAGTAATTTTGAACATCGAACAAAATTTTTGAGTGAGTTTGTTCATGCTAAGTATTTATTTCTCAAGCTTTGCTTGAATACAAACTGTTTTTATTACCAAATTATTTTTCTAATGAATTTTATGTAATATATTTTATTTTGTAAACAATAGCTGTAAGTTCGATTGATAAAAGTAAATTTTTTACACATATATAATTAGATTTAATTGTATTTAATAAAAATTTTAGTTATAAAAAATTAATATGATACGTTTGCTTCCACATTATGGGCTTGTGTAAATCGGTAGCAAAGTTCCTTGGAATGGAAATTTTTGACAGATGTGAGGTGAATAAAATTTAACAACCCGGCAGGGCTAGTAAAAAATTTGACAAGTAACTGAAAATTTTTGAAGTCCAACAAAGGGTTTGACATACATACATAAGTAAAAAAGAAAAACAAAATATTGCCGAATTCGCCCTGCCATTACCATAATGAATTTGCCTTGACGCAAATCAAATCAAATTAACAATATGCTTATATTTAAAAAAAAGGTGAAAATGGAAGCAGTAAGCCAATTTATCACAAAACATGGAAAACTGGCAAATTTTGATAACTTCGTGTATCCTTACTTTTTTGGTAACATTTCTCATTGAGAGCAAATATCACTTTACTCTCACAAACCTCGTTTATTACAAAACATGTAAGGCGCTCTGCACACGAGGCGTATCGTCATAGACGCGTACGAGACATTTCATGTAGCGTCGATTTCTCTACGCCTCAAGATCTGCACACGAAGCGACATGAAACTTCGCTGCACAAAACAAACAAACAAATTAATAATACGGTATTTGCTTTAAATTTCGAAGCTTTAAATAGAAAAGAAAAAAAATTTTACGGAATCTTCCATTTTCTTTAATTATACACTCATTTTTTCCGATTTTTTACACAAATTTTACTGCTTTCATAAATTCCACCAAGTGGCAAAATGTAAATAACATCTTCTTCTTCCTCTTTTCTAAGCGTAGTACGCCTAGCTACCAGCACTGCTTTACGCCAAGCGACATGTAGCCAGCATACTTTGACGAATGCATGAAGCTGACGACTCATGTGCAGCCCTCAATTGAAATATACGTGCGCGACATCAAAGCGTACAGCTTTCGTCTGTAGTATCTAATACGCGTCTAAAGCAGTACGCTCCGTGTGCAGAGTGCCTAAAACTAGCAAATTTTGACAACTTCGTGTATCCTTACTTTTTTGCTAACATTTCTCATTGAGAGCAAATATCACTTTACTCTCACAAACCTCGTTGCTTGAGACTAGTAACTTTTAGTTTTGACAAGGGATGACGGAAAATCGTTCCACAATACATCGTAATTGATGTTCTTTAGGCCCACTGACTTGTTTAATTTATTATATGAAAAATCTGAAAAATTTCGGCTCGTAGACTTAGGTGATTTTAATATGTTTTGACAATCGACTCATTTATCAGTATAAAATTTTTAAAGTTGTGTCAAAAGGGTGCTTCTAATAATAATAACAATCGAACCGACATAAATTTCATTATAATTACAACCCATTATATTGATGATTGCAAAATGGACAACTTTAAATTATTTTGTGTGAAAAACCTATTTTATGCAACCCTGAGTGCATTTTTTTTCAGTAAAGATCTTCGTGAAATGTTCGTGAAAAATTTTTGAAAGATAAGTATTGTTCCAATAAATATATTATTAATTACATTATTAAATAATATTTTATCTTTATTTTCAGATAATGAGGCGATGCATCTGTGGCTGTGATATGGGAGCACCTTTCTATCCATTTCCTCCAGTGATAGATTCCAGGTAAGAATTATTTCATATACATATGTATGTATGTACATTCAAAACAATAATTAAAAGTGAAGTTAAAATTATATTTTTGCTTATCGGTTTAAACTTTATAATCGCCTAGGTGAGGCTTTCATAACCACCAAACGTGCGATATCTGCTGCGACTTCTGAGTTATGACTATATAGGAAAAGTGGACATGGTCATGGTCCCAATTAGCGATACCAACCGTCTCAGTCTGTATACCAACTTGCATTCCAAATTTCATCAAAATATTAAATTTTTTGGGCGAGTTATCAACAACTTTCCATGGCAGCATGTTTACCTTTAATTTCATACCAATATTTAATTAGAAAGTAACAATTTATATTTATTTATATTTATATATAAAATCTTACAACTAAGGTACAATAACGTTTTTTATTGCCACTGCTTCAATTAACAATGTAGGCGCAGTTTCATATATGTAATTGCATTTAATATTAAATTAGTACAATAACACTGTTATAAAAATATTGAATCATTCCTGCTAGCATTTGGATTCTTTTGCAAGACGAATATGATTCAAGGGAACATCTATGATGTGGATTTTGTTCAACGGCTTCATCAACATCGCATGAATACGCTATACGAGCAGATCACTGCGATAAAATCCGCTTATTTTAATCTCAATCCTCAATTGGAGTATTTTCGCTAAGATCTGTAAATTTGCCTTGATATTAATCACGCAGAAGCTTAATAGCACGTTTACCATAGCCTATCTGTAAAGGAGATTGGGAAACTTAGGATTTGCTACAAACAAAGGCAAAAATGATAACGAAAATTGATAGTTTACCCTTTGATAATTGGGATGTGTCGCTATTCTAACCACTCGTACACCGGCCAACTTAGGAAACTCCTTATCGCCAAATTGTTCGGCAACATTCCTTGGTATCAGATCACCACTTGCCTTCTTACCACGACCCAGTGATTCGCTTATAGTTTTTGAAGAAATTTCACCTTCAAGTGCCACCTGTAGAACGACAAGTATTTCCGGTAGTTGATCTTTGCGTTGTATGGGTCCCAGCAAACAGAAGAGATGATGTGCCGGCGCATCACTCATCATTTGCAAATCATTTGGACTGTTTTTGTAATGTGAGGCGACGTAAATCGAAACTAAACGATGCAGAAATGATTCGGCTGCTTTGTTGTATGAAAATAAAGCATCACGATCGATATAATAGAGTTCGCAAACAACTGGCGTTGGACACCCCGAACTAATATGCGGCACTGTAGTGGCATCCAAACAAAGCAAATTGATTAACCAAGATTCGATGTCATCACCTTCACTATAACGTATGGATTCCTCTAGTTTTATCTAAAAGAAAATAACAAATAGATCAGAAACTATTTAAAAACAATCGTTTTTTTTAACAAAATAAAAAAGTACACACCGGCGGTGGAGCATTATTGTCTTTCTGCAGCTGCGACATCAATTTCAAACAGCGATCGTCCCGTACCCTCGTAACCATTTATTGTCGAAGCCATAAATATTAAATACGGACCCATCATTTTCTTTACCAAAGGTAATGGTATAGCAGCCGCTTCGTCTATCACCAACAAATCGGCCGCATTTAGTAAATGTGTATCGGAGTGTGCTATGTATTGAATAGTTTGGCGATTGGAACGTGTTATGTTTATGCGAATTATAGCCTTTTTGTAGTCGGGATTGGTGGAACGTATTATTGTATAATCGGCATGTTCTTGATAATCGAGTGCGTCGAAACCTTTTCGGTTGTTTATTATTGTTTGCCACAATATAATATGTTTGAGCGATGCCAGTAGGACAAATATGAAACCGAGTGCATTAAACTGTGCTGATGCGTAGGTAAACATCAATATACCGATTGCAATTAGACCCACAATAAAAACAAGGAATAAGCTCTGCAATTTAAAAGCGAACTTTTAATTTTTCTACATTATTCATTAAATAATACGTGTATATGTACATACGTACCTTTTTTCCAATCGCAGTATTATTGAAAATATCAATAAAAAGGCAATAGATGATTTGGTCATTGTATACAAAGATATGGACACCAATGCTGCAGTATTCACCCACATAATAATTTTAAAACTTATAGCTGAATTGCAAATTCCAGTGCCAATCTACACACGTACACACATACATACATACGTTAATATACTATTTTTATACCCGCAGTAATTCAATGCAACTTCTGTGTTGACGCTTATGTATTGCATATACTTTAAACAAATTGGATGTTCTTATAATTTCAAATAGGAAATTTCTCTTTTAATGAATTTTACTGGCACATAAAGGAAATTATTGGCCCAATTACAATTGTAATATTAATATGTTGCTGACCATCATAAAAAATGGCTGCGTAATAAAACCCGAAGATGCTTGCATGGTTGCATATTTTAGCACATGGTTGCATTTCGATGTACTTTTTAGAAACTTTTAAAACTATTATTTTGTTTACAAAATTTTCGCAAAATAAATATAAACCTGTACACAAAACAAACTCTTATTACTAGAAATATGGTTTTATTTAATAATAGTCAATGAAAAGGTATTTTTTATACAACTTTTTTTTTGTTAATGATACTATTTAATTCTAAATTTTGTGACACTATCGAATGCAACTCAGCCAGAAATTGGGACCCTTGATACCAAATAAGCAACTGTTAAAATCAGCTGAGCACAGCTGTTTGACCTGTTTTAAACACATCTCAGAGTCATTTCACTTGTATCCGTTCACAATGCTTACTATCAAGCAACAAGACAACAGCGTATGCGGAAGAATATCATGAATGCGCAATAAATACGTAATTATAACACCATGAATGATTATAATTATTTTATGTTGATAAATGCTTTTGAGAAAACATTTCCTGAAAAAGATTTGTAGCATAATATGCATTGCATTTGCTCAAACGCATTCATCAACATAAAATAATTATAATCATTCATGGTGTCCGCATATGCTGTTGTCTTATTGCTTGATAATAAGCCACTGAACAGAAACAAACGACAGCACTTCATTGATCGTAGCGCTCACACAAGCGAAGCAAACAAAGAGCGTAATAATCTGTGTGAATTTGGTTCTCAATTTTTCGTACAATTGTACCACTAGCTGCCTGGGCCTGGTTTAGATTTTATTCCCAATTAAAATTTATTTTAAGACTTTCAACAGTTCAAAATTTAAACCTTTTTTTGGTTTAAATTAAAAAAAAAATGTCTGCTCCCAAATCCTCTTCATGCTTTTCCCTATTGTATCTTCTTTCCTATCCTTTTTTCTGCTTTTCTTCCATATTGTTCTCCTCCAAACATCCCCTTAATCCTTTTCCATATTATGTCTTTTTCCTATCCTCTTCTCTCCTTTTCTTCCTTCTTCATTTTATCTGTTTCCATAATTATTTTGTGTTTGTTTCTCCATTCAAACAACGCCACACAGTCGCTCATTCAAATTGTCTAATATCTATAAATGAGCTTTTTATATTGCTCATTTCTCAAAAAAGCAAGTTGGAATTTCAAATCAAAAATTAAAATTTTTTTGTTGAAATAAAATCTTACGACCAATGAAAGTTTAAAATTTAAACCTTAAAAGTTTAAATGAGAAAAAGTTTAAGATCTAAACCAAAAAAGTATGAAATTTATTCCAAAAAATACTTTGAAATATTTGAACTTTTGTAAGTTTGAATTATAAAAAAAAAGGAATAAGAAGGTTCAAATTTAACCCAAAAAAAGTTCCTTTCAAACCAAATCAAAGTTTAAAAAATATTCCAATATTTATAACAGTGTACATAACTTAAGGGGAAATGAGCACTTATTATGCGATTACTTAAGTATTGCAGTCTTATCATTTTGCACATAACACGCGCCCGCAACCTTCAAAGGAAAACGAACAAGTATAATAAATTGAATGCTTGAAAAGGGGTTATGATGAATACACACATACATACATACTCGTATGCATATACAAACACGTTTCACAAACAAAAAGTGCTCAACAACAAAAGAAAATCAGCGTAAACATTATTTTATATTTGAGTGAACACAAAATTGAATTTAGCACAACTTTGGCACAGCCACACTTAAGAAAATCTTTTCAAAGCAAACTCACTTATTATATGAACTGTCTCAAATCTTAAACGGCTATGGGTATGAGCATTATGCGATTGATATTAAATATGTACATATATTAGATATATGAAAATCTGAGTTACAGACGGACATGATTTAATCAAGTCAGCTCATAATTCTGATCATATTGCTATATATATTGATGGGTCTATCACCCCGCCTTCTGGTACTTGATTGTAGGAATCGTGTTTGGACCAAAGCTATAATAACATTTAATATTCATGAAAGGTATAAAAAGCTTACAAAATTTGTTGCATATTTTAAGGCGTTATGCGTATAAAAATTTAGTCTAAGAATATCCCTTGCGAAATTTTCCGGCTAACAATTTTCTAGAAAAGTTTAACTAGCTCGTAAGCGAACTAAACTATTAAAGTATTCTACTAACCAATGCTCGCGATTTCCTCTAAAATTTCCAATAGATAAACAATTTTGCTTGAGAAGGAGGTTTCACTGATTAAGAGTAGGGTTTTCACCGTGTTACTTAATCTTCAAAATCCAATTGCCTTCCAATCAGTTTTATTTTTTTTATATAGTAGTAGGTACTCTATGGCGTATGAGTAACCTTGAGTTTTCTTATAGGGCTATTCTGGCAACCGTTTTTCCAAAGACAACTACTTATCTTTCGAGACCAATAAATTAATTCTAATTTCACATATGAATGCAGCATATAATTTTGATTGAATTTGATGTGCATATTGGCATGGTTAATTTTTTGGCAATTTGTGTCCATTTTTTATTTTCAAAAATCTGTTTTGACCTAGAGATGGATTTCTACCCGGTAAATACCCGGTAAAAACCATTTTTAGGGTAAAAAAGGGTATTTTCCCAAATAAATACCCAACTCGAGGGTATATTTGGGAAAACGCAAATAATTTAAACTTTAGCAAATTTTACTTTATCTGTACTGAAATAATAATTTCATCATAATCATTTGCTTGCAAAATCATTAAAATTATGTATGTATTTATGAACTTGTGTTGTAAGATACATACATATATGTATATATTAACTTGAATGGAACTTATATAAAAGTGGTGGCTTAATATTGATTAATAGGCCCGGTTTCACCAACGTGACTAAAGCTAAAACTAAGTTTTGACTTAAAGCGACTCAAATTTTTAGTTTAGTTTTAGTCAAGGCAAAAGCTGACTAACTTGTGACTTAGCTTAGTTGCATGGTGAAACTGAAAGCGTAAAAAAATCGGCTTAACTAAGTTGAGACCGGTTGGTGAAACCGGGCCATAATCGTGAATTCAATTGTTTAAGGCTGGGCTATAGGAAGATCCAAACACCAAAATATATGGAAGCATTTTACATCAAAAAGAAGTAACACAAAATCAGTTACTTGCAAATACTGTGATACGATATATAAGTTGTCAAATGTCAATAAAATAGCGAAACATCTAATAAATTGTTTTAAGTCCCCCACCGCGTTGAAAAGTGAGATTGGTAAAAATAATACGATTTCACCGGAAAAACTCAATCAGTGCGTCAAAGTTTTGAGCTCATCACTGTCCACCTGATCTTCCCAACGCAGTGGAGGTCTCCTCTTTCTTCTGCGTTCAGCGGCTTTCGATAGGAATCGATACCAATATTTCTTAAAAATATTGCGGGGTCATTCGGGTCCACATTTTGACCCACATCTGGAGACCTGACCTCTCTTAAACTTCCACTCCCTTTCCCTCAACTTTCTTTTTTCCTTTCTCTTTCATCTCCGTTTCCTTTCCCTTTCCTTTTCCTTTCCCTTACCCTTTCCTTTCCCTTACCACTCCTTTTCTCTCCCCCTCTCATTCGTCGCCCCTTACTCACTCCCAATTTCTCTCTCTCCCCTTCGCTCTCCCATTCTATTTTCGTTTCCTTCCCCTCCCATTCCCATTCCATTCGACTTTCCCCTTCGTTTTTATTGCCCTTTACCCAGGGAATGAGTTTGAGCATTACATCTAGAACATCTCTGTATTGAAGCCATGATTCCGGTTTCGGTTTGATCCGGGTCCACGTTGTGACCCATATCTGGGGACCCGACCTAGGAATCACAATGAGTACTATTTTATGTAACTTCCCCGTTCAATACCTTTCATTTGATACTATCGACCTAAAATATTCAGGGGAAAGCCGAATCCACGTATTGACCTTTTCACCTATGTATATCTAGGGAACCGACTTCCGGATTTGAAAAAATATGCATATAAATCATCTAAGGCAAGGTACTCAACAACAAAAGTATGTAAATCAAATTAAAGGAAATCAAAATACCTATCGAATGGTATAATATTATTCGAAATCGGTTCAGTAGTTTTTAAGTAATTGCAATTTAAACAAGTAAGGAAGCCTAAGTTCGAGTGGAATCGAACATTAGATACTCAGCTGTATGCTTTCATTGTTTGTTTGCGTTTGATGGAAACACGGTGCACTTAATATAAAGCGAGTGCTGCATAAAGTGGGCGTAGCCGCGCCCATTTTCAAAATTTTTATCAGTCATCCAACTAAGCATATGTATATTATTCTTTGTGCAAAATGTCATTCCTTTATGACTTCTAGTTACAAAGATGTCACGTTACAAATTCCCAAAGGGTGTTCCAGAAATATCCTTGTTAAAAAGTAGGCGTGGTCATAAACCGATTTCAATAAATTTTTGCGTGTCTATTAACACAAATTATAAAAGTGTATAAACCAAGTTTCGTCATAATATCTCAATTATTTGTCGAGTTATGGGCTCCGAAATCTCGTTGATTCCTTTGTCTGAAAAGAGGCGGTGCCACGCCCATTTTCCAAAATTTGTCTATTTTTTGTTTCCGGTCTATTATGGAACTCTTGCCACAAAATTTCAATGAATTATCTTTATATTTCACAAAGATATCGCTTTAAATGTTTTTATGACGCCACTTTATAATACCCATATACATATAAAAGTGGGCGTGGTCGTCAACCGATTTCGCTAAAATTTTCAACATGTATTACCACAAGTAATAGAAGTGTATACACCAAGTTTCGTCATTATATATCAATTATTTGTCGAGTTATGGGCTCAGAAATCTCGTATATTCCAGCTTCTAAAAAGAGGCGGTACCACGCCCATTTTCCAAAATTTTTGTGTTTTTCGTTGTATGTCCGCAGGTGGACTCCTGATATAAAATTTCAATGATATATCTTTATATTTGACAGAGATATCGCTTAAAATGTTTTTATTAGGTCACTTTATAATACCTATATATAAAAGTGGGCGTGGCCGTCAACCGATTTTGACAATTTTTCGTCCAAACATTTGCCTAAGTAAGTATATCACGCGTACCAAATTTCATCGATATATCTTCAATGGTTTCTGAGTTATGGCTTATAAAACCTTCAATGTTTGACCCTTAATAAGTGGGCGTGGCACCGCCCATTTTCCAAAATTCCATCAAATTTCTTCTTAGGGGCCTGAGCTCAACACGTGGGTAAAATTTCATCACTCTGGCTATATTAGTGGCTGAGATACCAAATTTCCGATTTTTTCTATATAGGAAAAGTGGGCGTGGTCATGGTCCGATTTCGCCCATTTTCAATACCAACCGTCCCAGTGTCGATACCAACTTGCATTTCAAATTTCATCAAAATATCTCAATTTTTGCGCGAGTTAGAGTGTTTACAGACGGACGGACGGACAGACGGACAGACGGACGGACGGACGGACGGACGGACGGACGGACGGACATGGCTCAATCGATTTCTCTTTTCACCCTGATCATTTTGATATATATAAGTCTATATCTATCTCGATTATTTCATTCTGTTACAATCCACCGTTATGTGATTAAAACTATAATACTCTGTGTACTAGTACAGCTGAGTATAAAAATGCACAATATAAACTTTGACCTTTAATAACTTTTGTTGTTGTTGTTTCCAAAAGAAAAAAATTCACTTTAATACTCAGCTTAGCCATGTTTATCAATCCTCATACCTCGTTTTTTGATTTCATAATTTTCAAAATTTCATATTTGTACCAGATCGTGCTTATTGATTTCAACTTTGCGGGGTTGGGGGCAGTTCAAAACGTCATCCTATCGTCATAAAGTTTTTTGGGGTTCATTAACTCGTATAAAGGCAAGTTTTCATTGCTGGTACGTTCAAAAAAAGAACAAACAAAAAATCTCCATATGATTTCACTCCACCTTAATATATATAGATGTAATAATTAATTTCTAACGTAATATTGTGTTAAACTTAAATTTGTATTTAATTCATTACTTGTTATTAATAAAATTTGTAAAGAAACTTATTCATTTGGTTTCGAAAAGTACTCGTTTCTATAAAATTATTTATACCCAAATTTTGGGTGAATATTTGGGTATTTACCTTTTTTACCCAAATTTTCCCAATTTACCTGGTATTTACCTTTTAGGTATTTGCCCGTTTCCCATCTCTAGTTTTGACCATAAAAAGCAAATTCCGTAACATCAAAATTAATTTTAGACAAATATCGTGGAAGAGTTTTGTACTCAGAAAAATGATAGGAAACCGAATTTCGAAGGCACGGTAACGCTAACTCCCAGTTAAACGTCATTATTGACTTAATCGAACCCATACATTTAACATGTAGTCGATAGCGCAGTCCATATTTTCACCGGCCGCAAGTGTTTGATCATATGTTCTTCTTGAGTAGAGCTTAGGACCGTTTACACAACCTCCGGTTAGCGTTAATTCCCGGTTAAACGTCATTATAGACTTCATCAAACCCATATATTTGGCATGTGGTCGGTAATGCAGTTGCCAAGTTAACCGGCACTTTATCATCTGGTTAGCGTTAACCAGAGGTTGAGTAAACGGCCCTTAGTAGTTATTCGTGAAATTTCTCAAACGATTTGGTTTCCCTTTTGATCTTCTTCTTTTTCTTTTTGCCAACTAAAAGTTTATTCAAGAAAAATTACAACTTTATTCTAAAACAAGTAAGGAAGCCTAAGTTCGAGTGGAATCGAACATTAGATACTCAGCTGTATGTTTTCATTGTTTGTTTGCGTTTGATGGATTTTATATAAAGCGAGTGCTGCATAAAGTGGGCGTAGCCACGCCCATTTTCAAAATTTTTGTCAGTCGTCCAACTAAGCATATGAATATTATTCTTTGTGCAAAATTTCATTCCAGTTACAAAGATGTCACGTTACAAATTTCCAAAGCGTGTTCCAGAAATAACTTTGCTAAAAAGTAGGCGTGGTCATAAACTGATTTCAATAAATTTTTTCGTGTCTATTAATACAAGTTATAATAATATATAATACAATGGCGCTTATTATAACTCTGACGAGTTTTATGGCCGAGCTTCTCTCCCAATTCGAGGTGTGCTCCTTTTTGTTTTTCCTACTAATTGGGTGGACCTACAGTTTTATGCCGGCTCCGAACGGCGAATGCATTTTTTGTGAGAAGCTTTTTCATGGCAGAAATACTCTCGGAGGGTATGCCGCCCACTGCCGAGAGGTGACCGCTGCTCTTAAAAAACCCAATAATTGGATTTTTACTAATTAGAAAAATTTTTTGGTGTTTTGCTCGGACCGTGGTTTGAACCCGAGACCTCTGGCATAGCAGGCGAGCGCTCTACCCACTGCACCACAACCAAGTTTCATCACAATATCTCAATTATTTGTCGAGTTATGGGCTCCGAAATCTCGTAGATTCCTTTGTCTAAAAGGAGGCGGTGCCACGCCCATTTTCCAAAACTTTTCTATTTTTTTTTCCGGTCTATTGTAGAAATCATACCACAAAATTTCAATGAATTATCTTTACATTTGACAGAGATATCGCTTAAAATGTTTTCATTAAGTCACTTTATAGTTCCCATATATAAAAGTGGGCGTGGCCGTCCACCGGTTTCTCTAAAATTTTGAACATATATTACCACAAGTAATAAAAGTGTACACACCAAGTTTAGTAATTATATATAAATTATTTGTCGAGTTATAGGCTAAGAAATCTCGTATATTCCTGCTTCTAAAAAGAGGCGGTGCCACGCCCATTTTCCAAAATTTTTACGGTTTTTGTCTTATGTTCATAGTTAGACTCCTGCCATAAAATTTTAATGATATATCTTTATATTTGACAGAGATATCGCTTAAAATGTTTTTATTGGGTCACTTTATAAGACCCATATATAAAAGTGGGCGTGGTCGTCAACCGATTTTGGAAATTTTTCGTCCAAATATTTGCCTAAGTAAGTATATCACGCGTACCGAATTTCATCGATATATCTTTAACGGTTTCTCAATTATGACTCATAAAACTTTCAATGTTTGCCCCTTAATAAGTGGGCGTGGCACCGCCCATTTTCCAAAATTTTTGTGTTTTTTGTTTTATGTCCATAGTTGAACTCATGCGGCAAAATTTCAGTTATAGATCTTTATATTTGACAGAGATATGGCTTAAAATGTTTTTATTAGGTAACTTTATAATACACATATATAAAAGTGGGCGTGGCCGTCAACCGATTTTAACTATTTTCCGTCCAAACATTTGCCCGGGTAAGTATATCACGCATACCAAATTTCATCGATATATCTTCAACGGTTTCTGAGTTATTACATATAAAACTTTCAATGTTTGACCCTTAATAAGTGGGCCTGAACCCTGAACATTTTGATATATATAAGTCTATATCTATCTCGATTATTTCATTCTGTTACAATCCACCGTTATGTGATTAAAACTATAATACTCTGTGTACTAGTACAGCTGAGTATAAAAATAGTATTAGAATACAAACTTTTATTTACCTCGATCTCCGTGTCGTTGGGTCCTTCATAACCATAGCCTCTGATATTTCGCCAAACCGACTGAAATAGTCTCGTAAGCTTTCTGTAATCAAATAAAACATAAAACAACATATTATTAAAAGGATTAATAGACTTTTCAACTTTTATACATACATATATTGATTTGTTGTTACTTTTAGGGTGCAAAAAAACTGTAGGTCCACATACTTAGTAGAAAAAGCAAAAATTAAGGATTACGTCTCCCAAAGCTCGGCCTAAGATTCGTTGGAGTTAACCACATTATAAAGGGCAGCCCTTGTACCTCTTTATAAATATTTTTTATATTAAAAAAGAATAAAAATTTTAATAACTTCATTGACCACGCAAATAAACTTAAATCAGAAAAACTGTGCTAAACTCTGGTTCACTGTATGCATATGAATGTACTGCGGCGAAAATTTGCTAAAGCCGCAAAAAAATAAAGAAACAATAACTCACAAGTGCTGCAGATAGAACAAAGGACAATCCTCAAAATCTCAATACTCGTAAATGGCACTTACACTTCAAATTGGACAGTGGGATTTTTTGTTTGTTTCTTTTTTCAACATTTAGCAAAGGAAAGCGAAAGTGCTTGCTTTCGTTTATTTTTTTCAACACATTTATCAACCATACGAAATTTATGCAACCCCAACAATAATCGCTACCCGTTTAGCCAACATGCGCGCGTGTACTGCTATGTAACACATATAATAATGAATGTAATAAGCCAAATATATGTACATATGTACATAAATGTGAAAATTTTAGGCCTAACTTCTTTTGAAATTTGTTGTGCGCTTTAGAATTGAATCGTCCATTTTCAAAACCGACCATCTCCAAAATTTTAATTTTTTAAGCTAGGTATCAGATCCAATTCTATAACATAACCTGTATTTAATATTAAAACAATTTCTTAACCAAAACCTGCCATATTCAAGTCAAATTACTCTATAATAATAATAAACACAAATCGTTTTAGCCATTGGTTTCTTAAGAGCAGTTTTTTGCATTTTTCTCACAAACGACTTGAGTGGAGATGGCCGGTTTTGAAAATAGACGATTCAATTATTGTCTGCATTTTGAGTGGACTTATTTTTAAACGGTTTTATTTAGCTCACCCCGTTTGTTTTATTATTTATTCTTTATTCTTGGGTCAAATTTAGTAATTCAAATTTCACCCTCTTCCTGTCAACCGATTAATCTGAAATTTTGCACGCATGTATAACCCCGATGACAATGCAATATTATGAAAAAAAATTCCGCTAGGTGGCGCGTGGGTCGCTATATTTACAAAAATCGCATTTATGGTCCGATTTGGCTGAAATTCGGAACATGTATTACTACCTTGAAAAGAAATATTTTCTTAAAAAAAAATTCCGCTAGGTGGCGCGTGGGTCGCTATATTTACAAAAATCGCATTTATGGTCCGATTTGGCTGAAATTCGGAACATGTATTACTACCTTGAAAAGAAATATTTTCTTAAAAAAAAAATTCCGCTAGGTGGCGCGTGGGTCGCTATATTTACAAAAATCGCATTTATGGTCCGATTTGGCTGAAATTCGGAACATGTATTACTACCTTGAAAAGAAATATTTTCTTAAAAAAAAAATTCCGCTAGGTGGCGCGTGGGTCGCTATATTTACAAAAATCGCATTTATGGTCCGATTTGGCTGAAATTCGGAACATGTATTACTACCTTGAAAGGAAATATTTTCCTAAAAAAAACTTCCGATAGGTGGCGCGTGGGTCGCTATAGAGGCGTTGGACTGCAATAAACTAACGGGCAAGAAACCTTGCAATAATGAAGCACTAAATGAATTAAACAGAATGCGAAATAAAAACTAAAAACTAGAAAATAAAAATAAGTAAAAAAACTTTTTAAGTTAAACGGTTTTATGTTATACATACATTGCAATGTTTAAGATAAATGTACTAAAAACCAAAAAATAATAAAATAGATACAGTCGTGGGAATTATAAACATTTGCATAGACTAGACTAAAATAAAACCGGGGGGCACGTCAATTGTCTACAAATTATCGACTTAATGTGCGATAGAAGAATCGTTTAATTTGTCGTTAGGCAGTTGGCCCGCAGACGGTGAGGAAAATACTTACTATTTTCTTGCTAATGGAAATTCCAATAGTTATACACTCCATGTTAATAAAAGAGATGTTTCAACTAGTTTATCGTTGGACATTCACACGAGGAATCGTTTCACTGCTCGTAGTTTGTCTTTAATCGACAAAACATATGATAAAAGTACTACTCGCTCACCACTATGAAACCCTAAAACTCGCTTATAATCGAGCTTGCTAGCTTTTTTCCACATTCTAGCCCTACTTATCACACGTCCATCGTTGTCGGTTGAACAACTGCCTAATTATAGTGTAACATTACAAAACAAACATTTTAATCAACGATTGTAGACAATTGACGTGCCCCACGGTTTTATTTTAGTCTAGTCTATGCAAATGTTTATAATTCCCACGACTGTATCTATTTTATTATTTTTTGGTTTTTAGTACATTTATCTTAAACATTGCAATGTATGTATAACATAAAACCGTTTAACTTAAAAAGTTTTTTTACTTATTTTTATTCCTCACCGACTCTAAACGCATTTACTAAAGCAAAGGAGTTTTTTTATGAGAAGCTGTTTCACATTGGATTTACTCCGGAATCTTGTCCCAATTTATGGAGTAGCAACTACTCCTTATAAATTCCATATAAAGCTTATGCTTCGTTTTTTATACTTCCGACTAAGATTCGTACTATTAACCACTTGCATGTGTATTGAACACTTTCCCACTATGCTGCAACGATCATAAATCTAAAATACAATAAAAAATTCAATAAAAGCAAATGAAAGAAGCTACATACGTCTATAAAAAGTGCTAACACGCATGAAAACACAGATATATTTTTATGTACAGTGCACATATATGTATTAAGAGATAAACTACTCGACAGCCAAACGACATAATTTTTATTTGCTCAATATTACTAGATTTTTATATTCGAAAAATTGTCATTCGCTAAAATCTTCCCATTCGATGAAAAAAATATGATCAAATAAAATTCACTACCAACCATATGGTCATACAAATTAAAGCTTTAATACCTTGATTTCTCAGAGTAGCTAATAAGTAGCTAGAAAGCTAGAAGCTAAGTAGAAGCTACACTCAGGGAAAAACAGCATTTTAAAATCAAAAATAAAATTTTTGTTTTCATAATGCACGTTTTAAACCAAACCATTTTTATTTTAATAACGAAACTTTTTAATTAAAAATGAAATTTTTGAAGTAAAAATGCATTTTGGAAAAGAAACATATGTAATTAAATTAAAAATGAAAATAAATGTTGATTCAAAAACTCGCTCTTTGTTCAAGATTTTTTTGTGAGAAATCCAACAAGAACAACAATGAGAATCGATTTTTTTTTTTAATTTTATTTTTACAGTGATTCATATAATTCATGGATTCTTTTTTAGGAAAAGGGGAGTATAAATAGGTTACTACAATTCAATATAATGTTTAATGTTCCACTATGTCATGGCGTTGGATTGAATTTCAGCTTGATGTCATGGTTCGAATCCGGAGGAGAATATAAAATAAAGAAGAAAAAGGAGAATACGAGAATAAGAAATAAAGATAGCAAACAGTTAAGGTGAAGTGGAAAAGAAGAGGAGAACAAGCGGAGGCTATATTTTTGTAGTTGGAACTCGGATTGAGAGAAGATGAAAAGAATGCCGTTAGATACAATTTCGAACCCGGAAGAGAAAATGATATAGAGAACACTGCAGCGTTTTTTTCCCATAGTGCTTAAAATAAAAATAAACATTGAAAGAGTTTTTAGTGCTTAGCACGAAATTTTTATTTTTAATTCAATTTTTAATTGTTGGGGTAAGTGGAAAAAAATTCAACAACTATTTACAGCGAAGGTTGAGTGTATAGCTATTTCACGAAAAACCATTTTCGATCATCAGCACTCTTTTCGGAAGTGGATGCACCGGGGATTGAACCCGAGTCCATTCCAACTTCAGCCGCAATGACCCAACGGATAAACACACTCGGCCATTGAGACTCTGTGCAAGCTGTTGGATTTTCCCCACTTTTGCCTTTTTCATTTTCATGAGTTCATCTCTATATAAAAGCCCTGTCTTTCAGTTGACACCAATATCGTTGAGAAATTTTCCGGGGTAATCCGGGTGCACGTTTTGACCGACATCTGGAGACCTGACCTAGGAATCATAATGAGTTTATCTCTGTGTAAAGACCCTGCTCAGCACTTTTCATTTGGTACCAATATCCCTGAGAAATATTCCGGTGTTATCCGGGTCCACGTGTTGACCCACACCTTGCAACCCGACTTTGGACCACAACTTGGGAATGGTAATGAGTTTATTTCTATCTAAAATCCCTGCTCAACACCCTTCATTTGATACCAATATCGCTTAGAAATATTCGAGGGTCATCCGGGACCACATATTGAGCCAAATCTGGAGACCCGGGCTAGGCATCACAATTATAATAGTTCCGTGCTGAAGTCCTCATCAAGACCTTTCATTTGATACCAATATCGCTCAGGAACATTCGAGGGTCATGCGGGTCCACGTTTTGACCCATATCTGGAGACCCGACCTAGGAATCACAATGAGTACTATTCTATGTAAATTATCTGCTCAATACCTTTCATTTGGTACCAATATCGTCCAAATATATTCAGGGGAAAGCCGGATCCACGTTTTGACCTTTTGACCTATATCTCGGGAACCGTCTTCCGGATTTGAAAAAAATATGCATATAAACCATCTAGGGCAAGGTACTAAGCTGGTGTGTAAATTTGGTCAAAATCCCTCCACGCGTTTGGGCGAAAGCCGGCGACAAAGAAATGGGCTTGATTTTTATATATATATAGATTACTGTATTACTAATATACATTTCACAGCGAAAATTGGCTGCCTTTGTTGATATTTCACTTAACCCTAGTTAGATAATCATATTTTTACATACGTTAAAGATAATCATGCGTAAAATTGACGCATGATGGGTTTTTCAGTTATATCTTCACAGTTTATTTACAAATTTGCCCTGAACTTGCACAAACTTTATTATAGATATGTAAAATAAATCTGTGCCCGCAAATTAAAGTAGCCTAACTCAAAATATGGTGAACGGAGAAAACTCAATTTTTTGTCAAAATTCAAACCATTGGACCAATTCGAATTTTTAAAAGGTGAAATAATGGATTTGTAGTGTTAGAGAAGGAATAGTTGTGAACCAGAAATCTTAAAGCAAGGTTAATTGCAAAAAATTGTCATTTATAACTTAAGTGCTGTAACGAAGCTTTCTTGTTGCCCCGTTGCTTCTTTAATAGTTGCTGGGGTATACTCGCCGTGTCCAGGGTTCGGTTACAATAAATTTGTAAATTTGGGGCGCCGTGCAAATTGTCTTCATGTAATTTTATTCACTCCTTAAATCATTAAATATGTACAATAAATTAACCACATTCTCTTTTCTATAACTTCAATTCATTTCTTATATTTTCTATTTTATTAGGGTATGAGTTAACGGGTCGGTCGTGTTCCGTTAGGCGGATCCCGTTAGTAGGTGCGTGTGTTGGTGTAACCCTGACGCTGGCGTAGCTGTCCAACGATGACGTTAACGGGCCGGTCGGGTTCCGTAAGTGGATCCCGTTAGTGGATGCGTGTGTTGACGTAACTCTGACGCTGGCGTCGCTGCTAACGGTGACGTTGCTCTGTCGCACCGGCGTAGGTGTCTCTGCGCTTTGGCACTCGGGCGCTAGCGTCGCGGCTTCGTGGTATATTCGCGGCGCGGTTTACGTCGGCACGTACGGGCGTGCGTCGCCTGTCTATAGTCGCGGGGGGACCTTCGCGCGTGATCTAAAGCGGTGTTTGGAGGTAGAACCGTCACGCCCACAAACTTTAAACCACGACTCGCTCTGTGAAACTATTCTTGAATGCACTGGTAGAACCGATCTACAATCAAGAAGCGCTTCACTAGTAGCTCCGGTCGCAACCACGGCTCCGTGCTGGTTGCCGTGGTTGCGGTACATCTGTCCATCCTGTATCAGATAATCCGCGTATTTCTCTGGATTGGTGCGTACTTCCTTTACCCGTTTGTGCCACCACTTGCAATGCGGCTCGGTTGTCGTTGCTATTCTTAAGGTCTCCAATGGCTGTCGTGATAGTGCATCCGCTACCAGGTTCAGCTTTCCTTTCCTGTATTCGATGTCGAAGCTGTGTTGTTGTAATTCCAATGCCCATCGTGCTAGCACGTAATTCTTGTATTTTTCCCGTGCGTGTTGCCTTCGCTGCCGTATCTCATCCTCGAGGTGTTCGAAGTATCTAGCGGGTAAAAAGAAACGCAAAAAGTCCTGTCTGAATGTCACCCAGCTACTCCAATGTGCGTTGTTGTTGCGATACCATTGGAGAGCGGTGCCTCCTAGTAGTTCGGGCATGGTTTTTGGGAGCAGATCCCTATTTAACGCGTATGCTTCTGACAGCTCCTCCAGTCGTTCGATGAAAGCTAACGGATCTCGCCCCCCGTCGTATTTAACTGACCACTTCCTTACTTGGTCGATGATGGGTGCGAATACCAACGCTGGTGCTTGTGTTAATTGTGGAGTCAAGTTCCTTCCGGTTGACGCTATTCCTGATGATGGATTATGTCTTGTGGGTTGCGTTTCCTGAAGCGGGAACGCCGAGGTGTCTTGCCTAGGTGGCCCATTGTCGAAGTTCGTGCCTGTGTTCGGAGGATCTGTTGCCTCCTCCTCACCTTCGTTCTCGCTATTGTTTATGGCATCCCCCTGATAGGTGATTTCTAATGATAAAAACTTTGCTTGTAATTCCGGGTCCGTTGTCGCCTTTGATGCCACTGCTAATATCCGTTTTCGGATTTCCCGTGTGGTGCCTGCCTGTTCGATACCCAGTTCCTCTGCGACAGAAACCAGTTGTTCCTTGGAAAGGTTGTCCAACCACGTGGTGTCTATCTGGTCAGCCATTTTGTAATCACTCGATATGTAGTCAGGAATGTTCCTTCTGACGCTTGGACGATTTGCAGGGTCCCTGCTCGGGCGCCAATTGTAACGAAGCTTTCTTGTTGCCCCGTTGCTTCTTTAATAGTTGCTGGGGTATACTCGCCGTGTCCAGGGTTCGGTTACAATAAATTTGTAAATTTGGGGCGCCGTGCAAATTGTCTTCATGTAATTTTATTCACTCCTTATATATATAATACAATGGCGCTATTATAACTCTGACGAGTTTTATGGCCGAGCTTCTCTCCCAATTCGAGGTGTGCTCCTTTTTGTTTTTCCTACTAATTGGGTGGACCTACAGTTTTATGCCGGCTCCGAACGGCGAATGCATTTTTTGTGAGAAGCTTTTTCATGGCAGAAATACTCTCGGAGGGTATGCCGCCCACTGCCGAGAGGTGACCGCTGCTCTTAAAAAACCCAATAATTGGATTTTTACTAATTAGAAAAATTTGTTTGGCTCGGACCGTGGTTTGAACCCGAGACCTCTGGCATAGCAGGCAAGCACTCTACCCACTGCACCACAGCGGCCACTCCTTATTCACTCCTTAAATCATTAAATATGTACAATAAATTAACCACATTCTCTTTTCTATAACTTCAATTCATTTCTTATATTTTCTATTTTATTAGGGTATGAGTTAACGGGTCGGTCGTGTTCCGTTAGGCGGATCCCGTTAGTAGGTGCGTGTGTTGGTGTAACCCTGACGCTGGCGTAGCTGTCCAACGATGACGTTAACGGGTCGGTCGGGTTCCGTTAGGTGGATCCCGTTAAGGCGGATTCATCGTTCGAGTTCCGAACTAAAGTTGAATTTGAGTTAACTAATAAAAATAGTTCAGAACTTTTCGGAATTCCTCTCACACTCCGAAAACACAACAACAAACACATGGCAAAAAAGTTCTGAACTCGAACGATGAATCCGCCTTTAGTGGATGCTGTGTTGACGTAACTCTGACGCTGGCGTCGCTGCTAACGGTGACGTTGCTCTGTCGCACCGGCGTAGGTGTCTCTGCGCTTTGGCACTCGGGCGCTAGCGTCGCGGCTTCGTGGTATATTCGCGGCGCGGTTTACGTCGGCACGTACGGGCGTGCGTCGCCTGTCTATAGTCGCGGGGGGACCTTCGCGCGTGATCTAAAGCGGTGTTTGGAGGTAGAACCGTCACGCCCACAAACTTTAAACCACGACTCGCTCTGTGAAACTATTCTTGAATGCACTGGTAGAACCGATCTACAATCAAGAAGCGCTTCACTAGTAGCTCCGGTCGCAACCACGGCTCCGTGCTGACTGACTGCCGTAGCGCTGTGTCGCTCTATTTATAGCTATTGTGTCCGCTGTCGCTAGCTCGGATGGTTGCGTTGACTTGTTGTGTTTGATCGTTGTGTTGCCGCGACGTGTTGTGTTCGCTCTTTGTGTTGTTGAGACTTGTTGTGTTTGATCGTCGTGTTGCTGTGTTGCCGTGTTAGTGTCGTGGGCGGCTGTGTTGCTTTTCCATGGGGTTTGTTTTGTGTGGGCCAAATTGTTGTTGTTTAATTTGGTCCTCACAGTGCTTTTATTGGATGCAATTTTTACGAAAAGCAAAATTAACTCTAATTAAGTTCTTTTATTGTGTCGAATTCTTCCCAATAAGTTTTTTATTTTCATTTAACTCGAGTTAAGTGTTTTTAAGCGTAGACCTACGTTCGGGTCGAAAACGACCCGAAACGACCATTTAAGTGGATATAACTAACTAAGTAGTGGAATTAGAAGTTTTAGAGTTTTTGACTTTTAATTTTTGTTTGAAATGAAAAAGGCATGGTACTAGGGAAATCACCACAAGATGCTTGGTTTATCAGGAAATGATTAACGAGAGGTTCAAAGCTATAACAGCTGGAACCGCCGAAAAAGGGGCGCGGTAGCACTACTGTTTGATAGAAAACAGCTGGTAATTGTGATGGAATCGACATATAGAGTCATGTGCAAAATACATATGTTTATAGACCCAGTGATGAATCTTTATATTCGTTTTTTTTTTTCGTTCAATTAAGGCATGTCTACAGCACACTCCATATGCGTATGACCAGGAACCAAAAACTTGTGATAAATTTTCTCAATGTTAGTATTACCTTGCATGAAGATTTAAAACATAGTACTAATAGAAGAGCTTTGGTTTTGGCCAGGACAGCAATCGCTATAAAAAACGACATGTTTAATATTGAATGGTAAACTATTTAAGTATTTGAATAAGCACGATGCTATTCCATTGCCACCACAATTTGCAAGGGTCTTCTCATGCCATATATAACACGTAGGTTGTCCGGAAACACAGTCATGTACGGTTAAATAAAAAGTGTATAAAGCGTTTATAAAAATATTCAGAAGATCGCAAAAAGGTGTAGGAAGGCATAGGCTAATCAGCACTATCTGACCCCGTGTCCGACTGACTATCGTTAAAAAATGAGTCCTTAATTGAGTCGTCGCTACTATAATCCATATTTAGAAAGTCTTCTTCCTCCATGTTACGAGGATCCATACCTTGTAAAACGCTACACGATTAAAGTTTAATAACAATAATAACACTGGATCACAAAATGAAATTTTTTGTCTGTACTTTGGACGTGACTATCCTATCTATATGTAAAATCGGTCTCTGATTCCGAAAATCGGGTTCATTTTTAATTCTATGGGAAGGTTTTTGAGATATCGGCAATTTACCGTTATTTGGCCAATGGGTCCACTTAATCCAGTATATCTCTTTAACACAGTGAGTTATCTTCCTTAGGGTGACACCAAACGAAAGAAAATTAAATTTCCTTTTTACAGTTCCTATAACATTTTTCTCTAACTCGTATAGTTTCTGAAATATTGACGATTAAATTTGAATTTTTTCGATTTTTTACGATTTTTTGAAGAAAAAATTGACTTTGTCAGACAATATCTTTAAAACCAATGTCTTCACCTTCGGTTTTACTCTTTTACGTGAAGCTCCATTCTATTGGGAAAAAGATAAGCTATCAACGAAGAAAATCCATGGTAAAATGGAAAAGTTATAGGCGATCAAGTAAATACAGCCAAGTCGCGCAGTGCCTCTGCACGGGTATATTCTATGCATGTTATACCCGTAAACGCGCTTGTATCTACTGCGCTGCCAATGTGCTGCTACTGCAGATGTGTAGGTATTGGTACAATATGCATAGAATGTACCCGTGCAGAGGCATTGCGCGACTTGGTTGTATTTACTTGATCGCCTATAACTTTTCCAGTTTACCATGGATTTTCTTCGTTGATAGCTTATTTTTTTGGAAATGGAATGGAGCTTCACGCAAAGGAGTAAAACCGAAGGTGAAATCATTGGTTTTAAAGATATTGCCTGACAAAGTAAATTTTTTCTTCAAAAAATCGTAAAAAATCGAAAAAATTCAAATTTAATCGTCAATATTTCAGAAACTATAAGAACTAGAGAAAAATGTTATAGGAGCCGTGAAAAGGAAATTTAATTTTCTTTCGTTTGGTGTGACCCTAAGGAAGATAACTCACTGCGTTAAAGAGATATACAGGATTAATTGGACTCATTGGCCAAATAACGGTAAATTGCCGATATTTCAAAAACCTTCCCATAGAATTAAAAATGAACCCGATTTTCGGAATCAGCGACCGATTTGACATATAGAAAGGATGGTCGCGTTCAGAGTATTTTTTGGCTGTAGAGCAGTGTAACTAGCCGAAGGCCTGAGTTGCCAGTGCTATATAAAAAAAATATCTGTTAGTTTCTAGCTTTTAAGCTTAACTATCAATATTAATAAATAAATAATAAAATAACAATAATAATACACTGGCGATATTAAAACTCTGACGAGTTTTATTGCCGAGCTTCTCTCCCAATTCGAGGTGTGCTTCTTAACTATTGTTTTTCCTATAATTTGTGTGGACCTACAGTTTTATGCGAGCTCCGAACGGCGAATGCTTTTTTGTGAGGCCTTTTCATGGCAGAAATACACTCGGAGGGTAATTTAATTTAATGTAAACATTATAAATAAAATATATTTAATTTGGTTACTATAAAAAACTAAACCAAAAGAACTTCTTCAGTTTTCTCCTGAAATTAGAAAACACCCATTTCCCGTCCCTTTTTGAATAACTTTGCTGCAAAAATCAGACCTTTTGACTTACAATCTAAATGAACTGGAAACTCATTAAGAAAAACAAATGAAAATTTTTTATGAAGGTCGGTCAAACACAATTTTGGAACATATCAAATATTGTCCTCCCGACATATAGCATTTTTGCACTTATTGCATGACCCATTGCCTTTCGCCTTTTTTTGAAGGGCAGTATGTACAAAAGAAGAAAAGGGACACCTTCTCTGCTTTGAGAAGATCAGGCGAAGACCGAACGTCCTGCTAGGATTGGCGCTAGGGAGCACAAAACAGACACGACTGGTGCGCGTTTTTGGACTCGGCTAAACTCGTCTAGACCTTTACGCTCTGATTAAAAAGAAGAAGAAGAATTACGTGCAATACATAACATAATATGATACACTGGCTCTAACGAGTTTTAAGGTCGAACTTCTTTCCTAATTCGAAGCGTGCTCCTTAATTTGGGGTTTTCCTACTAATTGGGTGGGCTTACAGTTTTATGCCGACTCCTAATGGCGAATGCATTTTTGTTAGAAGCTTTTTCATGGCAGAATTACACTCGGAGGATATGCCGTCCACAACCGATAGGTGACCGATATTTTAAAACCATAATAATTGACTTTTAATTAGAAAATTAGTTAAATTAAATTTTGGTCTTGGGTCCGCCGGGGGTTGAACCCGCGACCCATGGTATGGTAGGCGAACACTTTACCCACTTCCCGACAGCTACCACAATACAACACATATATTGATGTGTAAACATCTTTGCTGTAGCTACGAGTGATTTCGAAAAACAGGTAAAGTTTACGCGTAAACGTAAATGACCTTTGTGTTAGTGCACTGCTGCGTCCGTGTGAATCGCTTGGCATTGTCAGTGGTAGGTAGGTAGATAGACATGTACTTACAAATGCTTGCATTCATAGCCGGGCAAATGCAAATGTCAACAACAACAGCAACGAAGCGAAGTGAAGTTGTTGTTGTTGTTTTCTGCAACAATGCGACAAATAGGCAAAATAAAAAGGACCAACCTGTTTGAACATGTATGCAAATGTATGGATATGCACACCTACATCTACCTATTTAATTTTCTATGTAATATTGGTATCAAATGAAAGGTTTTGAGCAGGACTTCGATATGAAGCTCTTTTCATTGTGACCCCTAGGCCGGGTCTCCAGATATGGGTCAAAAGGAGGACCTGGATGATCTTTGAATATTTCTGAGCACTATTGGTATCAAATGAAAGGTTTTGAGCAGGACTTCGATATGAAGCTCTTTTCATTGTGACCCCTAGGCCGGGTCTCCAGATATGGGTCAAAACGAGGACCCGGATGATCCTTGAATGTTTCTGAGCAATATTGGTATCAAATGAAAGGTTTTGAGCAGGACTTCGATATGAAGCTCTTTTCATTGTGACCCCTAGGCCGGGTCTCCAGATATGGGTCAAAAGGGGGACCTGGATGATCTTTGAATATTTCTGAGCAATATTGGTATCAAATGAAAGGTTTTGAGCAGGACTTCGATATGAAGCTCTTTTCATTGTGACCCCTAGGCCGGGTCTCCAGATATGGGTCAAAACGAGGACCCGGATGATCCTTGAATGTTTCTGAGCAATATTGGTATCAAATGAAAGGTTTTGAGCAGGACTTCGATATGAAGCTCTTTTCATTGTGACCCCTAGGCCGGGTCTCCAGATATGGGGCAAACGTGGACTCGGATGATCTTGCATGTTTCTGAGCAATACAAAACAAAACAACATAAAAAATCAAAAGTCAAAAACCAAAAACCAAAAACCAAAACAAACAAAAACAACAAAATAGTAGCAGTCACAATGACAACAAAAAATTACAAAAACGATAGTCGCCTTTTAATCCATAGAAAACCAGGAAAAAAGGAATAAGGAAAAGGGAATAAATATCCGATTTCGAAACAGTTTACACATCAATATTCATGAATACCCGTTATTCACGCTTTAATTTTTTTTTATTATACTGGCTCTTCAGTATAATGTTCTGATGAATGAAATTCATCCTTGTCCTTATGTAATACGTGAGAAATGCTTCCTGAAAGTCACGGTAAAGATAATCATGCGTAATTTTGACTCACTGACCCCTCATGTTGGGAAATTTACAAAACTTACCACAGAAAATTATGTGTTACGTAAGAGATATGCAGCACAACTGAAATATATATAACGTTCAGCGACGTATTCACATAATTGTGGGAGTGAGAACAATAATTCGAAAGGGGATGCGTAATTTTGACGCAGATTATCTTTTTATACTCAGCTGTACTAGTACACAGAGTATTATAGTTTTAATCACATAACGGTGGATTGTAACAGAATGAAATAATCGAGATAGATATAGACTTATATATATCAAAATGATCAGGGTGAAAAGAGAAATCGATTGAGCCATGTCCGTCCGTCCGTCCGTCCGTCTGTCCGTCCGTCTGTAAACACTCTAACTCGCGCAAAAATTGAGATATTTTGATGAAATTTGAAATGCAAGTTGTTATCGAGACTGGGACGGTTGGTATTGAAAATAGGCGAAATCGGACCATGACCACGCCCACTTTTCCTATATAGAAAAAATCGGAAATTTGGTATCTCAGTCACTAATATAGCTTGAGCGATGAAATTTTACCCACGTGTTGAGCTCAGGCCCCTATGAAGAAATTTGATGAAATTTTGGAAAGTGGGCGATGCCACGCCCACTTATAAAGGGTCAAACATGGAAAGTTTTATATGTCATAACTCAGAAACCGTTGAAGATATATCGATGAAATTTGGTATGCGTGATTTACTTACTTAGCCAAACATTTGGACGGAAAATAGTTAAAATCGGTTGACGGCCACGCCCACTTTTATATATGGGTCTTATAAAGTGACCTAATAAAAAAATGTTAAGCTATATCTCTGTCAAATATACAGATATATCATTGAAATTTTATGGCAGGAGTGCAACTATGGACATAAAACGAAAACCACAAAAATTTTGGAAAATGGGCGTGGCACCGCCTCTTTTTAGAAGCAGGAATATACTAGATTTCTGAGCCCATAACTCGACAAATAATTGATATATAATGACGAAACTTGGTGCGTACACTTTCGTCACTTGTGGTAATACATGTTCAAAATTTTAGCGAAATCGGTTGACGACCACGCCCTCTTTTATATATGTGTATTATAAAGTGACCTAATAAAAACATTTTTAGCGATATCTTTGTCAAATGTAAAGATAATTCATTGAAATTTTGTGGCTTGAGTTCTACAATAGATCGGAAACAAAAAATTGAAAAATTTTGGAAAATGGGCGTGGCACCGCCTCTTTTCAGACAAAGGAATCAACGAGATTTCGGAGCCCATAACTCGACAAATAATTGAGATATTATGACGAAACTTGGTTTATACACTTTTATAACTAGTGTTAATAGACACGCAAAAATTTATTCAAATCGGTTTATGACCACGCCTACTTTTTGACAAAGTTATTTCTGGAACACCCTTTGGGAATTTGTAACGTGACATCTTTGTAACTAGAAGTCATAAAGGAATGAAATTTTGAGCAAAGAATAATATTCATATGCTTAGTGGGATGACTGATAAAAATGTTGAAAATAGGCGTGGTTACGCCCACTTTATGCAGCACTCGCTTTATATAAAATACATCGTGATTCTATCAGACGCAAACAAACAATGAAAGCATACAGCTGAGTATCTAATGTTCGATTCCACCCGAACTTAGGCTTCCTTACTTGTTAGGGTTAATATGATTACGAGAATTAATGGTAAGTATTGCAGAATTTGGCTTTAATAGGCCAATATTATTGACAAATTACACTGTATTTATTTTGTATCGCGCCCTTAAGCTAGAAACGTGTAAGTGAAGTTAAGACTTTGTTGGTTATCTTGTACGTAAGCTTGCTCGGGATTTGAATACAACATAGGGTGTACAATCATTACAAAAAAACAAAAACTCATTAACCCAAAATCGGTTAATTTGCGCATTCACGACTCCAAGAAAAGAGGATTAAAATATATCTTTTTGACCTTATTACATACACCTTTTCAATACGTACATTAGGCCGAAGCGATTTCTATGTAGGGAAATTAATCGATATTGCGCCATAGAAATTGGGACTCATTTTTCTAAGTAGAAAACTCTTACATGACATTTTTTTAAATTTTGGTATTCCGGAATATCGTTTTTATGGAACAAGACGAATTTTTGAAAATAAAAAATGGGCAAAAATTTGTCAAAAAGTTAAACAGGCCAATATGCACAGCAAATTTAACCTAAATTGTATGTTGAATCCAAATGTGAAATCAGAATTAAAATCGGATGAGTCGTTTTCGAGATATAACCTGATCTCCGGGTTTGGAGGCTAAATGCTCCAAATCGCACATTTTCGTAATTATCTCTTGCTGTGTATAATATATCTTAAATTTTCTTGAAAATTACTTAAAGATAAATAAACTGAATATAATAACAATATTTTAAAATTAGAATTTATCTTCCGCTATAGGAGAACTAGAATGCTTTAATTTTCTTTAGCGCAAAATCATGGTATGAGATCTCTATGTTATAGTCAACCGATATTGATGATTTTCACTGACAGCGCTTTATGTACAATAAATGCTCTAAATATAAAAACTCAGAATTTTAGCTGCAAAAATGAAAGAGTTACTCCCCAAAACGGAAACTTATCCTTTCCGAAAATTGGTTTTTGCTTCCAGTGGTACCCTATGGCGTATAGGTAACCTTGAGTTGAATAAAGAAAAAACCTAAATTTCGCTCCATACAAATCGCCCCAGCCTAATATGACATGCATCATATAATATATATAATATATAATATAATAATAACTCAATGGCGCTATTATAACTCTGACGAGTTTTATGGCCGAGCTTCTCTCCCAATTCGAGGTGTGCTCCTCCTGCATCATAAGGGTGTAAAAACTTTAATACGAGTATGTCCATTAAGGTGGAGTGAAAATTTTTTTTTGGAAATTCAATTTGTTCCAAAGCCAGACAGTGGTGCCAGATTGAGGGAAATTTCCCTTTTTGAGGGATATTTCACTGCAAAATTTTTGAATAGGGAAAAAAGGGACATTTTGTTGTCGTCCATATAAAAAAAGGGATTTTTTGGTTGCAGAACTGTTTACATACCTACATACATATGTATAATTTATAGTATAATTTAAAATAAGCAAATCTCACACTGAAAAACTCCCATTCAGTGTATGAATACACACGCTTTCGCGTTAACTTATGCAATGCAAAAAGGCGTCGATTACATACATGCGTACAAGTAAACATACTGTGAACTACACTGCATATACGTAACTAATAAAGGCTTTCTTAGGTAATTTATTTTTCATTGTGCACATTCGTACTGTATTGTTAATAATCGAAAGAATTTTGGAGAAATGGGAGCCACTTAAAAGCTATTTTCGCCTGGCCTCATTTGAAGATAAGCGTAAAAAAAGCTTAAACTATTTATGAAGAATTGTAAATAATTCAAAACAAGGCTTATTTTAGATTTTTGAAGTACGTTCTTAACTTTTTCAATGAATTTAACGCATTGTTCCAAAGCCGAAATGTACTTATACACCGACTAGGGCAAGAAGCTAAGATACTTGTGTTGAAAATTGCAAGAAATTTTTTAAAACCCGACTTTTTTAAAATTCCGTGGGAATTACAGCTAAAAGTTTTGGAACTTCCAATTTACTTGACGTGCATAACGTTTACGTTGGTTATGAATGCGAAGATATTTTGTCAAATTTAAATTTGGAGGAAAAGATTGTATTAAAAAAAGTGTTTGCGCTTTTATGAAGCTTCTACTTTGCAGATAATATCACGTTTTCCATTTTACAGTGTTTTCGAAGAATTGCAGTTTTTATATCCCGATTTTTGATTTCTCTAAAAACAATCGTGTATCACTTCTTGCTCTAACTAAAAAATTAAATATTAATCCTGATCTCACAGAATCGGATTACAAAAGTATTTGTATAGTTTTAACCGAAACACAAAAAGACGATTTAACAAGTAAGGAAGCCTAAGTTCGAGTGGAATCGAACATTAGATACTCAGCTGTATGCTTTCATTGTTTGTTTGCGTTTGATGGAAACACGGTGCACTTAATATAAAGCGAGTGCTGCATAAAGTGGGCGTAGCCACGCCCATTTTCTAAATTTTTATCAGTCATCCAACTAAGCATATGAATATTATTCTTTGTGCAAAATTTCATTCCTTTATGACTTCTAGTTATAAAGATGTCACGTTACAAATTCCCAAAGAGTGTTCCAGAAATATCTTGGTTAAAAAGTAGGCGTGGTCATAAACCGATTTCAATAAATTTTTGCGTGGCTATTAACACATGTTATAAAAGTGTATAAACCAAGTTTCGTCATAATATCTCAATTATTTGTCGAGTTATAGGCTAAGAAATCTCGTATATCCCTTTGTGTAAAAAGAGGCGGTGCCACGCCCATTTTCCAAAATTTTCTATTTGTTGTTTCCGGTCTATTGTGGAAGTCATACTACAAAATTTCAATGAATTATCTTTACATTTGACAAAGATATCGCTTAAAATGTTTTTATTAGGTCACTTTATAATACCCATATATAAAAGTGGGCGTGGTCGTCAACCGATTTCGCTAAAATTTTCAACATGTATTACCACAAGTAATAAAAGTGTACACACCAAGTTTAGTCATTATATATAAATCATTTGTCGAGTTATGGGCTCAGAAATCTCGTATATTCCTGTTTATAAAAATAGGCGGTGCCACGCCCATTTGCCAAAATTTTTGTGTTTTTCGTTTTATGTCCGCAGTGGGACTCCTGCTATAAAATTTCAGTGATATATCTTTATATTTGACAGAGATATCGCTTAAAATGTTTTTATTAGGTCACTTTATAAGACCCATATATAAAAGTGGGCGTGGCCCTCAACCGATTTCGGAAATTTTTCGTCCAAATATTTGACTAAGTAAGTATATCACGCGTACCAAATTTCATCGATATATCTTCAACGGTTTCTGATTTATGATTCATAAAACTTTCAATGTTTGCCCCTTAATAAGAGGGCGTGGCACCGCCCATTTTCTAAAATTTTGTGTTTTTTGTTTTATGTCCATAGTTGGACTCATGCGACAAAATTTCAATGATAGATCTTTATATTTGACAGAGATATGACTTGAAATGTTTTTATTAGGTCACTTTATAATACAAATATATAAAAGTGGGCGTGGCCGTCAACCGATTTTAACTATTTTCCGTCCAAACGTTTGCCTAAGTAAGTAAATCACGCGTACCAAATTTTGTCGATATGCCTTCAATGGTTTCTGAGTTATGACATATAAAACTTGCAAGGTTTGACCCTTAATAAGTGGGCGTGGCACCGCCCATTTTCCAAAATGTCATCAAATTTCTTCCTAGGGGCCTGAGCTCAATGCGTGGGTAAAATTTCATCGCGTCCAGCTATATTAGTGACTGGGATACCAAATTTCCGATTTTTTCTATATAGGAAAAGTGGGCGTGGTCATAGTCCGATTTCGCCCATTTTCAATACCAACCGTCCCAGTCTCGATACCAACTTTCATTTCAAATTTCATCAAAATATCTCAATTTTTGCGCGAGTTATCGTGCGCACAGACGGACAGACGGACAGACGGACGGACAGACGGACGGACGGACATGGCTCAATCGATTTCTCTTTTCACCCTGATCATTTTGATACATATAAGTCTATATCTATCTCGATTATTTCACTCTGTTACAATCCACCGTTAAATAATAAACTTTAAAAGCTATAATGACATTTTTTTGTTTCATAATCTTACGCAATTGGTTGAAATTGTAATCAAGTTACCCTATTCAAACGCTGATACAGAAATAATATTTTCAATTGTAACGGACGTTAAATGTAAAAAGCGAAACAAACTATCTAGTGATATGTTAAATAGTATAAGTATAGTAAAAGTTGCCTCTCAATCCAAAAATATCAATTGCTTCAACTTTAAAATTAACAAAAATCATATCCACTTGCACAATGCCAATAAATTGTACAACTGATACTTTTAGCTATTAAAAAACTGTATTTCCCTGTTATATATTCTTATATATTCTTATATATTTAAATTCGTTGGGAATTTTGTGGGATTTTTTTATTTAAAATGTGGGAAATTGGGGATTTTTTTCCAATTTCTGTGGGAATTTTAGCGGAGATTATCTGGCATCACTGAAGCCAGACCGGCACCTTTTTGGCCCAGAAATAAGCCTGTAAAATTTTATTGACCTACTCACATGTTTAGAGGTGCCCCCAGCCCCACAAAGTTGAAAAATTAGCACGATCTGGTACAAATGTAAAATTTCTAAAATTATAAAATCAAAAAACGATATATGAGAATTGATAAACATGGCTAAGTTGAGTATTACTGTGCATTTTTTCTTTTTTTTTTTTGAAACAACAACAACAACAACAAAAGTTCTTAAAGGTTAAAGTTTATATTATGCATTTTTTAAATTGCAATTACTTCAACCTCCTTTTACCCCCCTTACTTTTTATATATAAAATGTATGTCAGATTAAAGGGAATCAAAACACCTATCGAAGGGTATAAAAATATTCGAAATCAGTTCAGAAATTTTTAAGTAATTGCAATTTAAAAAATTCATAATATAAACTTTCACTTTAATAACTTTTGTTGTTGTTGTTTCCAAAAAAAAATTATTTTAATACTCAGCTTAGCCATCTTTATCAATCCTCATACTTCGTTTTTTGATTTTATAGTTTTCAAAATTTCATATTTGTACCAGATCCTGCTTATTGCTTTCAACTTTGCGGGGCTGGGGGCAGTTCAAAACGTCATCCTATCGCCATGAAATTTTGTGGGGTTCATTAACTCGTATAAAGGCAACTTTTCATTGCTGGTACGTTCAAAAAAAAAGGACAAAAAAAAATCTCCATATGTTTTCACTCCACCTTAATGTACATTTCTTTATATATATATTTGTTACTTCGCTAGATAGTACGAAGAAATAGCTGCTATAAAACAGGATATTACCTTGATTTCACCTGTTATACACATACTGAAGATTGACGGTGATAGCGACTAGAAAAAAATTTTAAGTATACAATTTTATAATTAATTTCCCATTAGCAACTTAGTTAATCTGCGTATCTCTCTCTCTCTCTCTTATGCAATATTTAGTAGTGATTAAAATTTTGTAAATAAGTATCAAATATTTCATTGCTAACGAATTTCACTTGGATTAGCGCCAAAAAAAGAAAACAAATATGTAGAAATTGGAAAGTTTTGGCCATATTATCAACATATTCTATGCCGCTATAGCTACGCTATACATTAATGAAACGAGTGGGTGCATCAAATCATTTGTTTTTTATACATACATATCAACTTAAGCATATTAAAAGAATTAACTCAATCGTCAATAATTGACCACAATTACCCGCATACCCGCACACATGAATAATCAATCGTGCATATACATACATATGTATCTATATCCACACTTCGTTATATATAAATGTGCCTTTAATATTTAATTTTAATATTATACTTAAAACACATTTTGCAATCCCATAAACATACAAACATACATACACACGTATGTATGTACATATGTGTTTGGGTATATAATAGGCAAAACTAATTCGCTATCGATTTTATTATTAAGCAACGCAATGGGGGGGTGAGTAAAGCATTAATTTTGCAAATTTTCTAAACGCCAATAATTGTGTGTGTATGTGTAATTGCTTTGGTGCGCAATCAAAATATTGCCTGAAAAAGTTGTTGTGTTGCCCACCTGCGGCCAATCAATTCTTCAGGATATGGATATAGATATGTATACACTTAAATACATTTACAAGTATATATGAAAATATATATGTATGCGAAATCCGCTTACCGCAAATGCGGCCATTACTTATGTACATACATACACATGATTTGGCTTGTTAAAAAGCTTGCTTAACGACCTGCCTTTGCCACTTTCCCAGCGTTGCTTTGTTGTCTGCTGGCCTGGCTTTTGCAAACGAGCAGCGAAAATGCGACAGGCGATTTATGGATTTACAAATATGTATTTAGATACAAATTGTTTGTATATTTTTTATACTAAGCAATACTAATACTAAAACTGAATTTGGATAAGGCAGGGCATTTCCTTGTTTATTACGAAAAACTTGACAAAAAGTGCCCGTTTTAGTACCTGCGTATGTATGTATATACTCATACATTATGTATATTTGTCTTTCTATACCCTGCAGCGAAAGTCCAAACTAGTCAGCCAACCTACCAGTTAACTGACTAGATAAATTATGAGAGGTGCCCAACTAGTTTCATAGGGGACACATCGAGATTAGTTATGAAACAAGAAGTTTTGCCAAAAAAAAGGGTTTTAAATTAAAAACGAATGTATCCGGGGTTTCTGGAGGTTGCAATGAACACGTATGCAGTAAAAGTAAGGCAACTTCTTTATTGTTGTTGTAGTATTGGAATCCTGCGTAGTATGCCCCTTGTAGATTTAGTTGGTTGCAAATTGTTAGATCATTAAATCATGTGAATGCCACAAATATAACACAGTTTGGGATGTTAATATGGACCTGTATATTAGATACTACTTCAGCCCTAGAAAAAAGTACATGATATGTTTGTATAAAGTCAGAAAATCATCAATAGCCGCTTTCGATTCACAATTTCTCTGCTGGCTATAAATATCCTTCTGTCAAATTTATATGTGAATGATAGCGAGCAGAGGGAAATTTTTATCGACCAGTTAGCGAGTATGGCTACTACTCATTATGGGTTCAAACATTTTTGTTCGATCCGACCTCGCTTGTGTGATGGCGAATCGAAAACGACAAATATAACTGTCAAACTTAGAATGGCCAACGTGCTACTTACTCACAACTGTAAGAATTCACTGCATTATAGAAAATCAAACACTCTTTACACAATTTTTATGCGATTTTGAAGTTTTGTCACATTTTATTTATTGTTTGCTTCACTGCATTTATAAATGCAGAACCTCATTAATTTTGATTTTCTAACAATTTTTTGCAAGTCCAAGCATTGTGCGACTGGAGTATAATATATTTGATACACATAATATAATAATATAATAATACAATGGCGCTATTATAACTCTGACGAGTTTTATTGCCGAGCTTCTCTCCCAATTCGAGGTGTGCTCCTTTTTGTTTTTCCTACTAATTGGGTGGACCTACAGTTTTATGCCGGCTCCGAACGGCGAATGCATTTTTTGTGAGAAGCTTTTTTATGGCAGAAATACTCTCGGAGGGTATGCCGCCCACTGCCGAGAGGTGACCGCTGCTCTTAAAAAACCCAATAATTGGATTTTTACTAATTAGAAAAATTGTTTTGGTGTTTGGCTCGGACCGTGGTTTGAACCCGAGACATCTGGCATAGCAGGCGAGCACTCTACCCACTGCACCACAGCAGCCACATTTGATACACATACTTGCACTCAGACTTTTCTCACTCAAATCTACTTCAAGTTGATTTGAATTCATTTCAACGTTGGTGCACAATAAATGCACTAGTTTTAAACTGCTCTAAATGTAAGTTTATGACATTCCACCGTGTGAAGCCTGTTCTGCCATCTTATGTACTTTATGGCACTCCTATGGAGCGTATATCTGCGGTTAACGATTTAGGTGTTCTACACTCAAAAAAAAAATTTCTCTCGATCAAAGACATAATTTTCCTTATTTTGAACACGCGTCCCAATACAAAATTTTCTTTGTTTTGTGTAAATTTTCTCAAAAATGTGGAAAAAACATAAAAAAAACATTCAAACAAATTCGTTACCATGGGAATTTGTATGGGAATTTAATTTCTCAAAATTAAAGAAATCAAGTCTTCAAAACAAGGAAAGTTGGGAAAGGAATGGCGCTTAAAGAATTTTTCATTATTTTAATGTATGAATTTTTTCAAAACAAGTATATGAAACCATGGTAACGCATGTAACAACAATATTTTATAAACCTTTTAACATGTTTTAAGGAAAATTTACTCAAAACAAAGAAAGTAGTGTTCAAAATAGGTAAACAATTTCTTTGACCCCTCCATATATTTTTTTTCTCTCAGTGTATTCGACTCGAAACTGAGTTTCAATTCACATATCTCTGCTTTTACAAATAAAGCAATGGGTACTCTTGGTTTTGTTAAACGCTGGGCTAAAGAGTTTAATGATCCTTATCTCACCAAGGTCATTTATATTTCGTTGGTCCGTCCAATACTTGAGTATTGCTCGTGTGTATGGTGTCCAAGTTATATTACTCATATAAAGCGTATCGAGTCAGTGCAGAAACAATTTTTATTATTTGCTCTACGGGCCCTTAATTGGGACTCAAATCTTCATCTACCACATTATAGAAGCAGGCTTCTTCTTATTGATTTGCCAACTTTGGAAAATCGTATAATATTGCTTGGGGTAATGTTCCTGCATAAGCTGATTCTTGGCGAGGTAGATTCCTCTGTGCTTCTAAGCCAACTAAACCTTACAGTTCCGGCCAGGGCATCCAGAAATTACGTGCCTTTCCATTTACCCCTTTGTCGCCTAAATTTTGAAAAAAGTGATCCCTTACGTGTTTGGTGCTCGTACTGTAATGATTTGTACAAATTTATCGGTTTTGAATGTTCGTTTGCTGTCTTGCGTAATACAATACTTCTTGGTCTAAACTGATATTTTAAATTTTAAACTTACTTTTTCACTTTTTATGTAAAGTTAGATACATTTGTTAATTTTTGACCACAAAGTATGTATGTACATACATTAGTAATATGAACAATGCCTAAGCTTTTTTTGCAATAATATGATGACATATATGTATATATAGGTACCTATATATGTACATATAACATAATGTTATTATATATATCTATATGTTCAACATAAATATTTTTTTTAAATGAATTAATGTTAATTTATCTAAATATTTAATATCCCAAATCACAATCTAATGTGTCTGAATTCTTTAATTTAAATATCATATTCTAATAACTAAATAAATGTATTAGAAACTTTATTTTGCAATTTTTATTTTCATTAGCGTACACTCAAAAAAAAATTACTCAGATTATGGAAAAATGGGAATGATTCGGCGCTAAAGACATATTTCCATATTTTGATGTACAATTTTCTTTAAAGCGTGGTTTTTATTCCTTGATTTGAAGAAAATCGTACATCAAAATATGGAAATATGTCTTTAGCGCCGAATCATTCCCACTTTTCCATAATCTGAGTAAGTTGTTTTTTCAGTGTAGCATGTAAAACTAGTCAGTTAACTGGTATAGTTCTGATACCTACACTGCCTAGTCAGAAAATTGGTATGATGCTGGTGTGGATACTGACAATTGCCATTTCCTAGGTCATCACCGTGTTAAAAATACCAGTTGCTAATATGGAAAAAAGATAGATGGCTGACTAGTTGAGCTGTATAGCCAACTAGTTGTCAATTAGTTTACAACTAGTTGATTTCGCTGCAGGGTAGTTATCATTCTAACACATATACATATGTATATATGTATGTCCCTACGCATAAAAATCTCCATAAATCTAACCATGGTTGGTTTACTTTTTCATGCTGATTGTGTCCGAACGGTTAGTTTGCTTCTTGCTCTTATTGTTTCAAAACTAAGTTTGTTAGGAAGAAAGTAAAACAAAAAAAACAAGCAAACAATTTCAATCAACTTTACCACAAAAGCCACACAAACGCACATCTACCTACATACAATACTCACATAGCTACATACAAGTGTATTTATAGGCACGCAGTCAAGCCTTCAGAAATTTAGCTAATACAAAAGCTGTATAAAACACAAATGCAGAAGAAAAAGGAAAAGAGAAAAACTAGAACAAAAACAAAAACAAAAACAAGAACACAAACACAAACACAAACAAAAAAGTGCTTCAGGTGGAAAAAGCGGCAAAAGGTGACCTGACCAGCCAACCGACAGACCCCTTTTCATTTTTCATTCACAAACAACTTTGGCCAACTTTTGACAAAGATCTTGCTTAGACCACAAATCTGCTGACACCAACCATACTCAATATCTTTTGTACATTTGCATGCATACATACTAAGTATATATGTATGTACATTAGGCTGGGGCGATTTGTATAGAAGGAAGTTAATCCTTTTCGTGCCATCGAAATCGGGATTCCTCACATTTCTCTGAGTAGAAAACTCTTCCGGGATATTTGTCTAAAATTAATTTTGATGTTACGAAATTTGGTTTTTATGCACCAAGACGGATTTTTGAAAATAAAAAATAGACAAAAATCGAAAAAGAAATAATCAGGCCAACATGCACATCAAATTGAATCAAACTTTTATGCTGAATCCAGATATGAAAACAGAATTAAAATCGGATGAGTTGTTTTCGAGATATAGCGTCATTTTCGGGTTTGGATGCCGAATGCTCAAAATCGCTTATTTTCGTGTTTATCTCTTGCTGTATATTATATATTTTAAATTTTCTTGCAAATTATTTAAAGCTAAGTAAACTCAGTATAATAAAAATACTAAGTTATAATTTCTTTGCCGGTAAAGGAGAACTAGAATGCTCCATTTATTGTTTAGACCAAAATCAAGGTATGGGATATCTATGCTATAGTCATCCGATATCGATGATTTACGCTGACAGCACTTTCTGTACAGTAGATGCTACAAATTCAAAATTTCAGAATTTTAGCGGCAAAAGCTGAAGAGCTATACCCCAAAATGTAGACGTATGCCGTTTAGAATTTGTTTTTTACTTTATTTAACTCTAATGGCGTTTTCTTTTCTACGAAAAAATGTTGCCCTCCTATATCCCAATTATCGAATTACGTATCCTGACTTTCTATAAAATAGCTGAATTTGTAAGGGTGCCCTCTTACTTAGTTAGAGATCAATATTTGGTGAAAGGACCAGACAAACTTACAAAATGGCTAAGAAAATCAAACAGGACAACATTATTTCGAGAAAAGAAAACGCCATAAGAAAACTCGAGATTACTCATACGCCATGGTATTACTGGAAGCGAAAAACAACAACAACAATTTTGGGATTTTGAGAATTTAGACTACAAAACCGGAAATCAGGCTATATTTTGAAAACCACTCATTCGATTTTAATTCTGATTTCATATTTGGATTCAGCATAACATTTTGGTTGAAGTTGATGTGCATATTGGCCTAGTTAATTTTTCAGCGATTTTTATCTATTTTTAATTTTCAAATATCCGTCTGGGTTCATAAAAACCAAATTCCGAAATATCAAAATTAATTTTGAACAAATGTCGTGGAAGAGTTTTCTACTCGGAAAAATGAGAGGAAGCCGAAATTCACAGCACGATTTCGTCGGTGATACTGCAAACCGTGCTATGTCGCGGTGATAAAATTTTTTTGGAGGGATAAAAAACTTTATAGATTTTTACTTTTCGCAATGTTTTTTACATTCTTATAGTATATATAAAAGCAAAGTTATATATCAAAGCAAAATCTATGTGATTGGCAAAAGAGTAAGCACGTTATTTTCGTGTGTTCAGATAGAAGTGAAAAGTGGCATGGAACGTATTGCAGTATCACCGACGATATAGGTTAGTAAATCGCCCCTGCCTAATGTACATATCCATATGTAGCTAAAGGTTAAACACATGCAGCCATATAAATAATGTTACATACATACAAGATAACCCAAAGGTGGTCATGCGCGGCAATCAACTTGAAACTTGTGGCAGGTAGGAGATACTTATGGCGTATGTATGTATGTATGTCTCAAGTAGAATCAAAATTGAATAAAAGGGATAAGGAAAGATAAGAAAATCTAAATACGTGTAGTATTTAGGAAAAAAAAGGGGAGTTGATAGTGTGTGAGAAAGGTATGTTTATTTCTTTGGCATGTTATTGCTTTGGCATGAAAAGTTGCCTTTTAGACAAGACTACGAAAACACCTTAAAACCATCGAAACCTTCCAAGAACATAGTCGACTTTTTTCTGAAATTGTGCTGGAAACAATATACGCAAATTCAAGGTCCACAGCTTATACACAAGCAATCACAGCCATCACGCATACATATATAAATACACAGATCAATCACTGCTTGGAATTTGGATATAAACAGCGAAAACAATGAGACAAAAGAAATCGTACGTAATTAAACAAAAGGAAAGTGCATTTACAAATTGAGTCATTAATCAGTGCTTTTTTGTTGTTGCAGGTATTCTTCGAGGAGTCTATTATATAGAAGAGGAAGAAGAAGCAACCATGAAATGCTAAATTATTTGATTGTGTGAAATCTTCATAGTAAACATTGATTAAGCACAACAAATACATCAACAACATGGAATAGCCAACAACCAAACTAACAGCCAGCATTTGTGTCTAATACACCGCTTTAATTTGATGTTAGTGAATTAAATAAAATCCACAAGGGTCATTAGTGCACAGCTAAGTGATTTCAACAAGTAATGGAACTAGCTACGTTTAAGGCATACAAACATATATTTGTAGTGGCAATACTGATGACGTGGAAACAGGCAGCGGCCAGCGCAAGTGGAAGGCATAAATGTTTGAAACAATATGCCAACAACGCCACTAAAGACCATTTGCTTGGCCGCGACAAAAGGGCACCACGGCGGTGACTGTTTGGCGTTTGGTGTAGCAGCCAAGCATCTTCGCGTAGTAAGTTTACATCTTTTAATTTGGATGAGATTGGCAAAAACTTCGACATGAACTTTAGGCAATTAAAAGTATTAAAAGTCATTGAAGGGCACCCCTGGCGCGAGTAACCCGTAACCCTTTTTATGGTCAAATAACAGACCAACTTGACTCGTGCTTAGCGCCATTTAAGATGTTCAAGTAATATTAAATGAACATGTGTATATACGTATGTATGTATGATACCAGTGGCGGACGCTTTATATAAGCCGAAAAGCCCGGCTTGCCTAATATTTTTGTTAATTTTATTATACGGATTTTTTTTAAAACCTGGTTGTTTTACGCTTCAAATTTGTTTGCTGTTTAAGTTCTCATGGCGCGTTAGCCCATCAACAAACAATTTTTTTTCACATGAAATTTGTATGCGAATGAGAAGCTAACTTTCTCATGTGTGGTTTGATATTCAACAGTGCTGTTCATAGTCTGATATTTGATATTTACGTTTGCATGTACATACACTCAGGGAAAAAAAATTAAAAAACATATGAAAACGTGCTTAAAATGGGCAAAAACGTATTTTAAAGTGATGTAAATACCAACATTTTTATTTTAAAAATGTTCATTGTAAAATTTTTAAATCAAGAAAAAACATTTTAAATTTAAAAATATTTATTATACCTTTCATGAGAATGAAATGGTATTATAACTTAGTGCCAAAAAATTTTTGTCGAAAGTACCAGAAGGAAGCGTGGGGACCCACCAAAATATATACCGATATGGTCAGAATCACGAGCTGAGTCGATTAAGCCATGTCCGTCTGTCCGTCTATCCGTCTGTCCGTCCGTCTGTGTGAACGCAAACTAGTCCCTCAGTTTTTGAGATATCTGAATGAAATTCGGAATACAGGTATGTTGTTATATGCAGCTGATCATTTGTCGGAACCGGCCGAATCGGACCACTATAACATATAGAAAACAACCGATTATTCAGATATACATGAAATTTTTGGATGTAATTTGTGCATAACTTCCCCATTTATACAGCTAAGGACATGAAACTTTGAAGTAGATGTGCCCATTTTGGCCCAAACAAGGTTACCGAAAATTGTCAAGATCGGACCACTATAACATATAGTTCCACAACATCCGATTATTCAGATATACACATTTTGGTGTATAACTCCTCCACTTTAACAGCTAACGGCGTGAAATTTTGAAGTATTTGTACCCATATGGGCCCAAACGGGATTACCGAAAATTGTCAAGATCGGACCACTATAACATATAGCTCCCATACAACATTGTTCAGATATTTACATTTTGGTGTATAACTCCTCCATTTAAATAGCCAAGACACCATTTTTTCTAATAAATCTTTCCATAAATGAACCCACAGAATTAAAATTATAAATTAAACTTAATCCGGCTATGTACATACATAGGTAACTTTTCATTTCCCCACTCATGAAAGGTATGAAGTCTTCGGTACGGCCGAAGACAGCCGCGCTTTTACTTGTTTTTATTTTAAGCACTATGAGAAAAAAACGCTGCAATGTTCTCTATATCATTTCCTCTTCCGGATTCGAAATTGTATCCACCGGCATTCTCTTCATCTTCTCTCAATCCGGGTCCCAACTATAAAAATATAGCCTCCGCTTGTTCTTCTCTTCTTACCTACTTCGCCTTATCTGTTTGCTATCTTTATTTCTTATTCTCCTTTTTCTTCTTTATTTTATATTCTCCTCCGGATTCGAACCATGACATCAACCTGAAATTCAATCCAACGCCATCACATAGTGGAACATTAAACATTATATTGAATTTTAGTAGCCTATTTATACTTCCCTTTTCCTAAAAAAGGATCTACGAATTATATGAATCATTGTAAAAACAAAATTAAAAAAATCGATTCTCATTATTGTTTTTGTTGCATTTCTCACAAAAAAATATTTTCTCACAAAAAATTTTGAACAAAGAATGAGTTTTTTTATTCAACTCTATCGATGATATTGTGTATCATAGATGTGCTGAAAGCCTAGTACCAATAATGTTTACATCTCGAGACGTTGTCGTTATAGCTTTATTCCGAACTTATAGTTTTTCCAAAAATTGCAGAAAAACAAGAACACTTTTTCTACAGGGTACTAAAATATTGCGTGTGCATTAGGCGCTCTTTGCTTTTGCGGCAAAGTGAGATGTTCGTAATAAAATATACCGCTTGGATAAGTGCTAAACAAGCCTTAGAGAAAAGAAAAAGTAAAAATTATGCAATCTTAAAGAATTAATCTAAAACTGACAAGTAAAAATATGTAAATTTGTCTTCGCAACTTTGTCTGCAGTATTGGCGGGTTTTAAAATAAACTCCATTAAAGTTTATGTTAATGAGTGTGGATTGCACAAAACAAAACTTGGACACAAATTAATTTTATATCAACCATTTCTTTAAAATATCAACGCCTGTTTTTTTTTGTTTGTTTGTTTGTTTTCTCCTGAATAAATTTACAAAAAAGTAGGAGAATTTTGTGCAATTAAAACACAAATTGAACCCATCACTTACGCTTTTACTAGTTACCCTGCAAAAAATGCGATTAATCCGGGACGTGTCCGGGATCAATCGCAAGGGAGCATGCGCCTAATACAATTTTACATCCCTTTATATGGAGTGAATTGATCGCATTTGTTCGAGCATGTCCTATGAAGAGACTAATTGTTCAACTTGTATACCCGAACGGGTACCAATGTAGATTAATCACTAACATACCGAACGGGTACAAATGTAGATCAATCGCTTCCAGCACGAACGGGTACAAATGTAGATTTTTCCAAGTTGTTCGCCAAGGCAATTTTTAATAACAATCTTTAAAAAATTGTAAATGTTAATGCATATATAAATAAAGATTATATAATGTTTTACTTTTGAAAAAAATCTCAATAAATAAATAAAACAATGTAAGTTTTGAGTATGCATTATATGAGCGTAATGGATTTCATAGGATATTTTAGGCAACATTTTGTTAAAATTATTATTCATCATTGTTATTAAAAGAAAGGGTGTTCAATTCGTTTTACCAGTTGCTCTACAATTTTTTAAATACATTGCATATTTTTGTAAAATTTCTACATTTAAGGAATCTAGATTTTTACCCGTTCGGAATGAAAATGATTAATCTACATTTATACCCGTTAGAGAACAATTGGTCTACAATTATTCTACATTTATACCCATACGGAAACAATCGGGGACTAATTGTGGACCGATTGTTCTCGAAAGAGATCAATCCGGGACAAATATCTTTCGGTATTAATCGAATATTTTTTTGCAGGGTAATAATAGGATTCATACACATATAAAAGGGTAAAAGTTAAGTGGGTTTACGTATAGTAGTCAAAAGGTCAAAAAAATTAGCCACCTTATATGTACATGTATATGTATGTTTATTATATAAATAGAAACATTATTGAAAATATCTTCATTCCGCTATTGTTGCGGTCGCACTTCGATGATGCCTTTGTTTCGTGCATTTGTGGTTAGAAAATTATTCAATTATGCCACAAAGCATCCGCCATTTTGGCATAGCAGAGATTTTGCGTGGTATGATTTGATGTTGGCAATGACTCGCATAAATTTGCAGCAATTTATCATGAATGAGCTATGCAAAAACAAAAGAAAAGGTAATAAAAGGAAAATTATTTATAAATGTATGCGTGTGTGCTTTTTCCACGTAATTAGCAAGAAAAGGTATTTTTCATTTGGCTAAATTAAGGGAAAAAAGTCTAGGGAATTGTTGTGAATGTGTTAAGTTATAAGTTAAACAAAAGAAAAGTAGAGAAGCGGAAGTGATTTAAATGATCTCTTTAATCATTGAGGTGTTGAAGTGATTACTGTTAGATGTTATTTTGCACACAAGTTGCCATATCTCTGAAGAATTTTTTTACAAATGAGTAATTTTATTTGTGTTTCGCTACTTTTTCTTCTTGGTAACACTTTAATTTTTAGAAAGTTTGTCTCGTGTTAACGTGAACATGCTTTACCTGAAAAACTGCTATAAAATTAGTTTTGTAGAAATTTTTTATACTCTCCAATTTGGAACTTCTTGGGTCGGAAAAATTTGGATTCGAGAACTACATGATTCTCCGGAAAACGGATCCTTCGTTATAAACTCGAAATCCAGCCCACTCTTGAAGCAAAAGTTTAATAAGAGAGAGAGAGAAAGAGAGCGAAGTTTTCTTAAAATATCTTAATTTTGTTCTAGTTACTATGACTACCATTTTTTTTTTTTCGAAAAAAGTTCGAGTTCGTTCTGAGCACGTAATCATATTTGCATACCGACGGTAATTTTCAAATTTTCACTACATTTTTTTATTGTGTAGTTATACATATCGCACTCTAAATCATAAAGTGACACAACTCAAATTTTTTCAAATTTTTTCATAAATCGGTAGACAGAATATATCTCTAGCGACTGCCATAAAATCTTTTCCATCAGAGTCTTTTTTAACTGAAAAATAACTATTATACGCGGCATCATTTTCCCCTATCATTGCCTATACAAAAGAAAAAGTTTTTCGGCAATTTTGAGTTGTGTCACTGTATGATTTAGAGAGCGATATGTACATTAAGGCGTCTCGCGTTATATGGACCAACCAAAAAAGTTCAGCTTACGCTCCATCATATGATGTGTTTTTGCAAAACATTTTCCGGAAAAATTTTATTTTTTAGGCGCCGCTAGGTGTCGCTAAAATAATTGTTTTTTTTCATATCTTCGGTATTTATGGTCCGATCTCTCAATTTAATACAGAAATGTCTTTGTCTTGAGTGACCGCCGATTCTAACTGTGCAATCGCATTAACCCTTTGCAAAAGAAGTGTTACCGGTGTTCGGTAGAACCCCAAATAACACAACATATGTTATATGTTATATCTTACATGTTATATGTTATATGTTATATGTTATATGTTATATGTTATATGTTATATGTTATATGTTATATGTTATATGTTATATGTTATATGTTATATGTTATATGTTATATGTTATATGTTATATGTTATATGTTATATGTTATATGTTATATGTTATATGTTATATGTTATATGTTATATGTTATATGTTATATGTTATATGTTATATGTTATATGTTATATGTTATATCGCACGTTTTATGGAATAGGGATTTAACTAAAAAAATTTTTTTTTTGGGAAAACGCAAATAAACTTTTATAATTTCATATAGTTTCCTTCTACGGCTAACTACAAAATCACTTTTATTTCCGCCATTTTTATCTTTTTGAGTATTTTATAAGACTAGACTAGACTAGACTTAAAGACACGACCCAGTTATTGAAATATATGGCAAAATCCCAGAAATCGAAAATTTCGAGTTAAATCCCTATTGCATAAAACGGGCGATATGTTATATGTTATATGTTATATGTTATATGTTATATGTTATATGTTATATGTTATATGTTATATGTTATATGTTATATGTTATATGTTATATGTTATATGTTATATGTTATATGTTATATGTTATATGTTATATGTTATATGTTATATGTTATATGTTATATGTTATATGTTATATGTTATATGTTATATGTTATATGTTATATGTTATATGTTATATGTTATATGTTATATGTTATATGTTATATGTTATATGTTATATGTTATATGTTATTCATACCTACTTACTTTATTAAGTCTATAATAGTTTAGCCTTTCTATTAATTATATCAATTATATCGTTTAGAATGTAAGACATTCTGTTTTTGTTGACTAATTAAACCTAAATAAATAAATAAAAATATGTTATATGTTATATGTTATTCGTTTCCTATGGTCTTTCAGGTTCATTTCACATATATTTTTTCTGAGGAGACCCCTACTAAAAGTTTATGGCGAATAGGGATACCGATACGGTGTTTCAAGTATGAAGCGATTCATCTGAAAATCAAGCTTTTTGAGTTATGACACTATTGAAGTAAGTGAAATATAAAATCCGTAGGCTGTGAAACAATTTATTCAGCGTTAATCGAATAAAGTCCGTTCTTCCGTCCGTCCTCGGTGAAAGCTGTGAAAATGTGAAATCAATGAATTCCAAGTAATTGGCTTAAAATTGCAAATAAATATACATAGGTACAAAAATTGGGCGTGGAAATGAAAATAAATTGTGACTATAGCCGATACTTATGTACGTAGACATGTATATACATACAAACATACACATGTTTACATTTACTCATAGCCATTCGCCTAAAGGCAATTCAAATTGAAACTACAAAATAATTACTCATACGCCATGGTGTATACATACATTCGTTCATGGGCATAGGGTGTGTATTTTATGTTAGTGGAGTTATTGGTGCATTTTCTGTACAGGTCTGTAACCAAATATAAAATTTGTGTGTATGTAAATTTTCGCAATGAAACTCGAAATTTGAGTCAACGGCGGCAAAAAAAGTAGGAAAAAATTAAATAAAATTGCAAAATGTTAGTTTTACCGAAAACAAGTTAATTATTCTCCATACCTTTTTGAGTTTTAGTTGGCACTTGAATTTCAGATAATTAAAATTGAAGTTCAGAAAGTTTGATTTGAAAACCTTTTTGAAATTTTCTGAACTTCAATTGTAATTTCTTGCATTTCAAGTTAAACTTTCTGAACTTAAACAAAAAAAGTTATACATAGAAGAATTACAAATCAAACTTTGGCAAAATTTTTATCACAAATATTAGGCATCTCAACACTGTAAAACATCTACCGGCGACACATGTTGATATCAAACACGTGCAGCAAGCGAATCAAAATACATATAAATGTGTGTTTGTTTTCTTGTTCGTGTTATTTGGCTGCAATGGTAGCCTCATTAGTGTCAAAATGCAAACAAATTCAATTGTATGTGTGTATATAGCACTAGGAATGTATGTATGTACGTACCAGGGATGGGCGGTTTTGAATAAATTTTTATTCAAATAAAAAATAAATGTTTATTCTTCATGCCCATATCCTTGAATAAAGAATAAATTTTTATTCTTCATTCCGGCGCCCTTGAATAAAGAATAATTTTTTATTCTTCATTCTGATACCCTTGAATAAAAAATAAATTTTTATTCTTCATTCTGATGCCCTTGAATAAAGAATAAAAATTAATTCTTCATTCTGATACCCTTGAATAAAGAATAAAAATTTATTCTTCATTCTGATACCCTTTAATAAAAAATAAATTTTTATTCTTCATTCTGCTGCCCTTGAATAAAGGATAATTTTTTATTCTTCATCCAAAATTGGTTGAATAAAAAATAAAATTTTATTTTTCATTCAGATAATTTTGAATAAAGAGTAAATTTTTATTCACGTTATTCAAATTATTCTTGCAGGTCACACAAGTAAATGATTTTGCGAATATTTTTCTGAATACGAACCAAGTATTTTCCCGAGCCCCAACCGAATGTTTTTCCGAATAATTTCCCGAATCCGAACCCAAATACTCAACCGAATATTTTTCTGAATCCGAACCGAATATTTTCCCAAATCCGAACCCGAATACTTTCCCGAGTCTGAACCGAATATTTTCCCGAGTCTGAACCGAATACTTTTCCGGGCTCGAACCCAATACTTTTCCGAGTTCGAACCGAATACTTTTCCGGGTCTGAAACGAATACTTTTACGAGTTCAAACCGAATACTTTTCCGGGTCCGGACCGAATACTTTTCCGAGTTCGAACCGAATACTTTTCCGAGTCCGAACCGATTACCAGCTGTAATTAACAATGTTATGGTAAAAATTAAAATGCAAATGAATATGCATACAGTATATGTATATGTACATATTAACATATGTACATACATTCATACATACATATGCATGTATAAGCAAAAGAAGTATGTATGTAGTTTCTTATATTCATTATGTTCTGGTCATCGGTTTTTAATGAAATTTGGCGCCGTTCTATTCAAATACAAGGACATTTTCATTTTTACCAAAACTTCGTTAATTACAGAATCAGCGGGTTCCGAACTCGGTACAGTAATCGGTTCGGACTCTGAAAGGTATTCGGTTCGGTTTTGGAAAAATTTTTGGTTTGGTCCCGGAAACGTATTCGGTTCGAACTCGGGAAAGTATTCGGTTTAGACCCGGAAAATTATTCGGTTCGAACTCGGAAAAGTATTCGGTTCGAACCCAGAAAAGTATTCGGTTCAGACTCGGGAAAGTATTCGGTTCGGAATCGGGAAGGTATTCGGTTTCGGATTTGGGAAAATATTCGGGTTCGGATTTGGGAAAAAATTCGGTTCGGATTCGGGAAAGTATTCGGTAAAATATTCGGTTCGGATTCAGAAAAATATTCGGTTGAGTATTTGGGTTCGGATTCGGGAAAGTATTCGGAAAAATATTCGGTTGGGGCTCGGGAAAATACTTGGTTCGTATTCAGAAAAATATTCGCAAAATCATTTACTTGTGTGACCTGCAAGAATAATTTGAATAACGTGAATAAAAATTTATTCTTTATTCAAAATTATCTGAATGAAAAATAAAATTTTATTTTTTATTCAACCAATTTTGGATGAAGAATAAAAAATTATTCTTTATTCAAGGGCAGCAGAATGAAGAATAAAAATTTATTTTTTATTCAAGGGTATCAGAATGAAGAATAAATTTTTATTCTTTATTCAAGGGTATCAAAATGAAGAATAAAAAATTATTCTTTATTCAAAGGCACCAAAATGAAGAATAAATTTTTATTCTTTATTCAAGGGTATCAGAATAAAGAATAAAAAATTATTCTTTATTCAAGGGCGCCGGAATGAAGAATAAAAATTTATTCTTTATTCAAGGATATGAGAATGAAGAATAAAAATTTATTTTTATTTTTTCGTTATTGAATTATTCAAATTTTGAATAATGCCCATCCCTGGTACATACTACTGTGTAAGTCGTGTGGCATCAATTGACACTTATCCAAAAAGCTAAGCAAACACAACGGACCATGGGGCAAGAAGTGCACATATTTACTTTACACAGACACATATACATATATAGAGCAACACAAACAAGGTAACCCTACAAAGAATTGTGTGCTTTTAATCAAAAAAAGAGAATTTTAAATAAATATACATATATTTTTGCAATAAAAAAATCAGTCAAAATAATCAAAATGAAAAGTGCTGTAAACACATATTGAAAAAAGTGAGTTAAAACTTTAGCTAAGCTTTGATTACTTTAATTAAGCATAGAAAAAAGCAGTAACCTACACTCAGGGATAAAAATTATAAAAACACATGAAAACTTGCTTAAAATGGGCAAAAACGTATTTAAAAGTGATGTAAATACTAACATTTTTATTTTAAAAATGTTCATTGTAAAATTTTTAAATCAAGAAAAAACCTTTTAAATTTAAAAATTTTTATTTTTATTTTAAGCACTATGAGAAAAAAAATGCTGCAGTGTTCTCTATATCATTTTCTCTTCCGGATTCGAAATTGTGTAGAACGGTATTCTCTTGATCTTCTCTCAATCCGAGTACCAACTACAAAAATATAGCTCCCGCTTGTTATCCTCTTCTTATCTACTTCGCTTTAACTGTTTGCTATCATTATTTCGTATTCTGCATATTCTCCTTTTTCTTCTTTATTTTATATTCTCCTCCAGATTCGAACCATGACATTAACTTGAAATTCAATCCAAAGCCATCACATAGTGGAACATTAAACATTATATTGAATTGTAATAACTTATTTATACTTCCAGTTTCCTAAAAAAGAATCCATGTATTATATGAATCATTGTAAAAACAAAATTAAAAAAAAATCGATTCTCATTATCGTTTTTGTTGGATTTCTCACGAAAAAATTTTGAATAAAGAGCGGGTTTTTGAATCAACATTCATTTTCATTTTTAATTTAAGTATGTTTCTTTTTAAATCCAAAATGCATTTTTACTTCAAAAATTTCATTCTTAATTCAAAAATTTCATTTTTAATATAAAATTTTTTCATTGTTAAAATTAATTCTTTTAAAACCTGCATTATAATAAAAAAAATTTATTTTTGAATTTAAAATGCTGTTTTTCCCTTAGTGTATGATGTATTGTGGAAAGATTTTCAGTCATCGCTTGTCAAATTTGATTTGGAGACAAACGGGTTTCGGCTAATATACGCCAAAGGACACTGAAGATGGCGCATATTAGCCGAAACCGGTTTGCCTCCAAACCAGTCTCAAATTTAAGCTTTTCGAATTTTTCACACAAACAGCAAACACTTTGAGTCCAAAATTAAAACTTTTTCGGTTTCAGTTTTCAAACTCTCTTTATATCTTTAAAAAAAAAATTATTATTATAGCAGAAAGCTTATTTTAATTGTTTATTACTACCTTGTTTTCTACTGTGAATGTATGTTTGCCAACCTGCTCAGACAAATAACAGCAAATCATCATCAAAACCTCACTCACTCATTCTTAACGTAGCACATCCGGTCATATTTTTAACTTCACTTCTGCCCTTGGCGCTTATTTGAACGTGTGCTTCCGTAAACAATTTGGAGATTTAAGCCATTCAACAAACAGCAACAGGCCATCGTCTATGTCACTCGGCATGACGGAACAGAGCGCAGGATTTATACATACATATGTGAGTGAGTTAAGGATATGTACGTACATACATATGTGCACAAGTTCATCCATACGTATGTATGTATGTATCTATATTTAAATACATGTATATCTTTATGTATTAAATATGTATACGTTAGGTATATATATATTTACATATTTATAAGCATTTAAAAACGAAGTTTTGTTTTTGTCGAAATCTTCTTCTTCTTATATTTACAAATACTATATGAATAAAAGATAAAAAGAAGATTTGTCCGAAGCACGAATAGTTGCTAAACTTCTTGCCAGCGAAAATTCTTAAAAGTAGTACATACATACATATATGTTCATTAGGGTGGTGCGATTTGAATGGAGGGAAATTAATCGATACCGCGCCATCGAAATTAAGATTCCTTTCATTATTCTGAGTAGAAAACTCCTCCGCGACATTTGTCTAAAATTAATTTTGATGTTCCGGAATTTGGTTTTTATGAACCAAGACGAATTTTTGAAAATAAAAATTGGGCAAAAATCGCCAAAAAAATATCCAGGCCAATATGCACATCGAATTGAGGCAGAATTTTATGCTGAATCCAGATATGAATTCGAAACTAAAATCGGATGATCCGTTTTCGAGATATAGCCTGATTTCCGGTTATGGAGGCTGAATGCCGAAAATCGCATATTTTCGCGATTGTCTCTTTTTGTGTACAATACATCTTAATTTTTTTGCAGACTTCTTAAAGATAAGTCAATACAATATATGAACAGTATTTTAAAATATTAATTTATCTTCCGGTATAGCAAAACTAGAATGGACTCTTTTTTCCTTGGCCCTAAAACGCGGTATGGGTCTCTATGTTATAGTCATCCGATACCGATGAATTTCGCCGACAGCGCTTTGTGTACAATAAATGCTCTAAATACAAAATTTCAGAATTTTAGCTGCAAAAATTGAGGAGTTATAACCCAAAATGTAGACGTATGTTGTTTGGGACTTGTTTTTTTACTTTACTGAACTCTAAAAAAAAATCAAGGTTACTCATACGCCATAGCGTACTATTGGAAGCAAAAAACAAATTTCAGGAGCATAAGTCTACGTTTTTGGTTATAACTCCTCAACTTTTGCAGCTAAAATTCTGAAATTTTGTATTTAGAGCTTTTATTGTACACAAAGCGCTGTCGGCGAAAATCATCGGTATCGGATGACTATAACATAGAGAACCCATACCGCGCTTTTGGGCCAAGGAAAAAAGAGTGCATCCTAGTTTTCCTATACCGGAAGATAAATTAATATTTTAAAATACTGTTCATATATTGTATTGACTTATCTTTAAGAATTTTGCAAAAAAAATTAACATGTATTGTACACAACAAGAGATAATCGCGAAAATATGCGATTTTGGGCATTCAGCCCCCATAACGGGAAATCACGCTATATCTCGAAAACGGATCATCCGATTTTAATTCGGATTTCATATCTGGATTCAGCATAAAATTCTGCTTCAAGCCGATGTGCATATTGGCCTGGATATTTTTTTTGTCGTTTTTTGCCCAATTTTTATTTTCAAAAATTCGTCTTGGTTCATAAAAACCAAATTCCGGAACATCAAAATTAATTTTAGACAAATGTCGCGGAGGAGTTTTCTACTCAGAAAAATGAGAGGAATCCAAATTCCGATCGCGCGGTATAGGTTAGTAAATCGCCCCACCCTAATGTTCATTACAATTCTCTGTGCTGTGCATTTCAGTCTAGTTGCATTTCAGTTTTGTTGCATCAAAAAAAATTTTATCAGAATTTATTTGCAGAAAATTTATCTGAAGTAAAGTGTTAACATATGTTACAGCTAAAGTCGTCGAGTCATCGCTCGCAGAGCAAATTCGTTAATCTCTCTTATACACAAGCCACTCACCAACCAACATACAAAGCCACTCACTCGCTTCAATCCGCCCCACACTCCACGCGCTGCTCTTGTGCAGTCAAATTTTTGAATGTAATTAGAAAGATTTGAGTGATGACATTTTTGAAAATAATTAAATTCGCCAACAGCTCACTCAAACCGAGCGCCCCAGCCAGATGCCGCATGCCACACCAGTCACCTGGCAGCTGCTAAATGCCACAAGCCATGCTCCGCACACCTCTTGCCACCTTCAACATTCCTCATTTAGCTTTCTGTGCCGAAAATGTTGCGCGATACGCGTGAAAAATTAATTTCATATGCCGACATTGATGCGCAGCCCCCCCCCCCCCCCCCCAGAAAACTGCTTACGCATACACACCATCGACCTTATTAATGTGCTGTTGCGCTTTTAATTTCTTTTTTTGGCAAGGCACTTTTTTTCTTCTTTTGATATGAGGGTACTTGTTTCCATAATTTCCTAAATTTATTACTAAAGCTGTAGCTCATCTACAAAAGCACATTGAGTTAAGATACATATAAATATCTTTATATATATTACGCTAAGCGATTTTTTTTACACACCATAAGATTTACACCGTTATACCGATTTTCGAAAATGGGGTGTCATATGAAAGGGCTTGGCCTGTAGATGTGCAGGAAGGTTTAATTTTATTGAAAAGGGTTGCCACCTGTTTAAAAATTGAATTGTCCTGTATAGTTTGCTTGCTTTATAAATTTCAGGTACCATATGAAGGGGCTTCAGCTGGAAATTAGTAATTTATTACAATTTTTACAACAAGGGTTTCCACCTGTTCAAAAGTTCAGTTTTACGCTATAGTTTGTGTGATTTTTAAATTTGATGTGTCATATGAAAGTAACCTGCGTGAAAATAAGTAATTTATTATACTTTTTATAAAGAGGGATGCTACCTGTTCACAGTTTAATTTTTATCATAATTTTTTCAAAGAGGGTTGCAACCTTCTCCAAAAATTTATTTTGCTTTTTAAATTTAAAGTGTCATATGAAATGGCTTTTCCGGGAATATGAAAATGCTTGGCCTGAAAATGAGTAATTTATTACGATTTTTACCAAACGATTTGCCACCTGTTCAAAAATTTATTTTTTCTTTACAGTTTGTCCGGTTTTCAAATTTTAAGTGTGATGAAAGGTCATGCCCTGTAATAAAAAGAAAGGGAAGGGGAAAATGAAAGGAATGGAAATGGCGAAGGAAGGGAAGAAGATAAAGGGAAGAGGAAGCGCAAATAAAAGGGAAAGGGGAAGAGAAAGAGAAGTACGACAAATGACCTTTTGGAGGTAGCCAAGAATTATCTAAAGAAGGATATCGCAGTAGATAAGCTGTTGGAATTGTGTATGTATACTAAAAAGTGTGAATGTCAGACAAAACGAATTGGCAAAAATTTTTCCTTTTCATTTCTCTTCTCTTTCACATTTTTAAAGAAAACACACACATAAAAACGGAAGTAATATAACCTCTATTTGGATAAGCCTTGGAGGTAACTATATGGATAAAATATTGAAGAAAATTATTCGCATTAAAAGATTAATATGGGACTCCTCGGACAAAATCTTTGTATACAAAATCTAGGTCGACGGAAAATAAAAGTAACCACATGGAAAAAACTATATTGATGTCACATCCATATTTATGGATAGTTCTGTCTGGTCTATAAACTATGGATGTCATATCCGTATAATGGGTGTTATATCCAAAAACTATTTGTAATATATGGATATGACATCCATAGCTTATGGGTTAGACAGGAGTATCCATAAATATGGATGTGACATCAATATAGTTTTCTCCATGCAGTAATTATGTATATGCTTAATTTTATATTTTACTACTAGCTGTACCCGACCAAGCTTTGCTTTGGCCCACTTCCTATTATAGGTACTTGAAGCGAAAAACGGAACACTTTAAAATATGTTGGAAGTATCTAGAAACCGAAATTACCTCGGGCTGCAGAGCTCAGCACAATTCAGATATGTAAGTTTAAAAAAAGTGAAGGAAAAAATTGTTATTTTCAAAAGTTTGCCCTCTTCATGTTCTTATCCAATTTTTCTTGGCATTAGTCTCCAACTGCCTTTCCCTCTACTTTTCTCTTTCTCTTTCCCTTTCCATTTATCTTTCCTTTCATTTCCGTTTCCTTTTTCCTTTCCCATCACATTTCCGCTTCCCTTTCTCCACCGCTCTATCTTACCTCTCATTTTCTGTCTTTCTCCTTTTTATTCCCCCTCTTATTCCTTCTCTAATTCCCTGTCTTACTGTCTCTCTCCCCATCCTCTTCATTCCATTTTTATTATATTCTCCCTCTCCTTTTCCGTCCCTTTGCCTTTCCCAGTCTCATTACTCTTCCCCTTTCCCTAGGGAACTGGGTTTAGTATAACATACTCTGCATTCCACTTCTCATTTGATACCATCATTGCTTAAAAACATTCCGTGGCCTCCGAATCGTCTCTTTTATCGGGACTAAGAATCACTATGAAAATATCTCTATATAGCAGACCCGGTCAACACTTTCATTTTATATCAGTATTGCTCAGAAGCATCCCGGGCTCATCCGGGTCCACTTGTTGACCCACATCTGGGAACTTGACCTAGGAACCATAATGGGTACGGTATCTGGAGACTTGACCAAGAAATCGTAATAGTTACGGCCCTACATGAGAGTCCGCTCAACACCTTTCATTTGGTACCAATATCCCTAAGATATATCCCGGTGTTATCCGGGTCCACATATTGACCCATACTTTGGGACCCCACCTAGGAATCGTCATGCGCCGTGATTAAATAACAATATCGCTGAGAAATTATCCGGGGTCTGACCTAGGAATCATAATGAGTTCATCTCTATGTAAAAGCCCTGCCTTTCAGTTGACACCAATATCGTTCAGAAATTTCCGGGGCCATTCCGGTCCACGTTTTGACCCACATTAAGGGACCAGACCTAGGAATCATAATTAGTTAATCTCTGTGTAAAGGCCCTGCTCAGCACTTTTCATTTGGTACGAATATCCCTGAGAAATATGCCGGTGTTGTCCGGGACCGCGTGTTGAGACACACCTTGGGACCCGACCTAGGGATCGTAATGAGTTCATTTCTATGTAAAATCCCTGCTCAAAACCCTTCATTTGATACCAATATCACTGAGAAATTTTCCGGGGTCATCCGGGTCCACGTTTTGATCCACATTTGGGGACCCGTCCTAAGCATCACAAATAAAATAGTTCTATGTTGAAGTCCTCATCAATACCTTTCATTTAATACCAATATCGCTCAAAAACATCCGAGGGTCATCCGGGTAAACGTTGTGACCTATATCTGGAGACCCGAGCTAGGCATCGCAATTATAATAGTTCTATGCTGAAGTCCCCATCAATACTTTTCATTTGATACCAATATCGCTCAGAAACATTCGAAGGTCATCCGGGTCCACGTTTTGACCCATATCTGGAGAACCGACCTAGGAATCACAATGAGTACTATTCTATGTAAATTCTCTGCTCAATACCTTTTATTTGATACCAATATCGTCCAAAAATATTCAGGGGAAAGCCGGATCCACGTTTTGACCTTTTGACCTATATCTCGGGAACCGACTTTCGGATTTGAAAAAAATTTATATATAAACCATCTAGGGCAAGGTACTAAGCTGGTGTGTAAATTTGGTCAAAATCCCTCCACGCGTCTGGGCGAAAGCCGGCGACAAAGAAATGGGCTTGATTTATATATATATAGATTATTAAGAATCTATGGGCTTAAAGCCGATATATATTCTGCCATTTTTAAGGAGAAGTCAAATTTAAAATGGCAATAAAAAAAATTGTTAAATGTGGCAATAAGTGGTCCTCCACCCTCAAATTGTCGCACAGTGTAATTGAAAGCCACAGCATCGCGTGGCCGGGTTTACTAGTATGTATCTATGTATGTAACAAATTCTATAAATTTTGCTGGCTTTTAAATACATAAATAAGTACGTTTAAGTTACGTATATCATATGTATAAGCGCTCTCATTATATACAATATACACCAGGGCCGTGCGCACGGGGGGGCTTTGGGGGTTAAAACCCCCCATGACCAAATCTAAGTTGCAGTGATTTTGCAAAAATTTTCAAAATACAGTTTATAAATTTTGCATTGAATTTTGACTCATAATTTTTTACAATATTAGTTACAATAATTTTACGGAAGAAGAATTGGTAAAAGTTGCAAAAAATAAGGTTGGCCAATACATAAGTTCGGCACTTTGAATTGCACTTGGAGCTTTCCGAAATTACAAAGTTGTGTAGCATATGTTCGTTTGGCATTTTTAAAAAAATTGTACTGATAACAAAAAATTTTCATGTTGTGAAAACAGTGAGCAGTTTCAATTAACAAGTACTGTAAACAGTACACGGAAAGAAATTTGTATACTTGAATCAAGAAAAATGTTTTCTTAAACTCAATTTAGAAAATTTTTAGGGAAATAAGAAAAATTGACTTAATTATTACTGGAAATAAGAAATTGAGTTTTCCAAAAATGAGGCAATTATTTTCTTATTAAAGAACACTAACAAAATCTATAGAAAAAAAAATGTTGAAAAAAAATGTTTAAATAAATAAGAACATCTTTTCTTAAATTTACTTAAATGAAGAAAATCTTTTTGCTAATATCAAGAAGAATTTAAGAAAATTGTGTTTCGACGAATTGGAACAACAAAATACAGCGAAAAAAAAATGTAAAATGAATAAGAAAACGTTTTCTGGAGCGAAGTAAAACTTTTCTTGCTGAACTTGCATTTCCAAAGTTACATGTATTTTTTTTTCATTTGCCATCCGCTTTGCATATTTCTGAATATTTTTGCAATTCTCAGATTGTTAGTGAAGAATTTGGTATAAGGAGTTCACTATTTGCATCTTCATTTATATTAAATAAAATGTTGTCATTTCAATAAACAAGTCCTAGGAAAATACTAGTTGTCTAATTATGGTTTTCTAATCCCTCATGATTAGTTTTCATTTTCCTTATTTTTTACGTTTTTAATATTTTTAGAAAATATTTGCTTAATTTAATATTTAATATTTTCTTATGCCTCAGACAAACATGTGGTATGAATATTAGAATATCAATATTATGATTTGGCTATGCTATGAAAATTTTCAATTAAACTACAATATGAGGGTGACACATATGTGGTATAGATCAAAATATTATTACTATACTACGATGTGTGTCTCTCGCATTACTTACTTAAGCTCGTATAAGAAAAGTTTTACTTGCAACAAAAAAATAATTTCTTAATTTATTTCAAAAAACAAGAAAAAAACACTTACCCTAAGTAAATCATTTCTTATTTATTTAAAATCCAATTTCACTTGAAGCAAGAAAATTTTTTACTTATTTATTTAAAATCCAATTTTCTTGGATTTTCTTGATATTAAGAAATTATTTTCTAAGTTCAAAATCAAGTCTAATTTTTCTTGTCTCGGCACTGATTCTAGTAAAAAATTCTTTCCGTGTACTATTCAGGACCTGGTTAACTAGGTTTTGATGAATCATAATGAGTTTCAGAAAAGTTAGAGAACATTTAAATTTATGGTGTATGGGTCTGGATATCTGTTTCAGCAAATATGTTTATCTTAGCGAAAAATGTATGCGAATGCAAACCAAAATTAAAAACCCCCCCAAGGCTAATTCCTGCGCACGGCCCTGATATACACATATATACATATACATATGTATGTGTGTGTTTTTTTTTAGAAAATTGCCAACTACACCCTCAATAGAGTTATTAACTAGCAATTTGTCAATCGTGGAAAAAAGAGTGACGGCGTCTCGTTAAGGGGAAATTGCGAGCTGTTCAGTAGACAGGAAGCGCAGTAAACTAAATTATTTATGAACATATCGCATCCTAAATCATAAAGTGGCACTACACAAAATTAAAAATTTTCGGGAGATCCAAAAAACTTTTGATTTTTACAAGCAATGATATGGGAAAAGGCCACGTATAATGGTTATTTTTCAGTTAAAAAAGATACCTATAGAAAAGTTTTTTTTCAGTCGATAGAGATATGTTCTGTGTACCGGGTTATGATAAAACCCCGATTTTCAAAAATTTTGAGTTGTGTCACTTTATGATTTAGGGTGCGATATATGTAAGTACGTACGTACTCAACATGGGTTTCCTCTTTTAAACATGCATGTAATAAACGATGGTATGTACATACATCAGGGCCGTGCGCAGGAATTAGCCTTGGGGGGGGGTGTAATTTTGGTTTGCATTCGCATACATTTTTCGCTAAGATAAACATATTTGCTGAAACAGATATCCAGAGCCATACATCATAAATTTAAATGTTCTCTAACTTTTCTGAAACTGCATACTCTGATGCTTAAAATTATACCCAAGAAATTTTTTTGGTTGTAAAAATTTTTCCGTATTTGATAGAGAATTTGTGATATGGTGGCATATTATTCGCACTTTTATGAATACATGGCTATAATTAAAGTCCGTTTAACATTGCGATTCTTCGAGGTACGGAAAAGAATTCTGTCAATACTGAATTTATGTCCACATTCACATTGCGATGTATATTCAAGGACGCGAGTCCATTAAGACGATCTTCTTTCATTGTTGACCTCAAGTAAGATTTTAATCGTCGCAGCGTCGAAAAAGTACGTTCATTTGTTGCTGTGGTAACCGGTAAAGCGGCCATGATACGAAGCACTTGATGAACATTTGGAAAAGTATCTATTTTACAAATGTCAAGAGCTTCTAGTGGATTTTGAATATCCATAGATGCAATACGTTCCCTCCACAGCTTAACTTCTCTTATCCACTCTTCGGGAAATATACCATGTAATATAGTCTCGTATGATTTAAACAGTTCTGTGCAAGCCGCTTCCTCAAAATTTTGCATTCTTTTGGGGAAAAGGCAAACAAAATTACACAGAATATTTCGCTGATTTAAGAACCGATCTTTGAGATGTGTGACGAATAAATCCAAGTATGGAATATATGTACTTATTCGATAGAAATCTTCTACCGTGTCGGTTACGATGTTACATCGGTGTGTTTGCTTTCCAGCGAATCTTGGTTTTTGGACCGGGATTTCATCTTCCGTAAAATTATTGTACTAATTTTGTCAAAAATTATGAGTCAAGATTCAATGCAAAATTTATAAACTGTGTTTTGAAAATTTTTGCAAAATCATTGCAACTTAGATTTGGTCATGGGGGGGGGGGGTTTAACCCCCAAAACCCCCTCGTGCGCACGGCCCTGACATACATACATATATACATTACGGTGGTCCTTAAAATCAGATCGGTAACTGCACAGTCAAAGATATCACATATAAATTTTGGTCCTGATAGGAGATTGCTAAAGAGTGTCACACAGAGGTTCAGAAAACTCTATGTATATTCAAAAATTTAAATTATTTTTTTTATATCTAATTTTGGGAATTGATAGTTCTGAACTCAGAGATATTAAATATAAATTTTAGTCCCGATCGGAGACGGTTAAGGGGAGTCGCACAGGGGTCGAAGCTTAAACCAAAGTAAGGACCAAATAATTTCATTACATTTTTATACCTTTCATGGGAATGAAATGGTATTATAACTTTGTGCCGAAACACGAATGGTGAAAGTACCAGAAGGAGGCGTGGCAGACCTACCAAAATATATACCAATATGATCAGGATCATGAGCTGAGTCGATTAAGCCATGTCCGTCTGTCTGTCCGTTTGATCGCAAACTAGTCCCTCAGTTTTCGAGATATCTGCATGAAATTCGAAATGTGAGTGTATTTTTAGGAGAAGCTGATCATTTGTCGGAATCGGCCGAATCGGACCACTATAACATATAGCTCCCATACAACAACCGATTGTTCAGATGTATACATTTTGAAGTATAACTTCTCCATTTAAACTGATAAGGTGATGAAACTTTAAAGCATTTTTACTCATATAGACCTAAATAATGTCTCCGAAATTTGTCAAGATCGGACCACTATTACATATAGCTCCCATACAACCGGTTGTTCAGATATGGACATTTTTGGGTATAACTTCTCCATTTAAACTGATAAGGACATGAAACTTTGAAGTATTTTTACTCATATGGACCTACCTAATGACACTGAAATTTGTCAAGATCTGACCATTATAATATATAGCTTTCATGCAACCGATTGTTCAGATATGGATATTTTTGGGTGTAACTTCTCCATTTAAACGGATAAGGACTTGAAACTTTGCTGTGTTCGTACCCATATGGACCTAAACGATATTATTATGAACTTTCAAGGTCAAAATGTGGGTAAGCAAAAAAATCAGACCCGTTCATGAAAGGTATGAAGTCTTCGGTACGGCCGAAGACAGCCGCGCTCTTACTTGTTTTTTTTTAATCTAATACCCAAAATCGATAGTCCTGTACTCGAGGATATCAAATGTAAATTTTAGTACCGATTGGAGACGCGACACCTCTTAACCATCTCCGATCGGGACCAAAATTTATATTTGTTATTCATGAGTGCAGGACTATCGATTTTGGGCATTAGATATACAAAAAATTTAATTTAATTTTTTCAGTCTCCAGAGAGTTTTCTGAATTTTGACCCCTGTGAGACAACACTTAACCGTCTCCGATCTGGAAAAAAAATTTATATATGGTACTTTCGACTATACAGTAAAACCCGCATAAGTGCCTTGCCTAAAATTGACAGGAATTTGAGGTACTTAAGCGGGTTGTGCACTTATAAGAACCCGCTTTAGTACCTCAGGTTGGGTACTAAAACATCCCCGTTTTAGTACCTTCTGTTGGGTAGTTAAACATTTAATAATTTTAAGAATATTGAAAATAACTTATTTAAACACAAACAAAAAATTTATTCAATAAAAAATATTTTAATTACATATTAATTAAAAACGTATTTCATATTGCATATCGCTAGCTTAGAGTGCAAGTTGTGTAAGTCCTTTTTTTAAACTTTGTAGCAGAGACAAAAAACAAAAAATAAAAGAATTTCGAAATGAAAAAAAAAATTTCTGTTTATGTAAATATTTTGGACTTACACAATTTTCTTCGCTTTTTGGACTTACACAATTTGCGTATCACTGAATAACAACGAGTAGAAATATGACAAGTAGAACAGACTTTTTTAGCGTGGTGCGTATTTGATTTTTCTAGCGTTCTACATAAAAAAAAAACACTTTTTCACGAAAGTGGACTTACACAGTTTGCACTCTAAGTTAGCGAATCTTTATTTTATACGTATATATTTATCTTGATTTTCGATAAATTAGTAATGGTATAAATAAACAATCGATTATATAATGAGTTGCCGTTTGAAAAAAAGCAATTGTATTCAGAAAGGTACTTAACCGGGGGAAAACGTACGTAAAATTTTATTTAATGCACAACAAATTATGGTACTTAGGCGGGTTGAGTATTTAAGCGGGGAGGTACTTAAAAGGGTAAATTTGTTCGACATTTTTTACAAAAGCCATAGTGTCTGCAGATGTTGGGTACTAAAACGGGTTAGGTGCTAAAGCGGGGAGGTACTAAAGCGGGTTTTACTTAGCATCGACCTAGGGGGTCAGGTTAACCAAATATGGTATACAATTTGCCATCATACATTTGGGGACCACCCTAATGTAAATATGCACGCATACTGTTTGTTATAAATAAATGTATGCCTATCTATAAATGAATTTTCTGTTTGCCTTGCCAAAAGTTTAATTTTCAGTTAAGCTTTAAATCTACACGAGCTTTCCAAAAAGTTAGGGAAAACTTATCTTTTTATCTTCATGTACTTTCCCTTTCTTCTTCGTATTAATATCCCACTCCCTTTCATTCTTTTCTTTTCCCTATCTACACCTTTTCCAGTTTAAGTTCAGAAAGTTACAATTAAAGTTCAGAAAATTACAATTGAAGTTCAGAATTTCCACTTGAAGTTCAGAAAGTTACAATTGAATTTCAGAAAATTACAATTGAAGTTCAGAAAGTTACAATTTCTGAACTTCAATTGTAATTATCTGAACTTCAATTGTAACTTTCTGAACTTAAACTGGAAAAGGTGTAGTCAAATTTCTTCTTCCCTACCCTTTTCGCTTTCTCTACCGTTCACACCTACGAGTCCTTTTCTGTCCTTTCTCGCTTTCCCTCCTATTCCTTCTCTACTTCACTGTTCTACTCCCTCTCTCCTTATCCCTCTCCATCCCAGTTTCACTTCCTTCTCCCTGTCCTTTTCCGTTCCCTAGGAACATCGAAGAGAGATCTATATTATAGCCCTGATTTCCACATTTCATGTGATACATATCAATATTGCTTAGAAACATTTTTGGATCTTGCTTTCACTGCTATAATAAATTTCAACTTTCCTATCCATCCTTCTAGCTGCGATGAAGCTACGATAAACAACAAATTTCAACAGCATTTCAATTATAAACTCTATTTTTACTGATTGTGACGTACACACATACATAAATGAAAATGTTTTAAGTCACGTCTCTTTCATATTTGCTTAATTTGCACTTTGGTCGAAATAAAATATTTCCATGTAAAAAATTAACCCATTTGGTATGATGATGATGCTGACCGAAATGCAAATTATAGTACCACCCGTCTGGCATTCGACTTATTCTCCAAAATCGCAGACGGCAATATTTCCAAATATCCATATGTATGTATTAGCCTATCTAAATTATGTTCCAAAATGTACATATTCAGCTTCAAAAGCAGCGTGACAAGTAATAAAATTATTTATCTTTTCTCGCACTTCCAATATCACGCGAATGCGAAGTACTCGAAGCGGGGAAGTTATTAAAAATTATAATTAAACATATGACTGAAAAACACTCCATCCTACTCGTATACAAATCCTTATATATGTAGGTATGGGACGAAAATTGTGCAGGGTATACGCTATTAAACCATCAAATACATACCCCCGCCCGCTCACCCAACTCGTGCATGTGTTTGTGTACTAAATACATGCAAAAACTTTCGTTTTGCCATAAAGTGTTTGATTGCTTTACACTTTGCCTTTCGGTAAACGTTAACTGTTTGCCATTATTCTGTCACTTTTATTTACTCTCTTTTACTTTCCTCTTATACATATCTACAAACATACATACTTATACATATATTCAATTTTACTCACCGAAGAGTCCCGTGGGTGATTTTGTTGAATTTGACGTCTATTGAATTTTCTAAAGCTGCGACAATTGCTTAGCACGCTGGCAGAGACAAGTAAATATATCATCAGCATATATAAATATACACACATACACGTACATACATACGAGTATTTCTCCTGCTTTACATTTTCATCATAGCACGTTAAATCAAACACTTGAAACAACGTGCACCGTGCGAAATCCGCTTAAATTGTCACTTCAGACAGGCGACAGGAGACCAATATACGTAGATAGATAGATAAATACTTACCCCCAGCAGGGTTTTTCCATATTTTGGTAATGGCTTGAACTTGTATTCAATGAAATAACGCATTACAAATAGCTAATAAACACTCCTTCGCTTACTTTGCTCATTACTTGTAATGCGACAGTTTTAAAATTATTATTTTTTCGCTTACTGGTAATGCAGAAAATAATCGAAAATGTTTGGAGTACTGCCGTTATTTTTTTGCAAACGCTTTGCTTGGATTTTAATTTTTCTAAATAGCAGTTTTGTAAAGCAAATTACCCTCATTCTCGTTTATTTTGCCAGTTTTCATTATAAAACTGTCGTGGCTAGTCGCGTTATTCCATCGTTAAAAATTTTTTAAATAAGCCAAAAGCTGTGCAAATACATAGCGTAATAATTATTATTCAAAGAGTGTTTTTTAAATACATTTTGCAAAGAATGTTTTGATTACACTGGATCACAAAATGAAATTTTTTGTCTGTACTTTGGACGTGACTACCCTATATATATGTAAAATCGGCCGCTGATTCCGAAAATCGGGTTCATTTTTAATTCTATGGGAAGGTTTTTGAGATATCGGCAATTTACCGTTATTTGGCCAATGGCTCCACTTAATCCTGAATGTGTCTTTAACGCAGTGAGGTATCTTCCTTGAGGTAACACCAAACGAAAGAAAATTAAATTTCCTTTTCATGGCTCCTATAACATTTTTCTCTAACTCTTATAGTTTCTGAAATATTGACGATTAAATTTGAATTTTTTCGATTTTTTACGATTTTTTGAAGAAAAAATTGACTTTGTCAGGCAATATCTTTAAAACCAATGTCTTCACCTTCGGTTTTACTCCTTTACGTGAAGCTCCATTCTATTGGGAAAAAGATAAGCTATCAACGAAGAAAATCCATGCTAAAATGGAAAAGTTATAGGCGATCAAGTAAATACAGGCACGTCGCGCAATGCCTCTGCACGGGTATATTCTATGCATGTTATACCCGTAAATGGGCTTGTATCTACTGCGCTGCCAACGTGCTGCTACTGCAGATGTGTAGGTATTGGTACAACATGTATAGAATATACCCGTCCAGAGGCATTGCGCGACTTGGCTGTATTTACTTGATCGCCTATAACTTTTCCATTTTACCATGGATTTTCTTCAATCAAATTTAATCGTCAATATTTCAGAAACTATAAGAGTTAGAGAAAAATGTTATAGGAGCCATGAAAAGGAAATTTAATTTTCTTTCGTTTGGTGTTACTTCAAGGAAGATAGCTCACTGCGTTAAAGAGACATTAAGGATTAGGTGGAGCCATTGGCCAAATAACGGTAAATTGCCGATATCTCAAAAACCTTCCCATAGAATTAAAAATGAACCCGATTTTCGGAATTAGCGACCGATTTTACATATAGATAGGATGGTCGCGTTCAGAGTATTTTTTGGCTGTAGAGCAGTGTTATTTGTTCATTCTGTATGTTATTTGTTTTCGGCATAAATTGCTCACTAATAGTTTTAAATTTTAAAATTTAAAATTATTTTTTTTTTGGAATACTGCCGGTATATTTTGCAAAACCTACATTGATTTAAATTTTTGTAAATAGCAATTTTGTAAAGCAATTTACCCTCATTCTAGTTTATTTTGCTAGTTTTTATTAGCCGCTTTCGATTCACAAATTCTTTGCTGGCTATAAATTTCCTTCTGTCAAATTTATATGTGAATGCTAGCGAGCAGAGGGAAATTTTTATCGACCAGTTAGCGAGTATGGCTACTACTCATTATGGATTCAAACATTTTTGTTCGATCCGACCTCGCTTGTGTGATGTCGAATCGAAAACGACAATTATAACACATTAGCCGCTTTCGATTCACAATTTCTCTGCTGGCTATAAATTTCCTTCTGTCAAATTTATATGTGAATGCTAGCGAGCAGAGGGAAATTTTTATCGACCAGTTGGCGAGTATGGCTACTACTCATTATGGGTTCAAACATTTTTGTTCGATCCGACCTCGCTTGTGTGATGGCGAATCGAAAACGACAATTATAGATTAATATACTGGATTGTGTGATATATGCAATTACTTATACCAGTGAAAGAACTTATTACTTGTAACAGCTTATTTTTTCCAATATTAGTAGCGATTATATAATGCATTGTGGCCGCTGTGGTGCAGTGGGTAGAGTGCTCGCCTGCTATACCAGAGGTCTCGGGTTCAAACCACGGTCCGAGCAAAACACCAAAAAATTTTTCTAATTAGTAAAAAAAATCCAATTATTGGGTTTTTTAAGAGCAGCGGTCACCTCTCGGCAGTGGGCGGCATACCCTCCGAGTGTATTTCTGCCATGAAAAAGCTTCTCACAAAAAATGCATTCGCCGTTCGGAGCCGGCATAAAACTGTAGGTCCACCCAATTAGTAGGAAAAACAAAAAGGAGCACACCTCGAATTGGCAGAGAAGCTCGGCCATAAAACTCGTCAGAGTTATAACAGCGCCATTGTATTATTATATTATTATATAATGCATTATTGTCTATAGGCCTATGCATACTTCTGCTCATATACTTATTTACAAATACATATACTTATCTGTGTATGTATGCCTGTATTTTATATTACATTCACACTAATAAAATATCTAAGAAGGCAATTTTTACAGAGTTTTTGAAGACATCCTCGGCATGATGCTTAAGGATTATCATAGGAAGAAGCCGGTTAGCCGATGTCCTCGTGGAAACAAAGTACGTAAAAATCGTCTCGAAATCAAGCAAAATACTACGATGATAAGAGCAATGTGAAATCCCATATCTACTCTACAGCACCATAACTTTTACGTTCGTTTTTCATTTGAAGAAATATCACATCTGCAGTTTTGTTTTGGTATTTCAATAAGTCTCTACTCTAAACTCCTACCACAGCGAAAGCATATACATCATACAACTCGTGATCGACTATTTTAATACCAAAGTGGTCAAAAGAGATGTATTTGATAATGCATGCCGAAAACTCAGACTGCACAGCATGACCACTCAGTACTCTGAAAAAAAAAATACCCGTCTTTAAATCAACAACTTCCGGCTGTTGAATCTCTGTCTTTGATTCAACAGCAAAAGTACATATCGCACGTTTTATGCAATAGGGATTTAACTCAAAAAAATTTTTTTTGGGAAAACGCAAATAAAGTTTTATAATTTCAAATAGTTTCCTTCTACGGCTAACTACAAAATCACTTATATTTCCGCCACTTTTATCATTTTGAGTATTTTATAAGACTAGACTCAAAGGCACTAACCAGTTATTGAAATATATGGCAAAATCCCAGAAATCGAAAATTTCGAGTTAAATCCCTATTGCATAAAACGGGCGATATTTGTTTTTATAGCAAAGATTTTGATCCAACAATTTATTCAAAAACGAGCACTGTTGTTTCAAAAACTCGCTTGTTTTTAAAAATTTTTTTGCGAGAAAACATTTTTTTGTAAAAAAACCAACAAAAACAATAATGATGGAGAGAAGATGAAGAGAAAAATCCAAACAAAAGTTTATTTTTAGCAGAAAATTTTCTCCAAAAGTTCCCGTTGTTGATTTAAAGGCAAAAGTATTTCACCCAACAGTTTCCGTTGTTAAGAAGACTAATGAGAACAAATTTTCTTAAATTTTGTTTTTACAATGATTCATATAATTCATGGACTCTTTTTTAGGAAAAGGGAAGTATAAATAGGTTACTACAATTCAATATAATGTTTAATGTTCCACTATCTGATGATTGGATAGAATTTCAGGTTGATGTCATGGTTCGAATCCGGAGGAGAATATAAAATAAAGAAGAACAAGTAAGGAAGCCTAAGTTCGAGTGGAATCGAACATTAGATACTCAGCTGTATGCTTTCATTGTTTGTTTGCGTTTGATGGAAACACGGATTATTTTATATAAAGCGAGTGCCGCCCATTTTCAACATTTTTATCAGTCATCCAACTAAGCTTATGAATATTATTCTTTGTGCAAAATTTCATCCCTTTATGAGTTACAAAGATGTCACGTTAAAAATTCCCAAAGGGTGTTCCAGAAATATCTTTGTTAAAAAGTAGGCGTGGTCATAAACCGATTCCAATAAATTCTTGCGTGTCTATTAACACAAGATATAAAAGTGTATAAATCAAGTTTCGTCATATTATCTCAATTATTTGTCGAGTTATGGGCTCCGAAATCTCGTTGATTCCTTTGTCTGAAAAGAGGCGGTGCCATGCCCATTTTCCGAAATTTTTATATTTTTTGTTTCCGATCTATTGTGGAACTCATGCCACAAAATTTCAATGAATTATCTTTATATTTGACAAAGATCTCGCTTAAAATGTTTTTATTAGGCCACTTTATGATACCCATATATAAAAGTGGGCGTGGTCATTAACCGATTTCGCTAAAATATTTAACATGTATTACTACAAGTAGTGAAAGTGTATACACCAAGTTTCGTCATAATATATCGATTATTTGTCGAGTTATGGGCTCAGAAATCTCGTATAGAAGCAGGAACTAAAAGGAGGCGGTGCCACACCCATTTTCCAAAATTTTTATATTTTTTGTTTTATGTCCATAGTTGGACACCTTCCATAAAATTTCAATGATATATCTTTATATTTGACAGAGATATCGCTTAAAATGTTTTTATTAGGCCCCTTTATAGTTCCCATATATAAAAGTGGGCGTGGTCGTCAACCGATTTTGGCAATTTTCCGCCCAAACATTTGCCTAAGTAAGTATATCACGCCTACTAAATTTCATCGATATATCTTCAACGGTTTCTGAGTTATGACTCATAAAACTTTCAATGTTTGCGTGGCACCGCCCATTTTCCAAAATTTAACCATATTTCTTCATAAGGGCCTGAGCTCAATCGTGTGTGAAATTTTATCACTCTAGCTCTATTAGTGACTGAGATACAAAATTTCCGATTTTTACTATATAGGGGAGGTGGGCGTGGTCATGGTCCGATTTCGCCCATTTTCAATACCATCCGTTCCTGTCTTGATACCAACTTACATTTCAAATTTCATCAAAATATCTAAATTTTTGCGCGAGTTATCGTTGGCCGCTGTGGTGCAGTGGGTAGAGTGCTCGCCTGCTATGCCAGAGGTCTCGGGTTCAAACCACGGTCCGAGCCAAACAAATTTTTCTAATTAGTAAAAATCCAATTATTGGGTTTTTTAAGAGCAGCGGTCACCTCTCGGCAGTGGGCGGCATACCCTCCGAGAGTATTTCTGCCATGAAAAAAGCTTCTCACAAAAAATGCATTCGCCGTTCGGAGCCGGCATAAAACTGTAGGTCCACCCAATTAGTAGGAAAAAACAAAAAAGGAGCACACCTCGAATTGGGAGAGAAGCTCGGCCATAAAACTCGTCAGAGTTATAATAGCGCCATTGTATTATTATTATTATTATTATCGTGCGCACAGACGGACGGACATGGCTCAATCGATTTCTCTTTTCGCCCTGATAATTTTGATATATATAAGTCTATATCTATCTCTATTATTTCATTCTGTTACAATCCACCGTTAGGAAATCAAAACTATAATACTCTGTGTACTAGTACAGCTGAGTATAAATAAATAATAGCTTAAAAAACTAAAAAACACGCTTTAATCTTAAAAATCGTACTAAAAATTGAGAAATAATTTAATTAGAAACAAAATGATGAACGAAAATATAAGTATTTAAGGAAAAGCGTGGGGTGCTCAGTATGTCAAAAAATATGTAAAATCGGTGTTTTTTTACTAATAATTTTATTTTGACTTTTTTGAGATTTCATATATCGTACTCTTTAATTTCGCAACTAGGTATATTTTTGTACTAGTTGTACGAATCGAATATTTTCATGTTCAAATATTATTGAGCAGCCCCACGCTTTTCCTTAAATACTTATATTTTCGTTCACCATTTTGTTTCTAATTAAATTATTTCTCAATTTTTAGTACGATTTTTAAGATTAAAGCGTGTTTTTTTAGTTTTTTAAGCTATTATTTATTTTTGATTTTTTAGTGAAATTTTTCATTAAAGGATGTTTTACGCGGACGCAAGAATAAAAGTAAAAAGAAGTCTGATGGGATGTGGTGTTCTCCGAAATAGATCTACATACATATGTATGTATTTATAACTTCTACCAAAAGTCCCAATATGCAGTGAAGTAAACTAGCTTATTATGCAATATTTTCCAAACCCTTTTATTCAAGGTTTTCCAAACTAGTTTGGAAATACAAAATTTCCCAAACGTTTTGTTATATTTCACAATCAGAAAGTGAAGAGAAGTTGAGGTGAAGCATTTGAAAAGAACAAAAAAAAAAGAAACCTGAATGAATAAATTCGAATTTAGACAATAAAGCTCCGAATACGTTTGTAGCGTAATGGTGAGGTATGCTGCCTACGGACCAAGGAGCTCAGGTTCGAGTCCCGAGTGGCACATTTTTTTTTATTTTATTTTTTTTTTTATTTTTTTTTAGAGAAATTTTTTTCACCTCACGTTTACAAAACATTGTATAAAAATTGCTTTCCAAACGTGAAATGCAATTATAGAATTAGGGTTCCTTTTCGTTGATTCAGCACTTACTATTAAATGAATTACAAACAAAACCAGTTCTTGCTTTGCATACATATGTATGTACATGCGATTGTTTTTATTGCAAACACAACAGAAAGCTTGTTACACAAAACACAAAACCAGTTCTTGCTCTGCATACGTATGTATGTACATTGTACATGCGATTGATTTCATTGCAAATACAACAAACCCAAAACAGCTTCAAGCTTTATTTTTGAGTGAATTTATGCATTGAGTTTATCGCCATCGCTATGAGCGATCGCTGGCTGTTGTGCGTTAGTTCGCTCGCTATTTGAGTGGTTATACGTTTTTCTTTGAACATTTGTTTTGTGATTTGAGAAGAATGTATTTTTGAGCGTTCGTGAGTGAGTTTTTCCGTACCCTGCAAGCTTGTTACTTATTGGCTTGTATACGGGAGTGAATTGAAATTCATAGATGCTATTTTGAAGAAAGGTAACATAAAAGCCGCAATGAAGCATAAAATATAATGTTGAATGTCCTACTATATGATGCCGTTGGGCTGTTGATGTCATGTTTCGAATCCGGAGGAGAATAGAAATAATAGAGAGGACACAAAAAAGTGAATGTTTGAAAGATATAATAATTTAGTTTTAAATGTTGCAACTTTTAGGATGGGATGAAGTTACATACATACATACATACATACATACATACATACATACATACATACAGGTGAAGCTAATAAAAGCGTGTTAAAAACAGAACAAGCAATAAAGATAGCAACCAGTGAATGATAGGAAGAAGAGAAGAAGAGGAGAACAAGCGGAGGCTACATATTTGCTGTCGGGACCCGGATGGAGAGAAGATAAAGAGTAAAATGCAAACAAAAATTTATTTTTAGGTAAAAATTTTTTCCAACAATCTCCGTTGTTAAATTAAAGGCAAAAGTTGACTTAAATCAATAACGCTCGCACCTTTGAAACAACAACGGAGTGTTATTGGGCACATTTCAACTGCGGAAAGTAGTTGATTTAACAGCGAAAGTCTTTAGATTTACAACATTTTTTTTCCGAGTACGAGTATAAACTAAGCGAAGATTGGTATGAGCGAGGACCCGACACATGCTCGACAGCAAGATGAACAAACAATATAGGAAAGGTCATGCAGTTCATTCATATACATACTTTTAACATCCTACATATACGCACAACTCGAGGTCCCAGTCAACACCCGCCCACGCGTCATATGCGGCCAAGAACACGTCTCTAAGACGACAAGAATCCAAATAAGTATGCAGTAACAATTACTACATATAAGCAAAAAACTTAAATTCAATCAAATTAAAAACTATGTACATACATACTTGCGCCTTTACATTCAATTAAGTACGCACATGCATATGTACATATGCATGTAAATTCATATGCCATACATCCGACATGTGTGACCGCCATTTATGCTACACGCGTCGTGACAGGTGTGCCAACTTTCTTATACGATTCAACATTTTTCACAGCCAAATAAATGAGCTATAATACAAAATTCCACTCAATTAATATGTTTTGTAGTCCACACTTCTGTGTGCTGGCAAACATACATACCTACATATATATATATATATGTAGTATATACCATGCAGCAAATCGCGCTAGTTCCAGTCCAGTGCCGAACTAGTTCAAAGTAGGCAGTGCTGGTTCCCGTTTTATCCCAACGCAATGCTTTCAACTGTCTTTATTAACACGCCTATATATAATCCCTCTACAGATAAGTTTGGAACGCGTTCTAAACTACTTCCTATATGAACAGTCCTGGATTAGTACAAAAGTCTGTAGTTCGAAGTTAGTTCAAAAGAAAGCATTTTAGGACTAGTTCAAATATTGTCGGTTTTTGTTCTTGCTCGTGTAGCCACCAAGACATTTCGCGAAGGTTTTGTGGAGTGTAAGCGAAGTAAGTGTTCTTTACCGGATAAATCCGGTACGCTCGGATACCACTCTCTTCTGACACCAGCCCGACTGTCGTGCGAACGATTTTTTTGACCATTACAAACCTTCTAGGCTGGTGGATTTTAGTCGCTTCTTACTCTAAGCTCCCTAACCCTCTGTTGCTAGAAATGGTCGGTCTTTGGTCGCGCGATAATAGGTGGAACCATCCCCATTCACCTTCCAAGTAATATTTGCTTATACGTACGCCCTTTTTACCAAGTTTCATTTGGTACTACGCAGCAGAAAAACGTGAAAAGGGACATTATTGTAAAAATTTGTTGTTGCTCAACTTTAAAGTAATAGTTGTAAACATAAATTTTTCATGAGGTCACAATAATAAACCACCCCGCTCTGCATCCCTTTAGAACCATTTCTGAGCTAGTTGTGAACTCTATTGTTCTAGACTGTCGTTTTTCAACACTATCCCTTGTATTGGCTGCAGGGTACATATATGTATACGTACATGAATATATAAATGCGTGTAACTTCAACAACGCGAATTTCAGCTGGCCCTTTTTCGTCGTTCGCTTGCCCATTCAACAACTTAAATTAATTGATTTTGACAAAGTCTTAAGCGAAAAGCACATATGTACGTACATATGTATGTGTGTATGTATGTATGTATGTGTGTATGTATGTAGAAATGTGCATGCATGTTCGTATGCGGGATCCCTGCAAAAATCATTGGATTATATGCTCCATTTGTGGTAGGTTGGAGTACTTTCAAAGTGACCACTAACATAGCCCAAACGACCGATTCATGTATGTGCATCGGTTCGTAGTTAGCCGAACATAACAAAAACAAAATGTTTATCGCGACGACGACGATATATGTATACTTACATACATACATATGTTTGAATTTATGCACGCCATTCGTCGTCGTCGCGATAAACATCTGGTTTTGTTGTTATGTTCGGCTAACTGTTAGGTACTCCATCAATTGATCCAATGTAGCAGAGATGTTAAGTAATGCAGTATTTTGTGACTGCGCAGTCTTTTGATTGGGGTCAAAATGACTGCTATTCATTTTTTGTCAGTCATGACTGGGAATTAAAAAAGTAAGCCTTCATTCTGACTGGTAAATTTTAACTGTGCAGTCACCTGACTGCAATCTACCCCGTTACAGCAATCATTTGATTGCAATCATGAAATGATTGCAGCTACAGTCTTTTGCCATTCTTCTCATCGGGGTTACTAGGTTTTAAAGATTTGATACCTAAGTTTGATACACCAATCTCTTTGGCATGAGAGGAGGGTTCCTACTTTATAATTGTACTAACCCTACGTGCGCCATTCGAGTCACTTCCACCCAGTATTGTGTTTCTACCACCTTAATGTAACTTTTTTTGCCGGCATGTTAAACGTCGTCAATAACCATTAATTTTTTTCAAAAGAGGTATTTCGATCGCTTCAGTAGAATCGCAAATAAAGCACATTTAACATTCCGAAGAATATAAGAGGGCTAAAATGTTCTAGAAAATAATTCGGCATAAAATTTCTGTAGGAGTCTCTTCAGAAAAAAGTTTATAAAATTAACCTAAAAGACCACAGGAAGCGAAAAACGCATATTCCTCGGAACGTTAAATGTGTTTTATTTGGGGTTCTGCGGCATCGATCGATATATTTCTTGCGCAAAAAGTTAATGTTTTTTGACAACGTTAACATACTGAAAAAAAGTTACATTAAGGTGGTATAAACTATGTACCTACTGGGTGAAAGTGACCCTAATGGCACACACAGGGTTAATAAAATTATAAAGTAGGAACCCTCCATAAAACTGAAGAGAAGAAAAATTGAATTGTAGATATATCTAGCAGCGTTAAAAAAAAATTCCGTAAATGTTTTCGAAAAAGAGATCATATGGGGGCGTACGGAGAACTTTTTTTCTCGATACGCTCTAGTGCACATATCGCTAGCTTAGAGTGTAAATTGTGTAAGTCCTTTTTATCAACTTTGTAGGAGAGATAAAAAACAAAAAATAAAAAAATTTCGAAATGAAAAAAAATTTTCTGTTTATGCAAATATTATGGACTTACACAATTTGCAACGAGTAAAAATTTGACAAGAGTCACAGACTTGTTTAGCGCGGTGCGTATTTGATTTTTCTGGTGTACTACATAAAAATACACTTTTTCATATAAATGGACTTACACAGTTTGCACTCTAAGTTAGCGATATATATTTCAAAGATTTTATTAACTGACCATTTTAGGTATGTGCAAAATAAATACTATTACAGCTAAAATACATAGAGGGCATATTTTTGGTACTAGACTGCTTAAAAAATATCGCCAGTCATCAATGAATGAAAAAAATGAATGGTCAGTCATACTTGCCAAATATACTGAGGACTTCAAATTTTAAATCATCAGTAAAAAAAAAGGACTGAAAGGCTGCATTCAAGACTTCAAAAAAAAGAATGGGACTTCAAGGGCTGAAAGTCACGATGATTGCAATACTTAACATCTCTGCAATGTAGGTACTCCATGGATTAATTTGATTGTTATGCGGGACTGGAGTATATACTCCATTGCAATGACATGCAAGGTTAAATGGACCATGATGTATTGTGGAACGATTTTCCGTCATCCCTTGTCAAGTTTGGTTTGGAGACAAACCGGTTTCGGCTAATATGCGCCATCTTCAGTGTCTTCTTTCGTTCTGAGTTATTTTGTGTAAGTTCGATAGTATTTATAGTAACTAACTTCCGTCGTTTTGTTCAGGTACTTCGTGTTCATGTGATGTGTTCGTGCATTCGTGCGTGTGTGTGTGTGTGAGTCTGTGTTGTGTGTTTAGGTATGCAAATCTATTTTTTGTCACATTTTCATTATTGTACCCTCATTAACCAAGTAGGTAAAAGTCCGTTATTGTCCGTTTGTGTGTTGTTTTGTTTATGTCGGTTTTAGGTCTTTTGTCCTCTTTCGGGTATAGTAGCTTAAGCGGTTCAAATAATGTATCCGATGCGGTGTTTATTTGTTCATTTATTATTTTACCTACGAATGTTTTTTGTTTGTATATCTCCATATTTTCTAATATGTTAAGTCGTCTTCCTTTATGCTGTATGTGGAGAATTTTAGCTGTTTTTCCTATTTTCATGGGTGTACACTTGTTTTCTGCCATGTGGTTGGCGAAATTTGATTCCACTGTCGTTGATGATTCTCTTATTTTCTTATTGTAATCCCTTATGTGTTCTCGATATCTCGTCTTGATTTGGCGTCCTGTTTGTCCTATATAACTGTTTTGGCATTCGCAAGTCAATTTGTATACGCCTTGTTTGTCAAAGAGGTCTTCCTTGTTAATGTTGTTTCGTAGAAGTTTTCCCATATTGTTCCTCGTTTTAAATGCTGCATTAATGTTATATTTTTGGAAAACTTTAGCCAACTTGTAAGATGTTGCTCCAGTATATGATAGGACTGCCCATTTCTTCTCTTCTTTTTCTTTGGTTTCTGACTTTCTTGAATTTATGTTTTTTTGTATTTTCTTCACTAAACTTTTTTGATATCCGTTGTTCTCTGCGATTGTGTATATTGTGCTCAGTTCCTTGTTGTAAGCTTCTTTTCCTAACGGGGTTCGTTCAAGTCGTGTTAATAAATGTCTGAAAGCGGCGTTCTTGTGCTGTTGAGGATGGTTAGATTTATTGTGTATTATTGTATCTGTTGCTGTGGGTTTTCTGTATATTTCGTAAGTAAATTTGTTAGTCTCTTTGTTTATTTTAATTGTTAGGTCCAGGTAGTTGATTTTTCCATTTTTCTCTGTATCCATAGTGAATTTTATATTTTTGTGTTGGCTGTTGAGGTGCTCCAAAATTTGTTCTTCTTTATTTTCCGATATTAGGCAGATGATGTCATCTACATACCTGGCATAAAAATTTACTCCCAAATTTGCCGTCAGTTCTTCCATATAAATTTCTTCCAAATGTTGCATAAATACTTCCATAAGGATAGCTGATGTGGGGCTACCCATGCCTAGTCCGTGAGTTTGTCTGTATATTTTATTGTCAAATTTAAAATAATTCTGGTCCAGGGTTACTCTCAGCGTATTTACTATCTCTGTAGCAATGTCTTTGTTCGTTTTCTCTGTCAGTATTTTAGTTAAAGTTTTTAGTGTTTCTGTCGTTGGTATCGAAGGGTATAGATCCTTCACGTCAAATGATACCAGTTTTGAGTCCTTGGGTACGTTCAGGTTGTTCAGTTTGTTGACTAGTTCCGTCGTGTTTTTGATTGTGTATTTATTGGATAGGTCTAGTTTCTCGGTTAGTAGCTTGTTTAGATGTTTTGATAGTCTATATCCTGGTGCCGACTTATGGTTTACTATTGGTCGCATAGGTGTTCCTGCTTTGTGGATTTTAGGTAGTGCGATCAGTGACGGGGCCGATGGATTCATTGCTGTGAGAGTGTAGGTCATCTTGTTGTCTATTATATTCTTTGCTTGTTTTATTGCACGCTTTATTGCCATTTGGTATTCTTCCGTTGGGTCTTTCCTTATCACTCGACAGCCCATTTCTTTGATGAGTTGACCCGTTTTCGCGGTGTATTCCTCTTCGTCCATTAGCACCGTTGTATTTCCTTTGTCTGCTTTTGTTGCTATCACCTTATTATCGATTAGTTTCTTCCTTAATACTTTTGCCGCTTTATTGTCGTCCGTTGCCATTTCATTTCCAGCAGCTTTTATACTCTTTTCGATTATGCGTCTGCATAGATGCCTTGCGTGCTCCTGTTCTTCGTTTGGTACTAGTGATATGGCCATCTCCGTGTCTGCAATAGTGTTCTCTACGTCTTTTTTTCTATCGTAGCTTTCGATATTGTACTTCAAACCTTTTTGTAGTAGCTCTGTTTCTTTGGCGTTGATTGAAAGATTTGTCAAGTTAACAAATCTTGGATGGAATGATGTTTTGTTCTGTTGTGAGCCTTTTTTGTTGTTGTTTTGTTTTGTGTCAAGGTCCTCCAGTTTTTTGTTGAGTTTTTTGTATTTGTGTTCCATGGCCTTTTTGATCTCCTCCTTTATAGTGTCTAACGTTTCCATAAGGCAACGAACTAGGTTGTTTTCCATCAGCTCCAGGTGGATGCGTAGTAGTTCCTCATTTATGCGCTCCTTCTTTGCGTGTTGGTTCCTGATCTCGCATCTGAGGAAGCTGTTCTCCGCTTTCCGTATAATTTTGCGTTTATCCTCGCTGTTCACTTTGTGCCCTATTTGCGCGTATTTTGGAATGAGTTTGTTCTTTAGACATTCCTTATTAAACCATATGTTGGCTTTTGTGTTGTGTATTTTCTGTAGCCGCCTTTTGTATGCTGTCAGTAGAATATTAGTCCGGATTTGATGTGCCTGACTGGCATTATTAATAACTTTTTGGTTGCTTGTTTTTCCGACAGGGTAGGAATATGATGTATTGTGGAACGATTTTCCGTCATCCCTTGTCAAGTTTGGTTTGGAGACAAACCGGTTTCGGCTAATATGCGCCATCTTCAGTGTCTTCTTTCGTTCTGAGTTATTTTGTGTAAGTTCGATAGTATTTATAGTAACTAACTTCCGTCGTTTTGTTCAGGTACTTCGTGTTCATGTGATGTGTTCGTGCATTCGTGCGTGTGTGTGTGTGTGAGTCTGTGTTGTGTGTTTAGGTATGCAAATCTATTTTTTGTCACATTTTCATTATTGTACCCTCATTAACCAAGTAGGTAAAAGTCCGTTATTGTCCGTTTGTGCGTTGTTTTGTTTATGTCGGTTTTAGGTCTTTTGTCCTCTTTCGGGTATAGTAGCTTAAGCGGTTCAAATAATGTATCCGATGCGGTGTTTATTTGTTCATTTATTATTTTACCTACGAATGTTTTTTGTTTGTATATCTCCATATTTTCTAATATGTTAAGTCGTCTTCCTTTATGCTGTATGTGGAGAATTTTAGCTGTTTTTCCTATTTTCATGGGTGTACACTTGTTTTCTGCCATGTGGTTGGCGAAATTTGATTCCACTGTCGTTGATGATTTTCTTATTTTCTTATTGTAATCCCTTATGTGTTCTCGATATCTCGTCTTGATTTGGCGTCCTGTTTGTCCTATATAACTGTTTTGGCATTCGCAAGTCAATTTGTATACGCCTTGTTTGTCAAAGAGGTCTTCCTTGTTAATGTTGTTTCGTAGAAGTTTTCCCATATTGTTCCTCGTTTTAAATGCTGCATTAATGTTATATTTTTGGAAAACTTTAGCCAACTTGTAAGATGTTGCTCCAGTATATGATAGGACTGCCCATTTCTTCTCTTCTTTTTCTTTGGTTTCTGACTTTCTTGAATTTATGTTTTTTTGTATTTTCTTCACTAAACTTTTTTGGTATCCGTTGTTCTCTGCGATTGTGTATATTGTGCTCAGTTCCTTGTTGTAAGCTTCTTTTCCTAACGGGGTTCGTTCAAGTCGTGTTAATAAATGTCTGAAAGCGGCGTTCTTGTGCTGTTGAGGATGGTTAGATTTATTGTGTATTATTGTATCTGTTGCTGTGGGTTTTCTGTATATTTCGTAAGTAAATTTGTTAGTCTCTTTGTTTATTTTAATTGTTAGGTCCAGGTAGTTGATTTTTCCATTTTTCTCTGTATCCATAGTGAATTTTATATTTTTGTGTTGGCTGTTGAGGTGCTCCAAAATTTGTTCTTCTTTATTTTCCGATATTAGGCAGATGATGTCATCTACATACCTGGCATAAAAATTTACTCCCAAATTTGCCGTCAGTTCTTCCATATAAATTTCTTCCAAATGTTGCATAAATACTTCCATAAGGATAGCTGATGTGGGGCTACCCATGCCTAGTCCGTGAGTTTGTCTGTATATTTTATTGTCAAATTTAAAATAATTCTGGTCCAGGGTTACTCTCAGCGTATTTACTATCTCTGTAGCAATGTCTTTGTTCGTTTTCTCTGTCAGTATTTTAGTTAAAGTTTTTAGTGTTTCTGTCGTTGGTATCGAAGGGTATAGATCCTTCACGTCAAATGATACCAGTTTTGAGTCCTTGGGTACGTTCAGGTTGTTCAGTTTGTTGACTAGTTCCGTCGTGTTTTTGATTGTGTATTTATTGGATAGGTCTAGTTTCTCGGTTAGTAGCTTGTTTAGATGTTTTGATAGTCTATATCCTGGTGCCGACTTATGGTTTACTATTGGTCGCATAGGTGTTCCTGCTTTGTGGATTTTAGGTAGTGCGATCAGTGACGGGGCCGATGGATTCATTGCTGTGAGAGTGTAGGTCATCTTGTTGTCTATTATATTCTTTGCTTGTTTTATTGCACGCTTTATTGCCATTTGGTATTCTTCCGTTGGGTCTTTCCTTATCACTCGACAGCCCATTTCTTTGATGAGTTGACCCGTTTTCGCGGTGTATTCCTCTTCGTCCATTAGCACCGTTGTATTTCCTTTGTCTGCTTTTGTTACTATCACCTTATTATCGATTAGTTTCTTCCTTAATACTTTTGCCGCTTTATTGTCGTCCGTTGCCATTTCATTTCCAGCAGCTTTTATACTCTTTTCGATTATGCGTCTGCATAGATGCCTTGCGTGCTCCTGTTCTTCGTTTGGTACTAGTGATATGGCCATCTCCGTGTCTGCAATAGTGTTCTCTACGTCTTTTTTTCTATCGTAGCTTTCGATATTGTACTTCAAACCTTTTTGTAGTAGCTCTGTTTCTTTGGCGTTGATTGAAAGATTTGTCAAGTTAACAAATCTTGGATGGAATGATGTTTTGTTCTGTTGTGAGCCTTTTTTGTTGTTGTTTTGTTTTGTGTCAAGGTCCTCCAGTTTTTTGTTGAGTTTTTTGTATTTGTGTTCCATGGCCTTTTTGATCTCCTCCTTTATAGTGTCTAACGTTTCCATAAGGCAACGAACTAGGTTGTTTTCCATCAGCTCCAGGTGGATGCGTAGTAGTTCCTCATTTATGCGCTCCTTCTTTGCGTGTTGGTTCCTGATCTCGCATCTGAGGAAGCTGTTCTCCGCTTTCCGTATAATTTTGCGTTTATCCTCGCTGTTCACTTTGTGCCCTATTTGCGCGTATTTTGGAATGAGTTTGTTCTTTAGACATTCCTTATTAAACCATATGTTGGCTTTTGTGTTGTGTATTTTCTGTAGCCGCCTTTTGTATTAAAATAAGCAAAGAGACTAACAAATTTACTTACGAAATATACAGAAAACCCACAGCAACAGATACAATAATACACAATAAATCTAACCATCCTCAACAGCACAAGAACGCCGCTTTCAGACATTTATTAACACGACTTGAACGAACCCCGTTAGGAAAAGAAGCTTACAACAAGGAACTGAGCACAATATACACAATCGCAGAGAACAACGGATATCAAAAAAGTTTAGTGAAGAAAATACAAAAAAACATAAATTCAAGAAAGTCAGAAACCAAAGAAAAAGAAGAGAAGAAATGGGCAGTCCTATCATATACTGGAGCAACATCTTACAAGTTGGCTAAAGTTTTCCAAAAATATAACATTAATGCAGCATTTAAAACGAGGAACAATATGGGAAAACTTCTACGAAACAACATTAACAAGGAAGACCTCTTTGACAAACAAGGCGTATACAAATTGACTTGCGAATGCCAAAACAGTTATATAGGACAAACAGGACGCCAAATCAAGACGAGATATCGAGAACACATAAGGGATTACAATAAGAAAATAAGAAAATCATCAACGACAGTGGAATCAAATTTCGCCAACCACATGGCAGAAAACAAGTGTACACCCATGAAAATAGGAAAAACAGCTAAAATTCTCCACATACAGCATAAAGGAAGACGACTTAACATATTAGAAAATATGGAGATATACAAACAAAAAACATTCGTAGGTAAAATAATAAATGAACAAATAAACACCGCATCGGATACATTATTTGAACCGCTTAAGCTACTATACCCGAAAGAGGACAAAAGACCTAAAACCGACATAAACAAAACAACACACAAACGGACAATAACGGACTTTTACCTACTTGGTTAATGAGGGTACAATAATGAAAATGTGACAAAAAATAGATTTGCATACCTAAACACACAACACAGACTCACACACACACACACGCACGAATGCACGAACACATCACATGAACACGAAGTACCTGAACAAAACGACGGAAGTTAGTTACTATAAATACTATCGAACTTACACAAAATAACTCAGAACGAAAGAAGACACTGAAGATGGCGCATATTAGCCGAAACCGGTTTGTCTCCAAACCAAACTTGACAAGGGATGACGGAAAATCGTTCCACAATACATCATATTCCTACCCTGTCGGAAAAACAAGCAACCAAAAAGTTATTAATAATGCCAGTCAGGCACATCAAATCCGGACTAATATTCTACTGACAGCATACAAAAGGCGGCTACAGAAAATACACAACACAAAAGCCAACATATGGTTTAATAAGGAATGTCTAAAGAACAAACTCATTCCAAAATACGCGCAAATAGGGCACAAAGTGAACAGCGAGGATAAACGCAAAATTATACGGAAAGCGGAGAACAGCTTCCTCAGATGCGAGATCAGGAACCAACACGCAAAGAAGGAGCGCATAAATGAGGAACTACTACGCATCCACCTGGAGCTGATGGAAAACAACCTAGTTCGTTGCCTTATGGAAACGTTAGACACTATAAAGGAGGAGATCAAAAAGGCCATGGAACACAAATACAAAAAACTCAACAAAAAACTGGAGGACCTTGACACAAAACAAAACAACAACAAAAAAGGCTCACAACAGAACAAAACATCATTCCATCCAAGATTTGTTAACTTGACAAATCTTTCAATCAACGCCAAAGAAACAGAGCTACTACAAAAAGGTTTGAAGTACAATATCGAAAGCTACGATAGAAAAAAAGACGTAGAGAACACTATTGCAGACACGGAGATGGCCATATCACTAGTACCAAACGAAGAACAGGAGCACGCAAGGCATCTATGCAGACGCATAATCGAAAAGAGTATAAAAGCTGCTGGAAATGAAATGGCAACGGACGACAATAAAACGGCAAAAGTATTAAGGAAGAAACTAATCGATAATAAGGTGATAGCAACAAAAGCAGACAAAGGAAATACAACGGTGCTAATGGACGAAGAGGAATACACCGCGAAAACGGGTCAACTCATCAAAGAAATGGGCTGTCGAGTGATAAGGAAAGACCCAACGGAAGAATACCAAATGGCAATAAAGCGTGCAATAAAACAAGCAAAGAATATAATAGACAACAAGATGACCTACACTCTCACAGCAATGAATCCATCGGCCCCGTCACTGATCGCACTACCTAAAATCCACAAAGCAGGAACACCTATGCGACCAATAGTAAACCATAAGTCGGCACCAGGATATAGACTATCAAAACATCTAAACAAGCTACTAACCGAGAAACTAGACCTATCCAATAAATACACAATCAAAAACACGACGGAACTAGTCAACAAACTGAACAACCTGAACGTACCCAAGGACTCAAAACTGGTATCATTTGACGTGAAGGATCTATACCCTTCGATACCAACGACAGAAACACTAAAAACTTTAACTAAAATACTGACAGAGAAAACGAACAAAGACATTGCTACAGAGATAGTAAATACGCTGAGAGTAACCCTGGACCAGAATTATTTTAAATTTGACAATAAAATATACAGACAAACTCACGGACTAGGCATGGGTAGCCCCACATCAGCTATCCTTATGGAAGTATTTATGCAACATTTGGAAGAAATTTATATGGAAGAACTGACGGCAAATTTGGGAGTAAATTTTTATGCCAGGTATGTAGATGACATCATCTGCCTAATATCGGAAAATAAAGAAGAACAAATTTTGGAGCACCTCAACAGCCAACACAAAAATATAAAATTCACTATGGATACAGAGAAAAATGGAAAAATCAACTACCTGGACCTAACAATTAAAATAAACAAAGAGACTAACAAATTTACTTACGAAATATACAGAAAACCCACAGCAACAGATACAATAATACACAATAAATCTAACCATCCTCAACAGCACAAGAACGCCGCTTTCAGACATTTATTAACACGACTTGAACGAACCCCGTTAGGAAAAGAAGCTTACAACAAGGAACTGAGCACAATATACACAATCGCAGAGAACAACGGATATCAAAAAAGTTTAGTGAAGAAAATACAAAAAAACATAAATTCAAGAAAGTCAGAAACCAAAGAAAAAGAAGAGAAGAAATGGGCAGTCCTATCATATACTGGAGCAACATCTTACAAGTTGGCTAAAGTTTTCCAAAAATATAACATTAATGCAGCATTTAAAACGAGGAACAATATGGGAAAACTTCTACGAAACAACATTAACAAGGAAGACCTCTTTGACAAACAAGGCGTATACAAATTGACTTGCGAATGCCAAAACAGTTATATAGGACAAACAGGACGCCAAATCAAGACGAGATATCGAGAACACATAAGGGATTACAATAAGAAAATAAGAAAATCATCAACGACAGTGGAATCAAATTTCGCCAACCACATGGCAGAAAACAAGTGTACACCCATGAAAATAGGAAAAACAGCTAAAATTCTCCACATACAGCATAAAGGAAGACGACTTAACATATTAGAAAATATGGAGATATACAAACAAAAAACATTCGTAGGTAAAATAATAAATGAACAAATAAACACCGCATCGGATACATTATTTGAACCGCTTAAGCTACTATACCCGAAAGAGGACAAAAGACCTAAAACCGACATAAACAAAACAACACACAAACGGACAATAACGGACTTTTACCTACTTGGTTAATGAGGGTACAATAATGAAAATGTGACAAAAAATAGATTTGCATACCTAAACACACAACACAGACTCACACACACACACACGCACGAATGCACGAACACATCACATGAACACGAAGTACCTGAACAAAACGACGGAAGTTAGTTACTATAAATACTATCGAACTTACACAAAATAACTCAGAACGAAAGAAGACACTGAAGATGGCGCATATTAGCCGAAACCGGTTTGTCTCCAAACCAAACTTGACAAGGGATGACGGAAAATCGTTCCACAATACATCATATTCCTACCCTGTCGGAAAAACAAGCAACCAAAAAGTTATTAAATGGACCATATTTTTTGTATGAAATGTGGCAACTAATGGAGTAATCGGTTGGTCCATAGCGAGCACTCCATGGATTAGCGAATGGAGTACTCGGAATTTTTGCAGGGATGTAATGCGTAGAAATTCGAGTATATGTAATATGTGTGTGTATAACCGGCAACATACACGTTTAATTATATCAACTCTGACAGGTAACACATACGCGCGTTGCTGCTCCGTACGCGTCGCGTGAATTCGCAGAAAGCGAACCAACACCAGCAAAACATTGCTTCATAAATGAACGTGTAGCAACGCAAATATGCATGTGTAGGTACAACATAAACTTAATTTCCTAAGATGAACGTAATTACAAGAACACCTGAAGCACTTATGTGCTCGTACGTTCGACGTCGCGCGGGTAAAAGGCCAAGGAACCACAAGGAAACATCTAAAGGTCCAAAAGAGCGCACAGAACGCTAACAAATTTCACACATACCGCAATAACAACAACAACAAAATAAAATAGCAGCACCTCTGGCACACCCACGCCAACGCTTTACTTGCAACGTTTACAAATGTGCGTCAAAGTGAGGATGTATGTATGTGTGTGTGTGTGCACAGGTGATATATGGCAAGTCGGGGCTGTAATGGATACCTCAGCAGAAAATAAAAGCAATCAGTGTGACTGTGTGTCTATATGCAGCTACATATATGTATGTATGTACGTATGTAAATACATATATACATTAGCCGGTGATATCGAGCAGCATAGGCAGACGCAAACGCATATACATATATATGTCTTTTCGCGTCCACCTCCTACCCACCGAATACATAAACACATATTGGATGGCGAATAAGTTGAGAAATTTATGAGCATTCATTTAAACTCAGGCAACTTATGTACAAGCTCTGAAATGAAACTCAAACTCAAACACCATCGAAAATTAATCTGAAAAGGTACATAAATGCCAAACAGCAAGAACAATTTACATAACTAACTAAGAGTCAAACAATCTTTTGGTGCAAAAATCTAATACAGCCAAGAGCTGACAAATGAGCCATTTTCCTTATAGTAATTTAATAAAATGCTGAAGCGAATATATGTAAATCTAACAAGTTTTGGGACGAACTTCGTGGTGTGTCGCTTACTTTTCTCTTTTTTTTTCAACGAATTGGGTGACCGACAGTGTTTCTGAACCTTTTTCATGGCACTCGAAGTATATGCCCATTACTGAAATTTGGCGTTTAATTAATTTTAATATTTATCCGTGCCTAAATTCGAACCCATGAACTCTTACAAGCAATGCAACCACCTACCCACTATGCCGTGACATGCCATAGCAAAAGAATGCTGGGTTAAAAGTGGGGTCTGAGGACAGAACTCACGGCACGAATGTACAAAGCAATTGTTCGACCGATCCTAACCTACGGATCACTGGTGTGATGGCATCTCAGGGTGCCATTAGGTTGCGGGATTAGGGACTCTGGAAAAAACGCACATACGTTCACGGTCGCATTCTGTGCCAAGTTACTAACTCCTGCATGACCACAAAGACAGATTATATCTGTTCTATAACATTCTTCGACACAAACTATAAGATTATCTTACCATCTTTGAAGGACTGGGGACTCATCCGGACACTTCCATATCAATTAGGCTCCCGGACACGGACACCGCCTTTCAATTCGAAGTGTTCGCCATACAGGAGGCCTGGAAGGCTCTACTTGCAATGGAAAGTGCCGATGTCGGAAACAGGATAGGAATATTTTCGTATAGTCAGGTGGCTCTTAGGGCTCTGGTATCTGCAACGGTGGCATCAATCCTGGTCAGGTAGTGCAGAGGGGTGATGGGCTTGACAAGACGACATAGCGTATCCATGATCTGGGTGTCGGGGCACCGCGATATCCAGCGAAACGAAATGGCTGATGAGCTGGCCAGGCAGGGATCGGCTCTTGATGTCGCAGAGGCAGAGAAGGATCTTATGCCCCTGAGTTGAATCAAGGTCCGAATATCTCGGCACTGGTCCGAGGAGGCTAAAACCAGATGTAGGGTCTGCAGAAGCCTGTGTCCATCATACACGGAGATGCGATCTTCAGCCATTCTAAAGATAGACATAAGACATAAGAGACATTTCCCGCTTAATTGCGGTATTCACAGGACTTTGGATCATTGGTGTGTACACACGCGGTCCGATTGTGATTGGACCAGAAGAAGGCAACAAAACGGCGCATTGGTGCTAATTTGAGCTAGTGGGTCCCGCCAATCAAACCAACCAACCAACCAACGCATGTACGAGGTGCATATAGAACAAATGAATTTTTTTTCCTAAATTTTTCATTGGTTCATTGATTTTTTTTTATTCCACATAACCGGCCATTGGTTGCATGAGGTTTTTCTCGTTCTGTAGTGTCACCTTGACTATAAAGAGCTTTTCTTTTGTTGAGAATTTTTCCAGAGAAGGTTTTTTTTCTATTAAATACCTACCAGCTATGAAGTTATATAAATACTATGGATAGTTGCATGAAAATTTATTTAAGGGTTTCGTAGTAGATCGCCATTCTGTAAATGAGTGAGGTTAAAGCAACATTTTGGCACTTTACCAAATAAGCATAGGTAATATTAATACTATTTCGGCTACACAGATAACACAAATACCCAAATAAACCGCTAAAACAAAAACGAAAACAAAAAAAAACCAACCATATGCCGTAAAACATAACCTATTTGCTACCAATCTCATAAAGTACTTATGGTAATATGAATGCTGCAGAGTTACATAACTTAAGAGTATTACTTGAAACGATGCCGCCCGCAAGAGTTACATATGTATAACAAAAATTTCTGAAAACCCAAAACGAGTGCAAAAAAAACTGAGTTACCCATATTTATGTGTAGATATGTACATTAGAGCGTATCGCAAAAAAAAAGTTCGTCCTATGCCCCTCCATATAATTTCTTTTTCGAAAACATTTCTGGAAAATTTTTTTTATTTTTCTTTGGATGCCGCTAGATGTCGCTAAAATTCATTTTTTCATATCTTCGGTATTTATGGTCCGCTCCCTAGATTTGATACACCAATCTATTTGGCTTGAGAAGAGGGTCTCTACTTTATAATTGTATTAACCCTATGTGCGTCATTGGGGTCACTTCCACCCAGTACTTAGTTTATACCAACTTAGACTAACTTTTTTGGACAGTATGTTAAACGCAGTAAAAAATGATGTATTGTGGAACGATCTTCGGTCATCCCTTGTCAATTTTGGTTTGGAGACAAACCGGTTTCGGCTAATATGCGCCACCCTAGAAATACCTATCGAATGGTATAAAAATATTCGAAATCGGTTCAGTATTTTTTCAGTAATTGTAATTTAAAAAATGCGTAATATAAACTTTGACCTTTAATAACTTTTGTTGTTGTTGTTTCCAAAAAAAACCAAAATTCACGTTAGTACTTAGCTTAGCCATCTTTATCAAAGGCTGGGGGCAGTTCAAAACGTCATCCTATCGCCATAAAATTTTTTGGGGTTCACTAACTCGTATAAAGGCAAATTTTCATTGCCGGTACGATCAAAAAAACAACAACAAAAAATCTCCATATGTTTTCACTCCACCTTAATTAACAGACATAAATTCCTATGCGAGAGTCCAGAGAAATTGTTTATGTTATTTTACACTGAAGTAATAAGCTAGTAAACTGTCAAACTGCATTCCAACCCAACATTTACTGCATTGCAACAGTTATTTTTTGTTCTTTTTTGCTATTCAATGTGGGTGGTCAGTAGACCACAATTTCTTTTCTTTCTTTTTTCTGTTCTAACCTTCGGGTCAGTTGGAATTTGGCAGTTGCATGTGCAATGCTTTTACTGTTGGCAGGTATTTTAGTTACAATTACGTAATTGAAATGATTGTAATGAAATGGCACCAAACACCGACGACCAAACACCATCATTATGCTATTTTAACATCATGGTCAACGAATTAAAATCATCATCATCATCACATTGTTGTTATCATTACATCACGCCAGTCAAGCAATTAGTTAGTTACTTAGCATTTCCAGTAGTTAAGTGCAAATAATAAACATTTTATAAAATAATACACATCCCACTTCACCCAGCACACATTACCCAACACCCTGCCAGCTGTTTCCGTTTTGCAAGCGACTTGATGGCAAAGTTGTGGTATGCGTGCATATGCACTGGCCGGGTCTTATGGCACAGTGTCATGTTTGCGCATAATATGCCGCCAAAAATAGTTGGCGTATTATGCTAAATAGTGCGCAGTGAATAAACTTGTTGCCTAATGTTTAAGAGATTTTATTCACATTGGCCAGACCAATTACTGGGGTTTCCAAAGAAATAGCAATCACCCCTTAGCAGTGATCGGCATACACTCCGAGTGTATTTCGGATTCTCACAAATTTGATTCGCTGTTCTGAGTCGATTGTAGGTGCAGGCTTAGATTTGCCATATCTCGCAAAAATGGTTATTCATGAAAAATCAACGTTCTTCTTTTTTTTTGTCACGGCATTCCCACTGTGCGCCACCACCATTCCGCTCGTGGTCTGGGTCTTTATCGATAATTACGGAGCACATAAATAAATTGGTGGCACAATAACGGCCAAATGACACTGTCGCAAACAACACTTGTGGTGTTTTGTCGTTTGGCAACGCAAATGGAAGCTTGTTGCAATTACCCCTCGTGTTACCCTCGTGCTCTTCATGCACTCCATCCGCACACTCATATGCCAAGTAGTCGTCTTCATTTCCCTGCAAAAAAATTTGCGATTAATACCGAAAGATATTTGTCCCGGATTGATCTCTTTCGAGAACAATCGGTCCAGAATTAGTCCCCGATTGTTCCCGTACGGGTATAAATGTAGACTAATTGTAGACCAATTGTTCCCTAACGGGTATAAATGTAGATTAATCGCTTTCATCCCGAACGGGTATAAATGTAGATTAATCGCTTTCATCCCGAACGGATATAAATGTAGATTAATAGCTTTCATTCCGAACGGGTACAAATCTAGATTCCTTAAATGTAGAAATTTTACAAAAATATGAATGTATTTAAAAAATTGTAGAACAACCGGTAAAACGAATTGAACACCCTTTCTTTTAATAATAATGATGAATAATAATTTTAACAAAATGTTGCCTAAAATATTCTATGAAAAAATCCTTTACATTACGCTCATATAATGCATACTAAAAACTTACAATTTTTTTATTTATTTATTGAGATTTTTTTTTTTTTTCAAAAGTAAAACATTATATAATCTTTATTTAAAAATGCATGAACATTTACAATTTTTTAAAGATTGTTATTAAAAATTGCCATGGCGAACAACTTGGAAAAATCTACATTTGTACCCGTTCGTGCTGGAAGCGATTGATCTACATTTGTACCCGTTGGGGAGGAAAGCGATTAATCTACATTTGTACCCGTTCGGGATGTAAGCGATTGATCTCCATTTGTACCCGTTCGGTATGTTAGTGCTTAATCTACATTGGTACCCGTTCGGTATCAAAGCGATTGATCTACATTTGTACCCGTTCGGTATCAAAGCGATTGATCTACATTTGTACCCGTTCGGTATGTTAGTGATTAATCTACATTGGTACCCGTTCGAGTATACAAGTTGAACAATTAGTCTCTTCATAGGATATGCTCGAACAAATGCGATCAATTCACTCCATATAAAGGGATGTAAAATTGTATTAGTCGCTTGCTCCATTGCGATTGATCCCGGACACGTCCCGGATTAATCGCATTTTTGCAGGGTTACTTCTGCAAAAATATATACGCACAAACATATACTTACAGACATACATATGTATGTATATAAAATAGTTGCAATTGTTTACGTCTCTTTATGCCACTTCCTCCCTCCTTCCCTTACGTTACTTACGCACGGCTGGTTGGTTGGTTGGTCAGATGTCAAGTGGCATCACATTGAGGCGCTAATTGCCGCCCAACAAAGCAAAGCAAAGCAAAATAGTCTGACTGACGCAGCGTGCATCAAGCGATACAATATGACCTTGGATGATGTCCAGGAACTGGTTGTGCGCAACGTCATAAAAACAAATAGTCGCTGGCAACAAACGCGACACGACAGTGATTCTAAAAATTGGCTGCGTTTTGTGGCGGCTGGCGGCGTCCACAAGCAAGCCAACAACAAGCAAAAATATAACACAAAGCAACAACAAGAAGCCAACAACAAACAAAAACAAGAAGTCAACAACAATAAAACAACAACAACAACAAGCCAACTAACAAACAAAAAACTGCAATATCCACAATAAACATAAACAATTAATGCAGCGATGTATACGAAAGTGGCTGAAAAACTATCGCCATTTTGTTATTACAATTTATACAGTGAACAAAACAACAGAAGAGGAAGTGCGTAGTGGATGGCATGAGCGCAGGAATGCGCTTACACATTCAGAGGCCACCGAGTGGCTTGCTGTTGATTGTCGCCAAGGGAGCGATAATCGCTGGGTAATTGGCTACTGTGGCGCACGATTTGCGATGGTTTGACTATAATATAAGCAAAAAAATCATTCCAGCGAAGTAAATGTAGTTGATGTATGTGTTTAAGTCAGACTGAATTTATTTTTAATTTAGATAACAATCCAACGGTTTAAAAAAATTATAAGTACCCGCCCTGCTTTCGATATTTGCACATCATTGGAAACATGCAAAGATGATATGTTTGCTTTGCCGCAAATACTACAGGAGTTATAGATATGATAAGGTGGAGGAATCAGTGATGCACTTCATCTATAACACTGTGACACAAATAGAGGTTTGTTGTCTGGGGGCGGAAAAATTCCCACACGGAACGAAAGACCAATATCCATATAGTAAAACCCACAACCCTTTTCGCTTCCTGAGATCCAATTTTTTTATGGAGATTTTACATTTGCGAAATTTTTCTTGATTGATTTTTAAATAAAAGGGTTAAAATAGATGTCGTACAGAAATATATTACAGTAGACGCTCACAAATTAGAACTCTCAGTAATTAGAATTTCCAGAAATTAGAATCAACTTTTTGAATACATTGCATTTCGAATTAAATTTTAAAGTTTTATTGAAATAAAAAAAAGTCCAGGAATTAGAATTTTTCAGAAATTAGAATCACCCTAAAAACAAAGTGGTTCTAATTTGTGAGCGTCTACTGTATTAGGAAACCTATAGTAAAATTGCACGAACTTTAATTTCGTAGAATAATTTAACCCGCTAACACCTCCACGATGAGATAGTTTTTACCGCTTTTTTATAAAGTCCCCATAATAGGCTTCTGAATGTCGATATAGGGTTAAAATGTTCTAGACAATTTTTCGCCATAAAATTTCACTAGGAGCCCCTCAGACAAAGGCTTTGTTTAAATAACCCAAACGAACACAGAAAGCAAAAAATTACAGTGCGAAGATTCGTTGTGAAAAATACTTAGCAACAAAACAAAATATTGCTTAAATTAAACAAAAAAATTAATTGCAAAGTAAAAATGTATATTAATATTTTATTGCAAATCGCTTTTGCTATATTAATGCTGAAAATCGTGCTTGCAGTGAAATTATTAAACATTATTACGGTAAGGGACCCTACTGCTTTCTTTGCTTTTTCAGTGAGTTGGTCCGAATTTGTAATATTCTGCGTACTGAGTCCACTTTTATCTCCCTTGCAAAGATTTTCTATTGGATTTAAGTATGAACTTGATGATGCTCAATCAAATTATCCCCCACAAAAACTTTTGCCATACGGAAAGTGTGCTTCGAATCGTTACCTTCACTACATCCATATTATCTTCAAAACGATGAATTTTCTCGAAGATCATTCCACAAAATCAGCCACATATCGACGCCTGAGTAAAAGATCACTGTATTTCAAAACATTTTTCAAAAACGCCCTATTTCAGAATTTGTTCTTGAAACAATTTTTGTAATAGGGCGACCTTTTACTCACGCGTCTATATCATTATTGATCCCCCTACCTGCCCTGTTATTGGTGAGTCGAACTTAGGGTCGAGTTTTGCATGTTTCTACCACCGCACGTCTGTTCTATCATCAGAACTAACTTTGTTTGTTTTGATTTCATTCCTTAACAAAATATTACATGATTGATTTTGAGTTCGGGACATGTGATTTTAAGCAAACTGACTTCGGCATTGTTCTTGTGCTGCAGACACCAATGGTCTCTTCTGTGCAAATCGGCCGTGAAGCCCAATTTTCGCCCAACTGAAGTGCAAATCTTCTTTTATTTATTGAAATTTCTAAGTGAACAGAATTTTCTTTGTGGATATTGGCAGAATTTCTGCCCTGTTTTTGGTAGCATGACGACCTTCCTGTCATTACGATTACAAGTTTTTCGTTATTTTTTTCATCTGGTAACATTTTCTGCCATTTTTTAGTTCAGATTTTGTTTAAAACATTAAAGACTATAATTTTGGAAATGCTTAACCCTAATCACCGAATTTTAAAAAGTTACGTAAAACCGAAAGTGAGACTGTGAGGCTCACCTATGGGGAAATTTTGAAACACATTATTTTGGTATTTGTTTTTTACTCTTATTTATGCAGTAATGAATTCAGAAGCATTTTTATACATTCTTATAACGGTTTATGACAATTTTTTTAGTATATAAAGATAAAAAAAGTAATTTCATAAAATAGCGGATATTAATGAACTGCAATTTTCATACATTTTTGAAGTTGTTGAATGTTCATTACAAATGGTTTTATTACATCTGTTATAAATTTTTGATGTGTAAACATCTTTGCTGTAGCTACGAGTAATTTCGAAAAACAGGTAAAGTTTACGCGTAAACATGTAAGTGCGTAAACGAGTAAACATGTAAACATGTAAATGCGTAAACCGTAAATTACCTTGGCATTGTCAGTGGTAGGAAGGTAGCTAGGCATGTACTTACAAATGCTTGCATGCATAGTCGTGCAAATGCAAATATTAGCAACAACAGCAACGAAGCGAAGCGAAGTTGTTGTTGTTTTTGTTTTCTGCAACAATGCGACAAATAGGCAAAATAAAAAGGGCCAACCTGTTTGAACATGGATGCAAATGTATGGATATGCATACCTACATCTACCTATCTAATTTTCTGAGCAATAATAATAATACAATGGCGCTATTATAACTCTGACGAGTTTTATGGCCGAGCTTCTCTCCCAATTCGAGGTGTGCTCCTTTTTGTTTTTCCTACTAATTGGGCGGACCTACAGTTTTATGCCGGCTCCGAACGGCGAATGCATTTTTTTGTGAGAAGCTTTTTCATGGCAGAAATACACTCGGAGGGTATGCCGTCCACTGCCGAGAGGTGACCGCTGATCTTAAAAAACCCAATAATTGGATTTTTACTAATTAAAAAAATTGTTTTGGTGTTTTGCTCGGACCGTGGTTTGAACCCGAGACCTCTGGCATAGCAGGCGAGCACTCTACCCACTGCACCACAGCGGCCACATTTCTGAGCAATATTGGTATCAAATGAAAGGTTTTGAGCAGGACTTCGATATGAATCTCTTTTAATTGTGACCCCTATGCCGGGTCTCCAGATATGGGTCAAAACGAGGACCCGGATGATCCTTGAATGTTTCTGAGCAAAATTGGTATGAAATGAAAGGTTCTGAGCAGGGATTCTATACGGAGCTCTACTCTTTATGATTCCTATGTCGGGTCCCGAGATATTGGTCATAACGATGACCCTGATGATCCTGGAATGTTTCTGAGCAATATTGGTATCAAATGAAAGGTTTTGAGCAGATCTTCTACACGGAGCTCTACTCTTTATGATTCCTATGTCGGGTCCCGACATATGGGGAAATACGAGGACCTGGATGATCCTTGAATGTTTCTGAGCAATATTGGTATGAAATGAAAGGTGTTGAGCAGGGATACTACATGGATGTCTATTCTTTATGATGTCTAGGTCGGGTCCCGAGATATGGGCCAGAATGAGGACCGGATGATCCTTGAATGTTTCTGAGCAATATTGGTATCAAATAAAAGGTGTTGAGCAGGGCTTTCACATAGAGCTCTACTCATTTTATGAGACCTAGATTGGGTCCCCAAATATGGGTCAAAATGTGACCCCGGATTAACCCGGAATATTTCTGAGCAATATTGGTATCAAATGAAAAGTGTTGAGCAGGACTTCTACACGGAGCTCTACTCTTTATGATTCCTAGGCCGGGTCTCCAGATATGGGTCAAACGTGGACTCTGATGATCTTGCATGTTTCTGAGTAATACAAAACAAAAGAAAATAAAAAATCAAAATTTAAAAACCAAAACAAACAAAAACAACCAAATAGTAGCAGTCACAATGACAACTAAAAATTACAAAAACGATAGTCGCATTTTAATCCATAGAAAACCAGGAAAAAATGAATAAGGAAAAGGGAATAAATATCCGATTTCGAAACTGTTTACACATCAATGTTCATGAATACTCGTTATTCACGCTTTAATTTTTTTTTTGTGCACACAAAGAGAAAAACTATGAATCAAATGAATATGAATAAATTTTTCATATGATCGCCCCTAATATATATTTTCCGTAATCAAATTCCAAACCTTTAAAACGCGACGTTCGTGGTGAAATTACTTACGCATAAAGCAGTTCATAGTTCCTTTCTCTATTTGAACGCATCTTTTCCGTAATTTAGAATCTCAGTAAACATAAAAATTATAAAATGTTAATTGTTTTGAAATTGTTGATTTTGCCGGTCTCCTTAATTTTATGACATCCTATTATCTAAAGATCTATGGTTAAATAAGACGAATTCACCAAAATCCGGGGGAACTATGGTGAGTTCACGATGTAAAAACCTCACTGGATAAACCTTGTAAACAACGGATTCAAAATTTAGTTGAATTCTAGAAATGCAGGCTTATTACGATAAAGATACTTAAGGTGAGTCTTTAAGGCTCACTTTCGGTTTTTCGTTACAATTTTATACGATTGCAAAAAAAAATGGTTAAAATAAATAAATAGCCCAAAGACCATAATTATTTCATAATTTATGAACACAAATGGAGGAATACCCAAAATTTCAGATAAAAAGCTTTTTTGGTTTAGGAATAATTCGCTTTTAAACTTTAAAGTGAGACTGAGAGGCTCACTTTAGAGGATTAGGGTTAACTGTATTTGAATAGCGCTTTAGGACAATGCGGTCTCTATCAACTCTAAGAATCGCTTACTAATAGGCTTGACAGACGGCAGCGAAGATCCCGATTACCTTGACAGACGGCAAATATTGCGGATTAACTAAACAGCTGAAAGAAGGTAGGCGCAGTGGTGAATTCAAAAACTTCTTCTTTTATTTCCAAAGGTAGAGTGTAATGTCAAAATCAAAGCGAATTTGCATCATGGTCAGTAGGAATGGGCGAGTCCCCAATGAATTCAGATTTCAACCAAGGCGAAATATCATTTTGACATTACACTCTGCCAATTACAATAACAAAATACGTTGGACATTTATGATTTTGCCTACTCGCCTACCTTCCTAGATCTGCTTTGACTCTTCGTTTTCTTCACTTTCATTCACAATAGAGATTTTTCGCCAGAGATGTCATTAGGAAATGCCCTAATTCGTCAAAAGTTGGAAGACTAACTCAAGTTAATTCTCAAGTTAACTCCGAATTAGCTAGATATTCCGTATTATCGCAGCCGTCTGTCAATATTATAAGGGTAAAATGCGGTGAGGAATGTGAAATAGAATCTCTTTATGCCAATTTACCAGCAAAAATATTTAATGGAAAATTATTTAGAAACAACTTAAAATAACATAATATAACATAACACTAACATACATAATAATGTTAAAATAATACTAGAAATAAGTTAAGTGCCGTTAAGTAAAAAGGAGTGTTACTTTAGAAATGAATGTATTAAAAGTATACTTTACATTATTAAACAGAAGAACTTAGTTTCCTATAACTTGTTATTGTATAACTACCATCAATTAAATACATAAATAACATCCATTCAGCACATATATGTACATAAGTAGATAAGTACTCAGGTAATGGCTGACGCCAATCCTCGCTGTGACACTTTTAAATGCACAATTTTAGAATATTAAAAAATCCGAAAAAACCGACATAATAACACTGAAAAGCAACCACTTGTCGCCACGCCACTCAACCAAGCTATAGGCGTTTCAAATGCAACTAATAATAATAAAAAAAAAATAGAAGAAGAACGTGCTCATATACCAGGACTATCATCAGCTAACTGGCGTCTAATATCAAGCGCAAGTTTATTTGGCTGCTTAACGGTCACATTGAAGAAAAACATCGACGTGCTCGACAAGCGTAACGCAAACAGACAAAAAATCGTATTTTGGCTTTTGAGCGAAGAAAGGCGAGGAGCGGTCCAAGGGTAAAGGCGAACCAAATTAGTAAAGAAGATATCGCATGCGAAGAAAGAAGAACTCAAGTTTTTGCACGCAAAAAGTGTTGCACCAAACTGGCGCCACAATCCGTCCATGTCTAGGTATGTACTTATCTATGTAAGTAAAGGACAGCAACGGTGGGTGGCTGGCGGCTGATTTGCGCTGCCGTGCACTCTGCCAACAACAAGAGCAACATTGCCACATTTATAGAAATGAATGCATTCGCATATATGTATGTATGTGTGTAACTACTTACAAATCTACTTACTGACTAGCACTTTCGAAGAGATGATAGAGAGTTTGGAAAAGTTCAAAGTTTCTGAAGATTATGTACATACATACATACAAGTAGCAGAAAGCAGGTTAGTTGTTAAGGTAGATAATGTTTTTATATAGTTAAGCGCAAAAAACGAATTTGTACATATATACCATGTACTATGTACAGATTCATAAATACAAAAATACACATATACATTAGGGTGGGGCGATTTACTAACCTATATCGCGCGATCGAAATTTGGATTCCTCTCATTTTTCTGTGTAGAAAACTCCTCCACGACATTTGTCTAAAATTAATTTTGATGTTCCGGAATTTGGTTTTTATGAACCAAGACGAATTTTTGAAAATAAAAATTGGGCAAAAATCGGCAAAAAAATATCCAGGCCAATATGCACATCCTCAATTTTTGCAGCTAAAAATCTGAAATTTTGTATTTTTTATTTTTTAGAAACTAGAAAAAAACTTTTTAAGCATGGATGTAACTACAGCTGTTTCACCTTAGATCCCTCTAAGACTCATCAGGTTACTTTTGCTTCTGCCAAGACTCGAACTTGCGCACCTTGCAGTACAATAACTACAGTTCTAACCGCTGAGCTATTGCCTGCCTTCGACATCTGATAGATTTTGTATTTCGAGCATTTATTGTACACAAAGCGCTGTCGGCGAAATTCATCCGTATCGGATGACTATAATATAGAGAACCCATACCGCGATTTTGGGCCAAGGAAAAAAGAGTGCATCCTAGTTTTCCTATACCGGAAGATAAATTAATATTTTAAAATACTGTTCATATATTGTATTGACTTATCTTTAAGAAGATTGCAAAAAAAATAAGATGTATTGTACACAAAAAGAGACAATCGCGAAAATATGCGATTTTGGGCATTCAGCCTCCATAACCGGAAATCACGCTATATCTCGAAAACGGATCATCCGATTTTAGTTTCGATTTCACATCTGGATTCAGCATAAAATTCTGCTTCAATTCGATGTGCATATTGGCCTGGATATTTTTTTGTCGATTTTTGCCCAATTTTTATTTTCAAAAATTCGTCTCGGTTCATAAAAACCAAATTCCGGAACATCAAAATTAATTTTAGACAAATGTCGTGGAGGAGTTTTCTACTCAGAAAAATGAGAGGACTCCGAATTTCGATAGCGCGGTATCGATTAATTTCCCTCCATACAAATCGCCCCACCCTAAAATACATATATATTTTCAAGCTATGATTGGCCAGCCGCCAGCATGTCTTTGCCGCAAATGTCTACTTAGCATTATAAGCAATATTTTCTGCCGACAAAGTGCCTTTTTTGTTGTGCGCAAATCCAACAAAGCGAGATTTGTCGATGCATTTGCAACAAAAAATATACCTAAATATACATATGTACATAGACTCGTGCATATGTGCATAGAAATGTAAGCTGCAGCTTATGATAATTGAGTTTATTTGTTACACAATCGAACAATAACACCTTCAGTACGGAAATTTATTGGTGTCACAAAGGTTAGTGATGTGTTAACTCGATGGCAGATCCTCGGAAATGAAGCCTCTCACCTCTCACTTTCAATCTCCTGCTTTTCCTTCACGCTGGTGACACTGTTAACCCCTACCATTTGGGCGGGGAACAGATAAAGTAGGTTAGAACCACCCTAAGCCAAGGTGTTGAGGTACCCGTGTTGATGGCTGAATGGTCAGCGGGTGGCTATTGAATAGCTGATCCCGAACGATCCCCTCCGACGCCCGGGCAAGGTCGGTTGTATAAGTGCCTTTCCGTGCATACTCGTAGGACAAAAAATGGATGAAATAAACAAAAATGAAAAAACAACAACAACAACAAATGAACAAAAACAAACGCTCCTGACAGGACGGGACGTTAGGGTAACGGACGCCCCCCGCCTGGAGGACATGAGCTTTTCCTCGGACGAGCTCCTGTGTTCCAGCCAGGACACAATTATTGTGAGCGGAGCTAGTACTGTGGGCTGCAGTACTCCGCCACGTCAACAGCTTTCCGAGGCTGCCAGGGCGCAGCCGGCCAAGAAACATGCTAGGTCCAAAGCATCTCAGGCGAGAAAACGGTACCATCTTGCTTTGTCTGTCCTGGAAAGTATAGAACGGAACATTGAAGGTGGGACCGTTCATCCCAAGGATGCGGCGGACCGATTAAAATTCCAGGCGGTGGTCGACGAGTACCGGACGTACTTGGAAACCACCGAAAATGCTCCAGGTGGTAAGCGCAACAGGTCTCTGGAAGAGGCCTCTTGCGCCTCAAAAAAAGTAAGACCACTGGTGATGCACCCTCTACTTCAGCCGGAGCGCTGGTGGAGGTCAAAACATTGGCGGCCTCCGTAAAGGGCAAGACCAATGATGACAAACCCTCTACTTCAGCCGGAGCGGTAGTGGGGGTTAAAACATTCGCGGAGGTGGCGCAGAGCAGCCTTAAGGTTGCTCTAGTTGACGCAACCTCCAACAGTGCAAAACCCGTCCTAGAGAAGTGGGTGGAGATTGAGGCAAGGCTGTCTCAAATGGTCATCGACTTTGTGATGGCCAACCCGGAGGGAAATCTTCCCACCTTCGACTCGGAGGAGGTCATTCGAGGCCACAGGGTGGTCAAATGCGAGGACCAGCAGTCAAAGGACTTTCTGGAAAAGTGTCTGCTGGACTTGGGGGATTTCGGGGAAGGCTTAAGGATTAAGCTTATCCCGGCATCGGAGATTCCAAGGAGACCCAGGGCTCGGGTATGGCTCCCGAGACTGGAAATTAGCAGCGATAAGCTGCTAAAATATCTCCAGGCTCATAACCGCGATGTGCCCATGCATGACTGGATGGTCATCAAGCAGGAGCAGTCGCAGAAAAACAGCACTTCCTTCCTTCTCCTCATCAACGAGGAAAGTACTGTACCGCTGGAAAAAGCGGGTTTTACTCTTCGCTTCGGCGTACGGCGCGCCAAAGTGAAAATTTTCCGGCCCAAGGGGGACGACGAGGATGCGGATGACGTCGACGATGCTGACAAGCTTTTGGAAGGTTTGCAGCTCGCCGAGGAGTCCGAACCTTAAACGTTCCCAATGGGCCTAAAGGTTGTTCAGATCAACCTCCAGCACTCGCGGCTGGCATCTGACAACCTTGCCGTTCTTCTGGTGGAGGAGAACGTGGACATCGCCCTCATTCAGGAGCCCTGGGTATGGAATACCGAGGTGAAGGGGCTCTCGGTGAAAGGTTATGCTACGTTCTATAAGCGTACTGAAGGTAAGCCTAGGACGTGTATTTTAATAAAATCAATATGCAATGCTTTTCTCATTTCTTCCCACAGCTCAGAGGATCTGACAACTGTGGCGCTGGAGGCAGCTGGCGGTGCCAGCATGACTATTGCCTCGAGCTACATGCCGCATGAGAGGGACGCCCCACCGGAGGAGGTACGAAACCTGATGAGCGCTGAGAACAACAACCTTCTCATAGGCTGTGACGCTAACTCCAGGCATTTTCTGTGAGGAAGCACTGAAATAAACAACAGGGGTGAGTCACTTTATGATTTTATTATTAATTCAGATTTAGTAGTATGTAACAGGGGGAATACCCCCACCTTTGTCTTCCCAAGTACGAATTCTTTTGTTGGGTGGGAAGAGGTGTTGGATGTTACACTACTTAGTGGAAACAGCAATATTCGGGTTGATAATTGGAGGGTATCGGAACGGGAATCTTTTTCCGATCACAGGTGGATATTCTTTGACATCGACCTTAAGCTAGACAATCCTATTCCCTATCGTAACCCAAGGAGGACCAACTGGCGACGGTTCGTCAGTGTGGTGGGTAATAAGTTAGGTAATCATTCTTTGAACGATATTTCGACCGTGGAGGACCTCAATGCCAGCAGTAGCAAGCTAGAAAAGGCCATGGGGTCTGCCCTAAGGGTAGCTTGTCCTATTAGTTTCGGCAGAACGACTTATCCTCCATGGTGGAACTCGGACCTTTTCAGGCTCAGGAAAGAGTCTCGTACATTATTTAACTGGGGCTATTCTACTGGCAATTGGCAGCCGTATAAAGATAGCCTCAGGTGTTACAAGAAAGCAATTCGAAAAGCAAAAAGTGAATCCTGGAGGGACTTTTGCTCTTCTATCGAAACAACCAAGGAGTCTTCGAGGATAGGAAAAATCCTCTCAAAAGAAAAATCTTGCCCATCGTTTGTAAGGAAAGACGACGGATCTTGGACCAGCAGCTCAGCGGAAACGCTGGAACTATTGATAAAAACACATTTCCAGGGTGTAGTTCCAATCAAACGGAACCAACCGAACACGAGGCAATGACCTCTCTTCAGCTCATAGATGAGCTTATATCTCCAGAAAAGATTGCGTGGGCAATCAATAGTTTCTCGCCATACAAGTCACCAGGTCCGGATGGAATTTTCCCAGCTATGCTGCAGAAAACGTGTACAGTGGTGACCCAATGGTTGGAATGCATTTTCAGGGCTTGCATTCGGCTGAATCATGTCCCTCTGAATTGGAGAGAGATCAGGGTTGTCTTCATTCCAAAGGTAAACAAGAGGGGTCATGACAAGCCCAATGATTTCAGACCCATTAGTCTCTCGTCCTTCGTTTTGAAGACATTCGAGCGACTACTGGACATATATATTCGCGGAAGGCTAAACATTTCCGGGCTGTCTACAGCTCAGCATGCTTATCTCAAGGGTCGCTCCACAGAGACCGCATTGCACGAGGTGGTACACAGGGTAGAAGCATCCCTTGAGAGTAAACAGTTTACTTTGGGTGCGTTTCTGGACATAGAGGGGGCCTTCAACAATGTTCGCCGGGAAGCGATCGAGGACTCTCTCTCTGCTCTGGGTGTGGAGGACGCCATAGTAAACTGGATAGGGTCAGCTCTGCGTTCCAGAACTATAAGCGCTAGGCTCGGAGCGAGTGAGATTAGGACACACCCGGGGAGGAGAACTCCTCAAGGTGGCGTTCTATCACCCTTGCTGTGGCTATGCGTTGTAGACGGAATACTTCGCCAACTCGACGGGAGTGGAGTAAAAGTAGTGGCTTATGCGGATGATGTTGTGGTACTAGTATCGGGTCTGTGTACCAACGTGATCAGTGGGATCATGCAGGGGGCACTAAGGAGACTGAACAGATGGGCGGAGTCCTGCGGTCTCAGTGTAAACCCCTCAAAGACAGAACTGATGCTTTTTACCACGAGGAGGAAAATCCCTAACTTCAATTTACCTGTTCTCAATGGTCGAGAACTAAGTCTTTCACACAGTGCAAAATATCTAGGAGTTTTTCTGACGCCAAAGTTAAACTGGGGGCTTAACACGGAACATAGAACTAAGAAGGCTTACGGTGCCTTGTATGCCTGCAAAAGAATGCTGGGAAAAAAGTGGGGTCTGAGGCCAGAACTCACAGCATGGATGTACAAAGCAGTTATTCGACCAATCCTAACTTACGGATCACTGGTGTGGTGGAGAGCAACCGAGGTGAACTACATGGCTGATATGCTACGGAAAGTTCAACGAGCTGCTTGCGTTGCAATCACAGGGGCGATCAGATCGTGCCCCACGGAGGCTCTGAACGTGATTTGCAATATACTGCCCATTGATCTTTTTATCAAGGAAGCGGCATGCCAGGGTGCTCTTAGGCTGCGGGAGTTGGGACTCTGGAAGGAACGTACATATGGGCTTGGACGTATACTGCTCCTACATCAACACAAAGACAGACTATGTCTGTCCTACAACAGTCTTCGATACGAACTATGAGATTACCTTTCCATCTAGGAAAGACTGGGGAGGTGGCAAACTTGCTCATAGTTTGGATGTTTCTGTTTTCACGGATGGGTCAAAGATGGGATGCGGGGTGGGAGCCGGTGTCTTCGCAACTCATCCGGACATTTCTATGTCAATTAGGCTGCCGGACACGGCGAGCGTTTTTCAATCTGAAGTTTTCGCCATACTGGAGGCCTGCAAGGCTCTAATGGAAACGGAAGGTGCCGAGGTCGGAAACAGGATAGGATTTTTCTCTGATAGTCAGGCGGCTCTGAGGGCTCTGGGTCTGCAAGGGTGTCATCGAGCCTGGTGGGTCAGTGCAGGGAAGTGCTCATTGGCTTGGCGGGTCGACATAGCGTGTCCCTGATCTGGGTGCCGGGGCACCGGGATATTCAGGGTAACGAAATGGCTGATTTGTTGGCCAGGTGGGGCTCGGCTCTTGATGTCGCAGAGGCGCGAGAGGTTCTTGCGCCCCTGGGATTTGTCAAGGGTCGAATTTCTCGGCACTGGTTCGGGGAGGCAAAAACTAGATGGCAACGGTTGCGGACCTGCAGGGTCTGCAGAAGTCTGTGGCCTTCATATAATGAGATGCGATCCTCAGCCATCCTAAAGATGGATCGAAGAGACATATCCCGCATAACTGCGGTATTTACAGGGCATTGGGCCATTGGTACACATGCGGCCCGACTGGGATTTGACCACAATACCTTGTGCCGCAGCTGCAACCTTCCTGGAACGGAGGAGACGGGGGAGCACCTGCTATGCGAGTGTCCTTCGCACTGCCAAGCCAGAATGAAGTTCCTGGGCAAACCTTTCTTCGGCAGTCTCTCGGAACTCAAGGATGTCCGGCCCGAGAGGCTGCTCAAATATTTAAATTCAACGGGATGGATATAGGTGCAGGGCCTGCCCCGGTTTCCGTACCGTTCATTATTCCCCCCTTTCAATGGTTTTAGTCACGAGTTGTGGTAACAAAACGGCGCACCGGCGCTACTTGGAGTCAATGGGACTCGCCACTCAAACCAACCAACCAACCAACGGAAATTTATAACAACAAACAAATATGAAAGTAATATATAAATAAGCGCTTATACAAATGCACAACGAGCAAGGAAAACTAGAGTACATAAGCTATATAAGTATGTATGTGCATAAAAAACATGGCTTTTAGCTCTGATTGCAAAAGACATTGCTTACTTCAAAGTTATCATTCGCTGGCGCTACCATTTTTGAGATTCATATTGGTGTTATAACATTTTGTTGTTGTTTTTGCGCAAATTCATAGAAAAGAAACAAAAAAAAAACTTCGTCTATGTAGCTGTTGGCAGGCAGATTCTGCAACAGTGACGAAAATTTCGAGTGTAAACTAGTTCTAAAACTAGTAGTAACACTCACGCCAGTTCCCATATATGTATGTCCTTTTCTATATGAAGTTTCAAACTTAGGCCCGGTTTCATCAACCATATTTAGCTTAGTATAGTCGGAGTTTTGATTTATCCAGTTTCACCACTCGGGCTCAGCTTAGTCAAAATTAGTCAGCTTTCTCTTGACTAAAACTCAACTTAGAATTTGAGTCGCTTCAACAACCAAAAGAGCAAGTTTAACTACCAAAAGAGTAAGTTTAATAACCAAAAGAGCAAATTCAACAACCAAAAGAGCAAATTCGGCAACCCAAAAAAGCTAATATGACAAACAAATTAGCAAATACAGCAACCAAAACAAAAAACCAAAGAAAAAGCACTACATATTTGGCAAAATAGCTGGCAGGTTTGACTACCACGCTGAATTAACCAGCTGTTTTAATAAAAAAAAAAGATTGCGAATTATTGGTGGTTCCAAAGGTATTGCGAGCAACTCAGAACTAGAGATTTTCCTTATAGAATAGTACCTAGATAAGTACTATATTTCTGAAAATTCCTTCATACATACTTATCTACATATGTATGTATGTATGAATGTACGCGCACATCCTCACTCGTGTGAATAAAATTATTCTGTGTGCGTCATTAAAATTCAGAAGCAACGACGTTATGTGCACAAAATAAAATATAAAAACCCATTCAAGCAAAACTAAAAATAAGGTAATTTGCATTATTTTTATTTGCATTATTGTATTTATGTATGTATATTATACACAGAACCAGAAAAAAAAGAGAACTGTTGATGACAAAAATACGCTCGCAAAAATGTGTCTTCTAACAAAAAACAAAATATGTACTTGTCTAACTCAGATTCTACTCGTCAAGCAGCAAAACACAAACCACATTCGCCAACATCTGATTCATTTGTAGAATCGATCACATATGGAGTTAAAATCGTAGAAGGGGAAAGGCGAACGTTGTACAGTACAAACCACAAGTGTCCAACACTTACATATATCAAGTAAAGTATACGCAGTGGGTACCGCGCTGCTTACCTTCGCCACAACAGAGCTGTAAACTGATTCAATCAATGTTGATTTTAGTGCTGGAAAAACATCGATGTTTACGAGTATCGATATTTTCGATATTTTTGAGAAAAAACATCGATATTATCGATATATCGACCTTTATATTAGAGCACTAGATACCCGGGTATCGAACAATTCGAAAAGATCGAATTTGTCTGAGGCTCGTTTGTTGTTCAAATGCCCGTACAAACATTCGAGCATTCGAGCTTAGAGACAAAAAAATTTGTATCAGGAAAACAAAAATAAAAAAATACATATGAAGACAACAAAAAAAAATAAACAAACGAAAAATACAAACTTCAAATGCCCGTGCAAACATACGGGTAATAAACAAACAAACAAGTGTTCGAGAATTTGAACAACATTTGTTCGGGCTACTCGAAAATGTTCAAAAAAAAATCGAGAGCTCTACTTTATATAAACCTTAATTTAACATATCTATATATAACAGCTTTATTTTTAAAAATGTCTGCATTCATTATTGTGCCCTGAATTGAACAAGAGTGACAGTTATTTATATTACCCTAAAAATTAACTAAATAAACATTTAAACTAATTATTTCAATTTATTATCAACAGAAATCTGTTTTGAAAAGGGAATTCAATAATCAAAAAAAAAAAAAAACAAAAAAGGTAAATTCTGTTCCAGCCAGAAAGAGTAGGTATCAATTGCAGTGGTTCACTGAAATATTTCGCATTTAAGTTATTTAAAAAACCATGTTAAATACTAAAAGGTTTGAAATAGACAAATTAATAACGCATTCTAAATACCTTTTACACTCAGAGAAAATAAATCAAAAATAAAATTTTTATTTTTATAATGCACGTTTTCAACCAAGTCATTTTATTTTAAAAATGAAATTTTTTAAATTAAAAATGAAATTTTTGGAATTAAAATGTATTTGGGATTTAAAAAGAAAATGTTTAAATTAAAAATAAAAATGAATGGAAAAAACATAAGTTTTTGGTTCAAAATCTCATAGTGCTTAAAATAGAAATAAAAATTTTTAAATTTAAAATGTTTTTTCTTGATTTTGCAATTCTACAATGAACATTTAAAAAAAAAATGTTCGTATTTACATTACTTTTAAACACAAACACAATTTCTACATAGGAAACAAATTTTAAAAAAAATCTCCAAATTTGGGGAATTACCCACAAAACGGCAATGCTGCCTTTTACCAGCTTCTTTCCGCGTTTATCAGTGATGGATCCATGACCGTCGATATATCGAATATCGGGAAAAAAATATCAATATATCGAAAAAGTTCAAAAACATCGATGAGTCGATATTATATCGATATCGCTTCCAGCACTAGTTGATTTCATTCATCCATAATTCTATTCAATAAAGTGTGTGCATGATTGTAAATATTGAAATCAGTTTTCAAAATGATTGCACATTTTAATTCAATCAAATCATTGAGTTTGATTTTGAATGCGGGGAAAGCATTCAATAGAGAATGTGAATGCAGCAGAATCATTTCCAATTCAAACATGAGTGTAAAATTTAAGTGAATTGAATCAGTTTTTTTTTTTTTTTCATTCAATAAACAACTGCTCGTTACTGTAACAATGGGGGTTATTTCAAGCAATTTGTACTGAATGATTGGCCCTGAATGGGGAATGCACACACTTAACATTCAATGATTTGAATCTAATGATTGAAAATATTGATTGCTGAATGTATATCTCATTTGTGTGAGAGGTGAGTTAGAATTTTCAATACCGCATTCCGAAACAAGAAAAAACGAATTGAATCATTAACAAAAAAATTCATTGATTTAAATCGCAAATGATTTAAATAATTTAAAGCTTTGCTCCACAATAAATATTATATGTATGTAGTATATGTATATGCAAAAGAAATATCCCAGCAGTATTCGAGGAAAGGAGTTGCATATTCAGTAGAATATTCATTATGAAAAATACCCTGAAACTGAGTTCAAAAACCATTATCTGAAAAAATAATTTAACACGCAGTTGTATTGAAATCAGGCCTGGGCAATACTGAGTAGTAAATGAACTATTACGTACTTAAATACTATATATTTTGATCTTGAAGTAATTAGTCCGTACTAAGTACTTTCAGAATATTCAAGTACAATTACAAGTGCAAGGAACTGCAAAATATTTGAAGTTTTATCAAATACTTCAAAGTATTTGCAAAGAAGTGAAAGCACTTGAAAATAATTGAAAAATGTACTTAAATCGATTTTTTAATTCTCTTCAAGTACCTTCAATTACTTACAAATCGATTCAAGTACATTTTTCAATTATTTTCAAGTACTTGAAATTATTTTCAAATACTTTGAAGTATTTGATAAAACTTCAAATATTTTGCAATTACTTGTACTTGTACTTGAAATTTTTGGGAATGCCAGTACCAGTACAATTCCTTTAAAATGTACTTGTCACAAGTCGTACTGGTACTTGATATTACCCAGGGCTGATTGAAATATATGCTATGGAAGTTCTCCCTGCGTATTCAGGCCTTTTTTCATACAGAAACTCTCCCTTCTCGTTCAGCAGTTTTTAGGTAGTTGATTTTCAACGCCACCTCTATATAAAACGAAAGAGGAAAGTTAAGATTTTAGAACTACATCTCTACTGAATATTCAGTAAGAAATATGCTTTACTTTTAAAAAGCTGATCTGACAATTTCTTTTTTTTCTGTACAGAGAGCTGCCAACACTAGTCTAATATAAGTACTTAACCGGTGGTTTTGACAGCAAGACAGAAAAAATCTAGTAAAGTGACTCATTTGAAGAACTAAATATTTAATGATCTTCACAGTGATAGAAAGTGGAAAACTATATTTTTTCTCTGGTAAGAGCGAATGATTTCTTTAAATGACAGGGAAAATTCTACTATTTATATTTGCTCACAATTTGCAATCTATTTTTTTTTTTACTTTAGCACAAAGTTCTTTGTTTTTTTTTTTTTGTAAATAAACTTTAGCGCGTCAAAGTAAACAAGGTTTCCAGCTACCATTTCCAGGGTTGTGTGCATGCAAAAGGGGTGTAAAAGAGGTGTGAATTGAATTAATTGCTTGCAGTGGAGAAAAGAGCAAGAAAGAAAAATGCGCTTTCGAAAGCAGTCAAATAAATTTGCACATACGAGTCAGACTCTATGTTTTTCCATACCTACATCTATATAAATAAATGCATATATGTATACATATGTATGTATATATAATTATACACTCAGGGAAAAAAAATATAAAAACATATGAAAACGTGCTTAGAATGGGCAAAAACGTATTTAAAAGTGATGTAAATACTAACATTTTTATTTTAAAAATGTTCATTGTAAAATTTTTAAATCAAGAAAAGACATTTTAAATTTAAAAATGTTTATTTTTATTTTAAGCACCATAAGAAAAAAACGCTGCAGTGTTCTCTATATAATTTTCTCTTCCGGATTCGAAATTGTATCCAACGGCATTCTCTTTATCTTCTCTCAATCAGAGTCCCAACTACAAAAATATAGCCCCCGCTTGTTCTTCTCTTCTTTTCTACTTCGCCTTAACTGTTTGCTATCTTTATTTCTTATTCTCTTTTTTCTTCTTTATTTTATATTCTCCTCGGGATTCGAACCATGACACCAACCTGAAATTCAATCCAACGCCATCACATAGTGGAACATTAAACATTATATTGAATTGTAATAACCTATTTATACTTCTCATTATTGTTTTTGTTAGATCTCTCACAAAAAAATATTTTCTTACAAAAAAATTTTGAATAAAGAGCGAGTTTTTGAATCAACATTCATTTTCATTTTTCATTTAAGTACGTTTCTTTTTACTTCAAAAACTTCATTTTTAATTTAAAAATTTGCGTTGTTAAAATAAAAATGGTTTGGTTTAAAACGTGCATTATGAAAACAAAAATTTTATTTTTGATTTTAAAATGCCGTTTTTCCCTGAGTGTACATATAGTTATGTATATATGTCTTCAAATGTGCATTCATATTTTGCTAAATAATCTTTTATAGTCAAAAGTTCATGAAGTAGAATTTGCATGATGAAAAACTACAGTGAATGAAGTGGGAATTTTATGTGCATATACATTAGATGAGTTTTTTTTTAGATATTCTCTCCGGCACCGGAATATGAAAATAGGATGTTTTAGAGTGAGTAAACTGAAAAAAAATTTTCACTTTTCCAAAAACTGGATGGAGCTACACCGAAAACCGCGCAAATTCCCAGAATTTCAAGGTATGTTTAGATTTATGTCTGAAAAAAAGTTAGGATTTTGCACAAGAAAAAAAATTGATACCCACCCATACGAAGAATTAACCGCTAAATCGAATGGCATATTCAGTTTTTTGGTACACTACCCAGGGAAGGTAATAACGCGGCCTAAAGTGACCATTTTCTTTTTTTTCTCATGAATCTTCAACTTCTTGCCCTATACTCTTCCCGAAAGCGAACGTTATTTTTTAACTAAATCACACGGTAGGCTGCGTTATTTAATGCGCTTTCCAGAAATGTATAGCTATTAAAAATCGAATAATATTTGAATGAGTTCATCAAGTTTAAGTGAAGTAAAGTCGGGTATAAAAGGGGAACATACCTTAAAATTTCTCAATTTTTTTTTTAAATTTTGCTCTTGAAGACGGTTTTTTGGGTTATTAGTGATTGTTTTATTTTGTTGGATAACTCCACAAATGTAAAAAAAAATTTGGAAGATCGAGACCGTGGATAGCGGAAAAAACCGTGGCCCCGGATGGCGCCAAAATATTATTGGGCAATATTGGTATCAAATTAAAGGTCTTAACTAGGGCTTGCATATGGAACTTATTACATGCCAATTTCTTAGCCAATTTCTGATATACTGGCGAATAAGTGGTCCAGGATGACTACAGAATATTTTAAAGGATATCGGCGACATTTGAGTCTAATTTTTGACTTATATGTGTCGAAACGGTGGACAAAGCAAAATGGATTGACTTTACATTAAAGTCCTAGGTAAAATCTTTATTTTGATACCCATATTGCCCACAAATGTTTTGGCACCATCCGGCTCAACTTTTTGTCCGTTATCCGCGGTCTCGGCCTTTCTATTTTTTTTGCATTTGTGGAGTTATCCATCCACATAAAACTATCACTTAAAACCCAAAAAACCGCCTTCAAGAGCAAAATTGTTAAAAAATGTAAGAAATTTTAAGATATGTTACCCTTTTATACCCGACTTTACTTCATTTAAACTTGATGAACTCATCCAAATTTTATTCGATTTTTAATAGCTATACATTTCTGGAAAGCGCATTAAATAACGCAGCCTATCGTGTGATTTAGTTAAAAAATAACGTTCGCTTTCGGGAAGAGTATAGGGCAAGAAGTTGAAGATTCATGAGAAAAAAAAGAAAATGGTCACTTTAGGCCGCGTTATTACCTTCCCTGGGTAGTGTACCAAAAAACTGAATATGCCATTCGATTTAGCGGTTAATTCTCTGTATGGGTGGGTATCAATTTTTTTTCTTGTGCAAAATCCTAACTTTTTTCAGACATAAATCTAAACATAACTTGAAATTCTGGGAATTTTCGCGGTTTTCGGTATAGCTCCATCCAGTTTTTGGAAAAGTGAAATTTTTTTTTCAGTTTACTTACTCTAAAACATCCTATTTTCATATTCCGGTGCCGGAGGGAGGATCTGAGAAGGTTTAAAGAATCCCATACAAAAAAAAACTCATCTAATATACATATGTACATGGCATACGAATGTATGTTTATTTATACATAATACATACATACATATGTATGTTGAATATAATGTTTTTTGTAGACTCCCCTTTTATTTCAAGGAATTCACAAACATTATTCTTGCTATTTATGACTTATTTTGATAACGTCTTTCCGAAAATGTTAATTATATTTAAATTAAAATAGATTTACCACATAGATATATGTATGCATATCTACTCATACATAGGTATATATATTTATGTATTAGCAAATGCCTTTTCCAACATACCTTTATGTAGAGTATACTATTAAAAACTTGTAGGGTATACTTGGAATGATAAGCAGAATTGATTCTTTCCGAATTTGAATTGGTATATAGAGTGAGGCTTTTAATTCTTATAACTTATACTAAGGCAAAATGCATGAGAAACAAGGGATTATAGGTAATTGCATAAAGTCGTTTGGATTGAATTCTAAAGACTTTGACATTTTACAAATAACCATTTACACTACATAGCTGCCTTTTTGATTGACAGTCTGAAATCTAAACAAAACTACTAACCGTACGAAAGGATATTTTGCCCTTTAGACACATCTACATATCGATATACACACACCCAAAGAGTTAAATTATGTCAGCAATTTTCAAATAATTGTAAACCATTTTCAAACCATTTGCTTATAAAGGGGACATAATAGTTTGTGGTTTCTGAAAGAAAAACAACGGGCAGCTGCTAACTGCTTAGATTTATTTGAATATCAAAGAAAGGAAATAGATACATTAAATATGTACATACATATACATTAGATAGGGTCGAAAAAAAAGTTGTAAAAGTCCGCCCCTAAATTTGAAGCTTATATTGAGAGGGTTAAGGGACACAAAAAATAATTTTTTTTTTGACCTCGCGAAATACCGCCGAAATCGTTTTTTATTGTAACTTTTTTCACCTGATTTTTAAAATTTATACGTCATTAGTTTCGTATTTTGAAGCTCTACACTTCCTTCTAATGTCCTTTTGAGCTGTGAAGTCGTTTTCACATAGTTGAATCAGCTAACTTATTTGTATGTACATGAATTATCCTCTTTGTATTGCCAAATGAAGGTGCTTCTAAATTCATGACAATGTTGCCTTGAAGCGGTTTTACGAAATTAATTAACAAAGAAGTTACGTCACAAAGAAGTTATTTAAAGTAGAAATACCGCCGAAATAGTTTTTTCATAGTAACTTTGTTATTTGACTTCAGAGTTCAAAAGGACGTTAGAAGAAAATATAGAGCTTCGAAATACGAAAATAATGACGTATCAATTTTAAAAATCGGATATTAAATAACAAAGTTAAAAAAAAATCATTTCGGCGGAATTTCGCGGGATCAGAAAAATAATTTTTTTTTGTCCCTTAATCCTCTCAATATAAGCTTCAAATTTAGGGTCGGACTTTTAAAACTTTACATATACTGAATTGCTTAAAAAAATTTGTTAAATAATAGCTACGTTAAAAATTCATCGTGACGTAACTTCTTTGTTTATTAATTTAGTAAAACCGTTTCAAGGCAACATTGTCATGAATTTTGAAGCACTTTGATTTGGCAAAACAAAGAGGATAATTCATGGATATACAAATAAGTTAGCTGACCCAACTATGTGAAAATGACTTCAGAGCTCAAAAGGGCATTAGAAGGAAGTGTAGAGCTTCAAAATACGAAACTAATGACGTATAAATTTTAAAAATCAGGTGAAAAAAGTTACAATTAAAACGATTTCGGCGGTATTTCGCGGGATCAAAAAAAAATTATTTTTTGTGTCCCTTAACCCTCTCGACATAAGCTTCAAATTTAGGGGCGGACTTTTACAACTTTTTTTTTCGTATGAGGACCAACCCTATCTAACATACATATGTACATTTGTAGATGCGTGCCCTATCTATGCGCTCATTGAAGCCATTTGCTAATATGCGCATTTCTTATACGAGTATACCCAAAGTTTTCAATAAAATTAAGTATACATACTTTTTCTGAAATGTAGAAAATAAATTAAACCTTCAAAATCCAAACATAAAAGTCTTTAAAATAGGCTTTTTAAGTGCTATACTCGTATGTATGTAAAATTATTGGGGCTTACACTTTTCAGATGAATTTATGTATATTAGCGCAAGACATTTTAAAAAGTTCTGAAAAAAAGCAATACTCATTCATACAAGAATCGAATAATCCCTAACCCAACGTTAAAGCACTTTAGACTTAATATACGTATACATTTACATACAAATATACATACATAAATTTAGATTCCTTTCATGTGAACCACTTTCATTCTTTTAAATTACAACAGTCAGTATTACTACGAACAATGCGTTTTGAAGTGGCATGTACCACAATTGCCACACACACACACACACACAAATGGCACTTGCGACACCCACTTGCAACACCATCAAAGCCAACGCAGCAAACAATTTTGTGAACAAGGTGATGGTTGTTTAGGCATGTGAGAGCATGTGAGTGTTGGAGCTTTTCTGAGGTAATATCAGCAGCAGCAGCAACAGCAGAACAATAATAACAAGTAAGGAAGCCTAAGTTCGAGTGGAATCGAACATTAGATACTCAGCTGTATGCTTATTGTTTGTTTGCCTTTGATGGAAACACGGTGTACTTTATATAAAGCGAGTGCTGCATGAAGTGGGCGTATCCACGCCCATTTTCCAAAATTTTTCTATTTTTTGTTTCCAGTCTATTGTAGAACTCATGCCACAAAATTTCAATGAATTATCTTTATATTTGACAAAGATATCGCTTAAAATGTTTTTATTAGGCCACTTTATAATATAATATAATAATACAAAGGCGCTATTATAACTCTGACGAGTTTTATGGCCGAGCTTCTCTCCCAATTCGAGGTGTGCTCCTTTTTGTTTTTCCTACTAATTGGGTGGACCTACAGTTTTATGCCGGCTCCGAACGGCGAATGCATTTTTGTGAGAAGCTTTTTCATGGCAGAAATACACTCGGAGGGTGTGCCAGCCACTGCCGAGAGGTGACCGCTGTTCTTAAAAAACCCAATAATTGGATTTTTACTAATTAGAAAAATTGTTTTTGGTGTTTTGCTCGGACCGTGATTTGAACCCGAGACCTCTGACATAGTAGGCGAGCACTCTACCCACTGCACCACAGCGGCCACTTTATAATACCCATATATAAAAGTGGGCGTGGTCGTCAACCGATTTCGCTAAAATTTTCAACATGTATTGCTACAAGTAATAAAAGTGTATACACCAAGTTTCGTCATAATATATCAATTATTTGTCGAGATATGGGCTCCAAAATCTCGTATATTCCTGCTCCTAAAAGGAGGCGGTGCCACGCCCATTTTCCAAAATTTTTGTGTTTTTTGTTTTATGTCCTTAGTTGGAATCTTGCCATAAAATTTCATTGATATATCTTTATATTTGACAGAGATATCGCTTCAAATGTTTTTATTAGGTCACTTTATAATACCCATATATAAAAGTGGGCGTGGTCGTTAACCGATTTTGGCAATTTTTCGTCAAAACATTTGCGTAACCAAATATATCACGCGTACCAAATTTCATCTATATATCTTCAATAGTTTCTGAGTTATGACTCATAAAACTTTCAATGTTTGCCCCTTAATAAGTGGGCGTGGCACCGCCCATTTTCCAAAATTTCATCAAATTTCTTCATAGGGGCCTGAGCTCAACACGTGGGTAAAATTTCATCGCTCCAGCTATATTAGTGACTGAGATACCAAATTTCCGATTTTTACTATATAGGGGAGGTGGGCGTGGTCATGGTCCGATTTCGCCCATTTTCAATACCGTCCGTTCTCGTCTTGATACCAACTTGCATTCCAAATTTCATCAAAATATTTCGATTTTTGCGTGAGTTATCGTGCGTACAGACGGACAGACGGACAGACGGACGGACGGACGGACGGACGGACATGGCTCAATCGATTTCTCTTTTCACGCTGATCATTTTGATATATATAAGTCTATATCTATCTCGATTATTTCGTTCTGTTACAATCCACCGTTAGGAAATCAAAATTATAATACTCTGTGTACTAGTACAGCTGAGTATAAAAATAATAAAAGGATGAAACTCAACCCCCTCCCCTTCCACACACACACACACACACACACAGACAACATTGAATTGAATGAAATAGAGAGATTTACGGCAACTCAGCAGAAAAGAAATGCATGGAGGAAATAAATAAGTAAGGGTATCACTGGCTGCGACAATTGAGAGAATAAATGAAAGTAAAGTATTTTAAATATATTTTAGAGTGAAAATTCGTATAATTGAGCTGTTCTTGAATGACATCTCTACATACATATGTATATCTTATAGTAACGCGATTTTTAACGAGTTTTACGAATATAATTCGTACTTGACATCATGCCTGTTTGCTTAATGATTTGGTGTAAATAGTTCGCCGTCATTTTATGAAGGGTATATTTATGTAATTTTATGTATGTATTTTCAAGTGTAGAAATAAATTTGACTTTCAACAATACCAAAATGACAACGACAATGCAACAACGAGAAGTACACAAAGCAGCACAAAAAACAAAAAATAAAAAACAACAAAATAGAAAACAATTTTGGAAGAGAATACAACTTTGGAAAATGCGATGTAGGTACAACAGTTGTGTATTCTGTGACAAGGGTTGGCAACACTCCCACGACTTCTTGTGAATTTAGCGAATTGAAAAGTATTTCTAAGCAATAATTTAGTTAATGTTTCAAAAACTACAGAAATATATTAACATACATAACGCACCGTAAGTCATAAAGTGAAACAACTCAAAATTCAAAAAAATTACAAGAGATCCAAAAAAATTGATTTTTACAAGCAATTATATGGCAAAAGGCCAAAAGAGGCACTGGTGGACAAGATCTTTCAGCACTCGGTACAGATATATCGCTAGCTTAGAGTGCAAATTGTGCAAGTCCTTTTTTCAAATTTTATAGGAGAGGCCAAAAACAAAAAATAAAAAAATTTCAAAATGAAAAAAAAAAATTCTGTTCATGTAAATATTTTGGACTTACACAATTTTCTTCGCTTTTTGGACTTACACAATTTGCGTATCCCTGAATAACAACGAGTAGAAATATGACAAGAGTCACAAACTTGTTTAGCGCGGTGCGTATTTTATTTTTCTAGCGTTCTACATAAAAATACACTTTTTGATAAAAATGGACTTACACAGTTTGCACTCTAAGCTAGCGATATGTACATATTCTGTTTATCGGTTTAGGAAAGCAACCCGATTTCGAAAAATTTTGAGTTGTGTCACTATAAGATTTAGGGTGAATTTTGATTTTTGAATTTTTAATTTTGAATTGTGAAATTTGGAATTTTGAATTTTGAATTTTGAATTTAGAGTTTCGAATTTTGATTTTTGAATCTTCAATTTTAATTTTGAATTTTAATTTTGAATTTTTAATTATGAATTTCGAATTTTGAATTTTGAATTTGAATTTGGAATTTGAATTTTGAATTTTATTTTTGAATTTTGATTTTTGAATTATGAGTTTTGTATTTTGTAATTTTATTTTGAATTAACAGTTTTGAATTCTGAATTTTGAATTTAGAATTTGGGATTGTGAATTTAGGATTTGGAATTTTACATTTTGATATTTGAGTTTTGATTTTCGAATTTTGAATCTCGAATTCTAATTTTGAATTTTGATTTTTGAATTATGAATTTTGTATTTTAATTTTGAATTTTGATTTTTGAAACTTGCATTTTAGTTTTGAATTTTGAGTTTTTAATTTTGAGTTTCGAATTTTGAATTTTGATTTTTGAATTATGAATTTTGTAGTCTAATGTTGAATATTGAGTTTTGAGTTTCGAATTTTGAATTTTAATTTTGAATTTTGATTTTTGAATTACGAATTTTTTATTTTAATTTTGAATTTTGGGTTTTGATTTTTGAATTTAGAATTTTAATTTCGAATTTTGATTTTTGAATTATGAATTTTGTAGTCTAATTTTGAATTTTGAGTTTTGAATTTCGAATATTGAATTTTAATTTTGATTTTTGGGTTTTGAATTTCGAATTTTGAATTTTAATTTTGATTTTTGAATTATGAATTTTGTATTTTAATTTTGTATTTTGGATTTTGATTTTTGAATCTAGAATTTTAATTTTGGATTTTTTTATTTCTTATTTTGATTTTTGGGTTTTGAATTTTTATTTCTAAATTTCGAATTTTGAGTTTTGAATTTAGGATTTTGAATTTTGAATTTTGATTTGTGATTTTGCAATTTACTTTAATAATTCTTTGTTAAGCGCAGCTGAGTATAAAAATTCTACGTCATTCAAAGGTAACTACTAAACTGTAGCATTGCTTCTAATAAAAAGTCAGTTTTATGTATGATATGTGCATATTTACGAGCTATTTAATTTACAGTGTTCTAAAATTTGCTATTCTTTTTTAACATACTAACTATTTATCATATTCTTTAGTTACCTTTCGTAGGTGTATACATACATACGTATATACATTTGTATATATATTTTTTACGCTTAAATATACATATCTACCTTTTTTGTGTAAGGAATAATATTTGCAATGCAAATTGGTTACTTCAACGCGTTGAAAGCGTTGAAGCAGAAAGTAAAATTAAAACAAAATCGCTTAAAAAACGCATACCATTATTATATACGAAAATAAGCAGCAGAATATACTGCGTGCGATTTAAGAGGATACAAATAGGAAGAGCTGCTAAGCTGGTCTGTTATTTTCAACGTTTATTTTGCGTAAATGCCATTTGCGGTGGTGAGGTGTTAAAGCAGCAACAAATAAAAAACAAATTGAAGAAGTGGATAAGTATAAGTGTAAGTAAGTGCAAGTTCGCGTAGCACTGAACGAATGTTACCCACGCAGCTGTGAGTTACAATAAGAAATGATGATTAGAAGGGGAATTTGCACAATTTTGTTGACTTAGGAACATTATATTTAATTATTAAAACAGATACCCTCTAAATTATAAAAAAATACAAAATAAGAATCATCTTATAACTTTTATTGAGCAATTAAAAGTTTTTTTCCTCCTTCGATAACAATTGAGTAGTGCACTTTCAAAAGTGGTTATGTGATATTTTTTCGATATTGAGTTTTTGATGGATTGTGCACTAGTATTTAAAGATATGCAAAGTCCATTAAGAATTTATTGCAAAATCCTGCCGTATTCTAAAAAAAAAACATTAAATACAAGTACACTTTCAAAAGTGTCTATGTTTCATTCTAAAATAGTCTCTATCTAAAATAGGTTACTCATACGCCCTGGCACACATTGGCGTCGCCTCATATAAGATGCGCTCAAAATTCTAAAACCATTTCATTACCAACAGAATCGCTTGATCTATAATATAAGAGTAAATTTTAAGCGTCTTAACCCATTAATGTCCATGTTTTAACCCACTGATGGATCTTTGTTTTGAAGAAGCACATATTATAATATTTGTTTTCTTCTTAATTGGCGAGTAACTGTCTAGACGATTTTGACCGAGTCCAATAAAGCGTGCCATTAACATCGGTGATGCCCGGCGCCAGTTGTAAATGCCAAAGGAAGAAAGATCGCTCTCTATCTGATCTTCCCAACGTAGCGTAGGTCTCCCTTTTCCTCCGGTTCCGAGCGTTTTTCTGCGCTAAGAGAGAGCAGGAGTGAAGTTTTGTAAGAAGAAATACCCATACATACGACAAAAGGGTTTTTTGGATTCATATCTATATATTAATAGGCTAACATTTTTCCCATACAAACAATTGTCAGACTGTTTAGCACATTTAACATACTCATATCCACATAAAATTGATATGGATGAGTTCGTATGAGTCAGGAGCAGTGCATAGGCATATAATTTTTTCTATAAATTATTTAATTTGTTTATAATTAATAAATAAAATTTTTAGTTAAGAGATATCGTAAACGTGTTTACAAATATCGTAAACACAGTTGAAGAGTCGCTTTAATTTAAAAGCGCTCTCTGTATTTGATATGCATTTACCCAGTTTACGCTCAGATCAAAATTAACGCGGCCAAATATCTCCTATTGCTTTTCCATTAAAGCGAAAAATGAGAGAGAGGGCGGGAGAACACACTATGTAATTTTAATTTTGACCAAGGCATATCTAACAGGTAGGCTCGGCGGCGAATTCAGAAATTTCCCATGAATAATTTTTGTACCAATACAAAGTTGAAAAAATAAATTGCATGGTCGAATTTCGAGCACCTGCGATACTAGTACGTATTATTATGCGTTTCGATCTCTAAACTAGTTACTAACATTGAATTTGCAAAAATCATATTGCAGTCTTATTTTTTGTATCGCTGAATTCCTTATGAGGGAAGCTTGCAGGTAGTACACAAAATATTGACATAAAATAAAGCTTGAGGCCGTAGAGGCTGTAGTGGTTGTTTCTAGTTTGTCGCTTAATTAAAAAAAATCACATAGCCATTTTTGAAAGTCGATTCGATATATTTTCGATCATGACATCACAGTTATTAGGTATTGATATTTTTATCGTTCCCCCAATAACAATTAGTTGAAGATCGATATTTTTGGATCATTCCATAAAAGTTTTTCTGCAATTATTATTTTTTTATTTTTATTTTTATTTTTTTTTTATTTCTTGGTTTTAGTTCTTCGCTTCTGGGATAATAGTTATTTTTGGTCTATGATTTAAACAAACATATCTCAGTGACACCTCTATAACTTTTTACCTCTTCTCTTTATATGCAATTTCGCCATCAGCTGCCTCTCTGGCGCGCGAAAGAAAAACAGATAACAGCAAAGAAAAATAGTTTATCAAGATGGCCGCTGCCATCATGACGTTGGCCAAAAAACAACTGTCATCTTTAGCCAAAAGTCTCTAGGTAGTACTTACGTATCTACGTTTGTAGTTCTGCAAAAGCATGAAAAAGGTGAGTCAATAATGTCACTCGCTTTGTAGCCAATTGTTTACTTTTTGCGTTTTCGTTTTCGTTTTCCTTTTCTTTTCTTCTTACATATTTCTATTTATATTTCTTTTGTTTTACATTGTACGAGCTGTTGCAATTTTTGGCAACTTTTCTGATCTGATATGTATTTCGTTGCATTGCCGCTGCTGCCGCAAACTACATCATGACGCAAGCATTCCCAGTGGCTTAATCTATATGTATGTATGTACATATTTTTACATTTTATAACGCAAAAACACTGTTTGTTTTTTTTTTTTTTTTTTTGTATACTCTACTCTCATTTATTTTTAGCAATAAGCTTCGTGTGATTTTCGGATGTTTTTTGGCGTTTTGGCAAACATTGCTGGACTCCACTCGAGATTGAGCGATTCGTCAGTTGCGATAAAAAGTGTAAAAGTTTATGGCCGCAGCGGCAGTTTTAGTAGAGATATGGCCAATTACTTTTATTTATTTATTTCACTCTTGGATACCTGTTATCTACAAAACATATACATAGCTATTAGCTGTTTACTATTTACTATTATTTGTATGCTCCTTTAGTAGCCATTGCGGTTTTTTGTGGTTTTGGCAAACAGAAATATTTGCTCATTTGTTATACGATGATGTATAGTGATAAAACAAAACATACAAGCCAACATAAAAGGAATATATTTGGGTAGACTTGTAAGCATTGATATGAGATGTAGCTTTGACCTCACAGCATTAATCAACAGGTCTTATGTACATTCAAAACAAAACCGTGGAGAATTTTTTTCGATGAATGAGATTAAGAGCGTTAAAGGTTTAATAATGTCATAATTTTAACTAAAGTGCAATCACACTATAACCATTCCTTTACCTAAATATAACCAGAGATTACTGCTGCTATAATCATAAGCAGCTGCTGTTTCAGAGTTTCATTTTACGACTCATGGCGATATCATCAACAAGCTCCTCGATTTTCACGCGAAATCACATCACTTCCCGCTCATATTGTACTTTAACAGAAAACTTAATGCGTGGTTACTCTCAAGACGAGAGTTGTGAAGGGATAGCATGCGGAAGAAGAAAACAATCTCGTTACACACGGGGAGATTTCTTGGAACAACCAAACATCTCATTTTCTTATCGCAGAGAGCGGGCCTGTAAGTTCATGTTAGGAAGCGTAGTTAAAGAAACCGGGCAGCATAGCAACCAACCTGGCTTAAAATGCAGGACACTCCCTTCTGCTCAAAGGGGTTTAAAACTTAAAAAATTTTAAATTTACCAAAATACAAAATAAAAGTAACCAAAACTAGAAACAAGTAACCAAAATAAATTAATAATATAGGAATATGTCCCATTAGCCTTAGGGCTATTTATATATACGGTTAACAAAGACTAAAATATATCAATTATTTTAAATCTCCATCTTAAAAGCTTTTTAATGCTTAAGCCTAGTACTGAGTTCACTGCCGCGAAATTTCGCCAGCAACATGCATTTATTTTGCTGTGAAATGTTTCAAGAAATATTTGTTGTCAAATGAGAATAAATGCCAAAACGAAAACTGAGCAAATGTAAAAAGAAAAAATTTGGAGCATCGCCTCAGAACCAACTTTCAAATTTTGGCCAATAAAAAAATTTTATACAAAATTTAAATTTCAATTTCAACAAATGTCACTTTTCACTCGAAAATAAATGGCATTGTATATTTTAATTGTCGTGAAACAATGTTGCTGGCATAATGTTGCTAGCATGTTGTGCAACTTTTCACGGCAGGAACTCAGTACAACTTTGTCGTGAAATATCTGTGAAATTTCACAGATGTTTCACAGCCAGTTTTTTTGTATGAATTTTGATAGCAGTTTCACGTGAAACTCGAACTCAGTCACGGTAGGCAGGAAGCGACGATAGGTTGCATGAAAATGTCGAGAAAAAAGGAAAGTGGGGTTGTGTTATGTGATGTTTATAGATGGAACATCCGTTGAAATTAAAATCCGAGCTGCTCCTTTTTCAAGGATATCCACATTTTTTGTTTTTTTTGAAAGGATCAAATATTGAGAAAATCGAAAATTCGCCACCGTCTAAATTTTTCCGATTTCAATACATTATTTGGTCGCTAAGGGATACAAAAAAAGGTATTAAAAAGAAAACAGGACACCTGTAGTGGAAAAATCCAATGTGAACAGGACCTAAAGATAACCACTGAAATATAAAATAACACAAAAAGTACCCACTTTAATTTGCGTATAACTCCTAAAATGTTAACTCTACGTGAAAATTTCTTATTATATGTTTCATTCAGAATAAATAAAGAAATATTTCTTTAATATACAATTTTGATGTACCTGCAGTGCTTAATGTACTTTTGTGCATCTAAAGTGAAAATTTCAAAAAAAAAGTACGTTTTTTTTATGGTGCTATTTTAAGTTCAAATATTTTTCTAGTTTATGTAAATATTTTAATCTAATGATCCAACTCTCATTCCTACATATCTCTACGTTAATACTAAAAAAGAGTTAGAGCTGAGATACGCGCTAGCTGTGCACGGTGGGCGGGAAGCAACAATAGGTTGAATGGGAATATCGTAAAAACGATGGCCCAACGAATATGTGCCTAGCTGTGTGCTGGTACTAATTTTCGTTTAAAAAAATGTTGGAGATTTTATTTACGCTTGCTGTGTGTTTATGAAGTATATTAGAATATCATTTTACGTAAGTGTTTAGCCGGCGATCGTTTTTCGATATTTTCATGCAACCTATTGTTGCTTACCGCCCACCGTGCACAGCTAGCGCGTATTTCAGCTCTAATTCTTTTTAATATTAACGTATAGATATGTAAGAATGAGAATTGGATCATTAGATTAAAATATTTACATAAACTAGAAAAATATTTGAACTTAAAATAGCACCATAAAAAAAACGTACTTTTTTTGAAATTTTCACTTTAGATGGACCAAAGTGCATTAACCACTGCAGGTACATCAAAATTGTATATCAAAGAAATATTCCTTTATTTATTCTGAATGAAACATATTATAAGGAATTTTCACGTAGAGTTAACATGTTAGGAGTTATACGCAAATTAAAGTGGGTACTTTTTGTGTTATTTTATATTTCAGTGGTTATCTTTTAGGTCCTGTTCACATTGGATTTTTCCACTACAGGTGTCCATTTTTCTTTTTAATACCTTTTTTTGTATCCCTTAGCGACCAAATAATGTATTGAAATCGGAAAAATTTGGACGGTGGCGAATTTTCGATTTTCTCAATATTTGATCCTTTCAAAAAAAACAACAAATGTGGATATCCTTGAAAAAGGAGCAGCTCGGATTTTAATTTCAACGGATGTTCCATCTATAAACATCACATAACACAACCCCACTTTCCTTTTTTCTCGACATTTTCATGCAACCTATCGTCGCTTCCTGCCTACCGTGCAGTACTATGCTTTAGCACGAAAATTATTTAATTCAATTTTTTATTGTTGGGGGTAAATAGAAAAATTTCAACAACTATTTCCAGCAAAGGTTGAGTATAGCTATTTCACGAAAAACCCTTTTCGATCATTAGTACCCTTTTCGGAAGTGGATGCTCCTCTCGAGGATCGAACCCGTGATACATTCCATCTTCAGCCGCAATGTGCGAACGCTTTTACATGCTCAACCACTGAGACTCTGTGAAAGCTGTTGAATTTTTCCCACTTTTTCCTTATTCATTTACCTGAAACAGCTTTACGCTCAACATTCGCTGCAAATAGTTGATGAATTTTTTCCATTTACTCCCAACAATAAATTATTTGGAATTTAATAAAAAAAAATACAACAAAACAATTTGGATAACAAATATTTTATAGTTTGGAAAAATTAAAAGCGTATTCCTAAAAATTTTATGTAACCATGGTGTGCTCAATACGTGGACTTTGAAGGTAAACAAAATCGGCCGAAAGTAACCACGTAACCAAACGAAAAAATTGTAGCCAAGTTTGGTAAAAAGTAACCAAAGTGGCAACGCTGCAAATAGCCCAAAATTACGTGCATAGCAAAGAAATAGTACACTCAAAAAAAAAATTAATCAATTACTAAAGACATATTTCCAAAAATTTGATGTACAATTTTCTTTAAAACGTGGTTTTTATTCCTTAATTTGAAGAAAATCGGACATCAAAATATGGAAATATGTCTTTAGCGCCGAATCATTCCCACTTTTCCATAATCTGAGTAAGTTGTTTTTTCAGTGTAGGTTAAGTAATAGTGGTGCAACAACAACACACTTATGTCCAACAGGTTCCACTGTGACACCACGAGGATTTGAACCCCTACTCGAAACAAAAAGTGCATTTTACGAATCTTGGGATTTTTATAGGCTCCATCTTAGGCCAAGTAACCGAGGTCAGAAAAGCGATCCCAGAAATTTTAGATTCTTAAACCATACTTCAGGACATTCACACAGTAAATGTTTTACAGTTGCAGGTTTCTTCTCATCTCTGCAGCTTCTACAGAACTCATTAAAAGGAATCCCCAGTCTTTCAAGGTGTCTGTCAATAGTAATGTGGTCAGTAATCAGGCCAACAATCAAATTATAGGTCCTTTCTCCTTCGAAGAAGTAGGCCTTTAATACTTCTCGCATACCAATCTGGACATACGAGTCTTGAATGATTGCATGTACTAAGGCGTTTCAACCTAGCACATGTGGCGAGCGGCATTCTTAAACCCTTCCAATATGACGAAAGCAGAGCAAATGTGCCTCCTCTTGCAAATTCGTCTGTCATCTCATTGCCCGCTATATTGCAGTGTCCAGGCAACCATACCAGTGTTAACCGTTAAGTGACGAGGTGAAATTTTGTGACATAGTTTACGACGTAGTGGTAAATTTTTTTCTACGCATTTTACTTAAAACTCTCAATAAAAAATACATTTTTTTATAATAATTTTTGCATTGGAAAGAGGTCAGTCCTGTGAAATTGATAAAATAAGTAAATTAAATTTTTTAAATCAACATAGTTTTTACTATAATTCACAAGGCCTTGTTCTTTCAAAATAGCGAAAACATCACATGAGAACCTTATAGATAAAAGGTAAAACAAAAACTTTCTTTAAACTTCAGAGACGGTTTTTCATAAAAAAATATATATTTTTAAATATATAATAGGAATTTTATTTAAAAAAAATTTTTTGTAGAAAATTCTGGCCAGTCGTTTTGAAGTTTTTTTTTCATAATAACGTGAGCGTATAAAATTAACCGCGAAAGTGGTAAAATTAATAATCCATGTTAGTCAAATTGCCAGTGAGAGAAGTTTTAAATGGAAATAAATTATTTTTCAAGAAAAAGTTACGTTAACGTCGAGGTGTGGTAATTTTTACACCGATATCATAATTTATCCTTTATTTGAGACGAGTCAATAACACTGGATCACAAAATGAAATTTTTTTTCTGTACTTTTGACGTGACTATCCTATCTATATGTAAAATCGGTCGCTGATTCCGAAAATCGGGTTCATTTTTCATTCTATGGGAAGGTTTTTGAGATATCGTAAATTTACCGTTATTTGGCAAATGGGTCCACTTAATCCAGTATATCTCTTTAACACAGTGAGCTATCTTCCTTGGGGTGACACCAAACGAAAGAAAATTAAATTTCCTTTTCATTGCTCCTATAACATTTTTCTCAAACTCTTATAGTTTCTGAAATATTGACGATTAAATTTGAATTTTTTCGATTTTTTACGATTTTTTGAAGAAAAAATTGACTTTGTCAGACAACATCTTTAAAACCAATGTCTTCACCTTCGGTTTTACTCTTTTACGTGAAGCTCCATTCTATTTGGAAAAAAAAATTAAAACGTGAATAACGAGTATTCATGAACATTGATGTGTAAACAGTTTCGAAATCGGATATTTATTCCCTTTTCCTTATTCCTTTTTTTCCTGGTTTTCTATGGATTAAAATGCGACTATAGTTTTTGTAATTTTTGTTGTCATTGTGACTGCTACTATTTTGTTGTTTTTGTTTGTTTTGGTTATTGGTTTTTAAATTTTGATTTTTTATTTTCTTTTGTTTTGTATTACTCAGAAACATGCAAGATCATCAGAGTCCACGTTTGATCCATATCTGGAGACCCGGCCTAGGAATCATAAAGAGTAGAGCTCCGTATAGAAGTCCTGCTCAACACTTTTCATTTGATACCAATATTGCTCAGAAACATTCCGGGTTAATCCGGGGTCACATTTTGACCCATATTTGGGGACCCGACCTAGGACTCATGAAATGAATAGAGCTCTATGTGAAAGCCCTGCTCAACACCTTTTATTTGATACCAATATTGCTCAGAAACATTCAAGGATCATCCGGTCCTCATTCTGGCCCATATTTCGGGACCCGACCTAGACATCATAAAGAATAGACATCCATGTAGTATCCCTGCTCAACACCTTTCATTTGATACCAATATTGCTCAGAAACATTCAAAAATCATCCAGGTCCTCGTACTTCCCCATATCTCGGGACCCGACATAGGAATCATAAAGAGTAGAGCTCCGTGTAGAAGATCTGCTCAAACCCTTTCATTTCATACCAATTTTGCTCAGAAACATTCAAGGATCATCCGGGTCCTCGTTTTGACCCATATCTGGAGACCCGGCCTAGGGGTCACAATTAAAAGAGCTTCATATCGAAGTCCTGCTTAAAACCTTTCATTTGATACCAATATTGTTCAGAGACATTCAAGGATCATCCGGGTCCTCGTTTTGGCCCATATCTCGGAACCTGAACTAGGAATCATAAAGAGTAGAGCTCCCTGTAGAATCCCTTCTCAGAACCTTTCATTTCATACCAATTTTGCTCAGAAACATTCAAGGATCATCCGGGTCCTCGTTTTGACTCATATCTGGAGAACCGGCCTAGGAGTCACAATGAAAAGAGCTTCATATCGAAGTCCTGCTCAAAACCTTTCATTTGATACCAATATTGCTCAGATGCATATCCATACATGTTCACACAGGTTGGCCCATTTTATTTAACTATTTGTCGCATTGTTACAGAAAACAACAACAACAACAACTTCGCTTCGTTGCTGTTGTTGCTGATATTTGCATTAGCACGACTATGCATGCAAGCATTTGTAAATACATGCCTAGCTACCTACCTACCACTGACAATGCCAAGGTCATTTACGGTTTACGCATTTACATGTTTACTCGTTTACGCATTTACATGTTTACGCGTAAACTTTATCTGTTTTTCGAAATTACTCGTAGCTACAGCAAAGATGTTTACACATCAAAAATAAGCTATCAACCATATATATAGTACTCCTATATTCGTAATACCTACGAGTTCCATCAGCCAACATTACAGTACAGACATATAAAAAAAGAAAGAGAAAACCGAGCAATCAAATTTGAAAAATGACATATGAATTCAAAATAAACCGCAGTGACGGCACATAAAAAAAATTATAGGGAATTTACATATATATTATTTGATTCTCGTATTACAAAATTAAAAAATGTCGAAGCGGTGCTATATTTGTGATAATAAAAGGGATAAAATAAATAAAATAGCTTTACATACGTATTTCGTTTTGAGTGCATTATTGGTTATATAAATATATATATACATATGTAAATAGATTTCCAAAAGACAAAACCATTTGCAAACAATGGATGCTTGCGTGTGGTCTGATGCCTGACGACGTTGTTAAAAACATTCGAATCTGCAGCAACCATTTCCAAAAAAGCGATTACACTGGGAATCGCCTGTACGTATCAATGCCTGAAAGATACTGCAGTAGCCCGGGACTAAAAAGGATTTTTTAATCCCAAGCTCCGGATGAAACACTGCAGCTCCCACCCGTCCACCTTTTATCCGCCTGTAAATATGTGGAACATGTAGCGATTGGTTCGTAGTCCTTTCTTCCATCCGTCTTGTTATATTATTACCTGTGGTCCCCTGTTGAGGTCGGTTTGGAGAGTAACGTAGTCTTGACTTTGGTCCTCATATGTTGCTGTGTCCAAAAGTTCGTTGTCTAAATTGTCCTGTTATTCAGTTTAGAAATTCGCAGTACTCACCGTGTTGGCGGCATTCGAACGTACATACTTTACAAACATAACCCTCAAACGGCAGAATTCGACTTTTTTATATAATGCCCATGGATCGGACCACAGGATTTTAACAGGAAACGCTTTCCGCCGCGATTCATAAAAATATGAGTGCATAGAAAATAGATTTTTCTAGAACATTTCCACTAATTTTCATAAAAAAAATTCACAAAAGTTTGCATCTTAAAATAAATGTGGCAAATTTCTTATATTAATTATAAACAAATTCAAAAACTAAAATCAAAGGGGTATAAGTCCCCTAGAACACAATGATGCCTTTCAATTTTTTTTTCAAACGCCTCTGAACTCAATTGAATGTATTTGTCACACATATTCTCAGATGACATTAAATGTAATTGAGGCGCATGCGCAGAACTGTCAGTTGCACAAAATTTTTGGATGAATTCATACACATTGCACAGATAGAATATTATAAATATAGAAGTACTATATATATGCTATCAACGAAGAAAATCCAGGGTAAAATGGAAAAGTTATAGGCGATCAAATACAGCCAAGTCGCGCAATGCCTCTGCACGGGTATATTCTATGCATGTTATACCCGTAAATGGGCTTGTATCTACTGCGCTGCCAATGTGCTGCTACTGCAGATGTGTAGGTATTGGTACAATTTCTTTCGTTTGGTGTCACCCCCCAGTTCGGAATCAGCGACCGATTTTACATATAGAAAGGATGGTCGCGTTCAGAGTATTTTTTGGCTGTAGAGCAGTGTAATTACAACGAGATGGGAAGATACTAAGAGAGCAAACTTGCTGGACGTTAAGTTAAAAGAGATATTTAAAGAAACCGTAAGGCGGTGTAAAAATTACCACCACGTCGCAAGTTAAAGGTTAAGGAAGCCTGCGTAGCCATCTCGTCTAGAGATTTGCCACAAACCTCAATAGTACTAATCCCGAAATAGTCTTTTACAATTATTATCAAAGTTTGGCATGCTTTTTAAACTAAACCAAAAACATCTATCTTTTTGCTATATCATTCACTCTTCGTTCGACACTTTACCTATTCATAATGACTAGAATTACAGATGCTTTGGCGGGCAGGTAGTTGTGATGCCACATCGTAATCCACATAATATTTATTGACGCTTTTCACTATTCACGGCGACATCTAGTGGCAGACATTGCCAACAGCCACCATTAACATACATATATCTACACATAGTAAATAGACATGCGTCGATAACGGCGAAAGCTTTCAGCCGGAAATTTATGAATGAAAAGCTTTACAATACAAATGAAAAAAGAGCCGTACAAATAAACAATCATATGCTTGTAGTACATGCAACGACTAACAAAATACGTTTTAAGAGAAATAGCAATTGCAAAGAGTACAAGCAATACGTTACAATTGTGCTGTTACTGTGCTGCCGTTGTCGCTGTCGCCGTCGCAGCAAATGGCCGGTATTTACACAAGTGAATGCACGTGTCACATATTGCATGGCTGCTACTGCAACGATGTAAACTGCACGAGTGAGTTTGTTGTTGACGCGGAAATCATCAGCGAGCAGAACGAACAGCCAAACGAATAAACTGGGGGCCGGCCTCCTCTCGTAACTGTGCTCCCATGCATGGGAGTTGTTGTTATTTTATTGCAACAGTGGGCCAACGACGAATGGTTTAACAATTTAGCACAAACTTGGCTGGATAATTACACTATGTTTGTTTGTATATAAATATGTGCATGCATATGTAGGTATGTATGTACCTATATATTTATGGATGGATAGCAAGCAATCTAAAAGTTAGCAGCACCAAAAGAAAACCTTTTCATTCATTCAGAGACAATGAGCACTTGCAGCAGACGTACGACAAGTTTCGTTATAAATCTGGCATATTTATGTGCATACGAGTACATATGTACTTATGTATGTGTATATACAGACATAACAAATACATATGTATATACTTTCATATGCATATATATTTATGAATGTACATTTGTATCTAGTATCAATTATGTTTCTATCTTTATCTAAAAATAATGAGCCCATTAGTCTTAAATTTGAAAATTTTCACATTTAAGAAGTAAGGGTTTATAATAAATAGTTTTTTTTTTTTCAAGATATAAAATATAAAGTTTATAGCTTGAAACATTGTGAAATTTTTGCAGAGAACTTTAGACATTTCCCGGATTTCCCACTTATGTTGGTTGGTTGGTTAGAGTGGCGATTCCCAATGACTCCGATTAGCGCCGAAGCAGCGTTTTGCTACCACAACTCGTGCCTAAAAAACCACAAGAATAGATAAAAGAAAAATATTAATTCGCAAGCGGGACAAATCCTACACTCTAAAGTCATCCTGTTGAGTTTAGGTATCTAAGAAGCCCCTCAGGCCTAACATTCTTGAGTTCCAAGAGGTTATTATAGAAAGGCTTGCCAAGGAATTTCATTCTGCGAAGTACAATCACATAATAGTTGCTCCACCGTCTCCTCCGCCCCAGGATGATTGCAACTGCGGCATAGAGTGTTATGGTCTAACCCCAGTCGGACCGCGTTAGTACCAATTAGACATATACGCCGACAGTGATTCCGGCGGCGGCGGCGCCATTCCAAAAAAATTTCGGCGGTGGCGGCGACGCCGGCGTGCTTTTTCGCGCCGGCGCGCCTGCCCCAAATCTACAAATCACAATCCTTATTCAAATCTTAATTTTATTTAGTTACCTTAATAGCGCTGGCTGAATGGAATAAATAAACTAATTTCCACCTTAAATTGTTGAAACTTTTTTATTAACAGCACAAAACAATTGTTACATAAGGTTTGTTTCTTATTAAACTAGCAGCTAGCTGTCAAGTGAGCAAAACGGAAGGAATTGCGCTCATAAAGAGCGAAACGAACAGAAAATCAAGAAACAGATTAATAGTAAAAATTAGCGATTAGTAATTTGAATGCTATTTTTGGCTGTTAATGGTTATTTTTTCTAAAAAAACATTTAATTTTCTTTATTTCTATTTCAAAAATTCAGAAATTTTCAAAAGTAATAAAATCAAAAGTATTCGTTTGTTTATTTTTTCAACAGCTGTTTCTTACTTTGGCAGCAAATAATTTCAGATAGGGAAAATTTTAGGTCCGTTTATTATTAGCTAGTTATGAATAGTTAGCCAAGTTTCGGCTGGAAAATCGTTTCTTGAGTCAAAAAAATAGCAGAAGAGAGCCATTGACAGCTCCAAATTTCAGCTAGTAAAATTTTCCCTAGCTGAAATTATTTGCTGCCAAAGTAAGAAACAGCTGTTGAAAAAATAAACAAACAAATACTTTTGATTTTATCACTTTTGAAATTTTCTGAATTTTTGAAATAGAAATAAAGAAAATTAAATGTTTTTTTAGAAAAAATAACCATTAACAGCCAAAAATAGCATTCAAATTACTAATCGCTAATTTTTACTATTAATCTGTTTCTTGATTTTCTGTTCGTTTCGCTCTTTATGAGCGCAATTCTTTCCGTTTTGCTCACTTGACAGCTAGCTGCTAGTTTAATAAGAAACAAACCTTTTACTACTTAGCTGAAATTTGGAGCTGCCAATGGCTCTCTTCTGCTATGTTTTTGACTCAAGTAACGATTTTCCAGCCGAAACTTGGCTAACTATTCATAACTAGCTAATAATAAACGGACCTATAAACTAAAATATAAAATAAAGAAAATAAATATTAAAGAGTATACACAAATCCATACTCTGAAAAAAATAAACGTAGTTAACTCAACAACTTTCCGCTGTTGAATCTCCGTCTTTGATTCAACAGCAAAAGTATTTGTTTTAACGGCAAAGTTTTTGATTCAACAACTTTCCATAGTTAATTCAAAGACGGGCGTTTTTGATTCAAAAACTCCCTTGCTGTTGAAAAATTTTGAAGTAAATAAAAAATAGAAAATTGTTTTTTTCAAGCTCGTTCAATTAATTTAAATTTTCGGGAAAAATATTTATATGTACATATATATATGCAATATATAATCACAAATAAAGGTAAGTCACAATAATGATATTATTTATATATTATTATAATATATTAAAATTATATGTACATACATATATACGTTTAAAAATTTATTTTGTATTTTCAGATTAAATATGTTTGATTATCCCGTTTTTCCGATAGCGAGCAATCGAAGGAGCCAAATCTGCAGGTAAAACTTGTCGGCGATGAGAAAATAATCAAGTTATTCTTGTCGTGGGAGTTATGTACAGGTGCATTGATGCAGTTCAATGAATACGGTATCAAAAATATTGAACTGCTTGCAATGATGCACTCTCACGACATCGACGAAATATTAAATAAAAAAGAACTCATCGCCGACAGGATAAAATTCCGCAAACCTACAAATGTGGCGGTCGGAATACAATAAAGAATGTGTTATGAAATAATAAAAAAAATAAGTTGAGTTTATGTGTTTGTGTTTGTGTAAAAAGCCCTGCAGACAGTGATAGTCATTTGATATATCATTTGAGGCGCACGATTGATGGATAATTCTGTCACACACTGCCTACAAGTTTCCATAATTTTTATATGGACGGTGTGAAAAATGTGATGAGAACCTTTGTGTCCGTGTCTCTTTTCATCAATCGCCTTGTTCAAATGATGTATCAAATGACCATCACTTGTTTGGTGAAACCGGGCCTTAGTATTAATATTACTATGTAAACATATATTATATAAAAAAAACTAAATAAAATAATATCTATTATATTAAAAAAAAAATACTATTGTTTACAATTTTTTTGAGATTAACTTAAATGCGTAAGTATTTGCTTTAATGGTGCCCGTTTTTGGACCAAAAACTTTTGCGGTTAATCCAAAAGCAAAAGTTGTTAGCTTAAATACGAACAGTATTTGAATCAACAGTGCTCGCATTTGGACTAAAAATTTTTGCTGTTAATTTAAAAGTAAAAACTGTTAACTTAAATGTAAAAGTATTTCATTTAACAGTTTCCGTTGTTAACTTAAATACGAAAAGTATTTAAATCAAAAACGCTCGCATCTTTGAAACAACAACGGAGCGTTGTTGGGCACATTTCAACTGCGGAAAGTTGTTCATTTAACGGCAAAAGTCTTTGTATTTACAACGTTTTTTTTTTCAGAGTATGTTAGGGTAAATTTAAATTCATATGTATACAGTGTTGGAAAAAATAATAGGGACAAAATTTTGCAATTCTCCATTTATTTCATTTTAAGACCAAATAATAATTACCATATATTGATGCTTACACGGAGAGGACATGCTTCAATGACTCTGGGGTGGTTTTTGTATAATAATTTAATTTTTATGAATAAAAATATTGAAATGTATAATTTAAGTTGGAAATAATAATAGGGATAAACTTTAAATTCGATTGTTTTTTTCAAATAAACTACAATATTACTGCTGCAGCTAGATTTAAACTAATGTTTAGTTGAAGCTCCTTTATTTTTTATAACTTCCTTACTTCTTCGTGGCATAAGGTTGACCAAATCAGCGCAATTTGCAACTGGTATTAAGTACCAAGCTTCTTTACCTTTTTTTCCATAACTCTCCCCATCGTCTTCTTTAATATTCCCTATAGGGCTGAGGTTCGACGACTGTGAGGGCTACTCAAAACAGCAACTTTCTTACGTTCAAACCATGAGTTTTCGATTCTGGAGGCAGGCTTGGGATCATTTTCATGCATAAGTCGCCATCGAATGATATCAAGGAGGGTCTAAATTATTCAGTTTTGAGTAGAGCTATTAGCAACATATCTCGAGAAGTAGGACTAATTGGAAGAGATCCCAGAAAAGTTCCGTATCTGAGAAAAAATTATGTTCCTGATGTCAAAACGCGTCCATTGGTTCCTTTTATTTAATTTTGAAGAACTTTAGCAGTTAGCAAAACTAGGAAAATATGTACACATCTCGCTCCATACGGGTATGGCGCGCCAACGCACGCCGCCGCGCCGATACGCCGATTTCACGGATTATGGCGGCGGCGGCCGATTATGAAGGTAATCGGCGCGGCGGCGGCGGCGTCAATCGGCGGCGTATATGTCTAGTACCAATAGGCCAATGTCCTCTTAACACCGTCGTTAAGCGGAAAATATCCATCCTGTCCATCGGTAGAATGGCGGAGGGTCGCATTTGGTGGCATAAGGGCCACAGACTTCTGCAGCTTCTGCAAGTTTGCAACCGTTTCGACCTTATTTTAGCTTCCTCAAACCAGTGCCGAGAGGTTTGGCTCTTGATGAAACACGGGGGTGCAAGAACCTCCCGCACCACCTCTGCGGCATCGAGAGCCGAGCCTTGCTGGGCTAACTCATTCATCAGCCATTTCGTGTCTCTGAATGTCGCGGTGCCGCGCAACCCAAATCAAAGATACGATATGCGGACTTGCTAAGATCATGACCCACTATCTACACTGCCCGATTAGACTTGACGATACCATTACAGATCCCACAGTCTTCAGAGCCACCTGTCTGTCCGAGAAAATTCCTATCCTTTTTCTGGCATCGACACTTTTCCTTTGCAAGTAGAGCCTTGCTGGGCACCTGTATGGCGAAAATTCACATTGAAAAGCGCTCGCCGTGTCCGGGAGCCTGATTGAGATGGAAGTGTCCGGCTGAGTTGCGAAGATACTCGCTTCCACTCCGCCTGCCATATTGGGCCCGTCCGTGAAAACTGAAACATCGAATATCTGAACGAGTTTACCATCTTCGCAATCCTTCTATAATAATATAATACAATGGCGATATTATAAATCTGACGAGTTTTATGGCCGAGCTTCTCTCCCAATTCGAGGTGTGCTCCTTTTTGTTTTTCCTACTAATTGGGTGGACCTACAGTTCTACGCCGGCTCCGAACGGCGAATGCATTTTTTGTGAGAAGCTTTTTCATGGCAGAAATACATTTGGAGGGTATGCCGCCCACTGCCGAGAGGTGACCGCTGCTCTTAAAAAACCCAATAATTGGATTTTTACTAATTAGAAAAATTGTTTTGGTGTTTGGCTGGGATCGTGGTTTGAACCCGAGACCTCTGGCATAGCACGCGAGCACTCTACCCACTGCACCACAGCAGCCACAATCCTTCTAAGATTGAAGGATAATATCATAGTTTGCATCGGAGACTGTTATAGGACAGATATAATCTGTTTTCGTATTGCTGTCAGAGTTGGTAACGTGGAGCAGAATAGGCTCATAACCGTATGTACGCTTGTTCCAGATTCCCAATTCCCCTAGCCTTAAGGCCTATCCTTGACAAAAAGATCAATGGGCGGAATATTGCAGATCACATTTAGAGCCCCCGTGGGACATGATCTAATCGCCCATACACAAGCAGCTCGTTATATATTTTTCATCTAAATTATTTTTGTTATATGAAAATTTAGTCTGAAGATACTCCTAGGGAAATTTCCCGGCGCAAAATTTTCAAAAACATTTTAACCCTCTAGCGACCTCTTGAGTGTTATTTTTTGGGATATAATTCATTCATTCTGAGTTTAAATCGTTCATGCCCAGACATGGACCCGGAAATTGAATTATGTAATTTCTTATTCGATGATGAATGCATGAATAGGTTTGTATTCAATCCGAGGCATTTCAACCTTGCTATTAATTCGAATTCAAACCCATTTTCGCAGCGAAATTTTAAGAGAGTCTGTCTGTTGTTGCTATAGTAACATATGGTGCTCATTCCGAACCAAAACGTAAAATTGGCGAATATCTTAATTAAATTATAGAGAATTGCGATCTCACGCATTAGTAGTAGAAATCTAAAAAATCCAAAAAGAGGTATTCTTTCCTTCAAGGTGCTAAGATGTTTTCGTGTTTATTACTTTTACTTGGTCATCAAGTTGTTTTTTTTTTGTTGGCACTTTTTGCTTTACTTCCGCTTCCTTTTTGTGCACTATTCTTCAAAGCCACTTATGTACATTTTCTCTGCATTTGGACATTTTTGTGTTGTTTGTGGCATACCAGACGTTTTGTTTACGCAACGCACCACAACAACGTGCCACCTCTTAGTTGTAAGGTCAGATTTATTGGCTTCAAGATTTGTTGTGGTGATAAAAGGAAAACAATGACGTCATTTAAAGTATAGTAAATAAAATTGTACAAGTAAATAAAGTATTTGGGATAAAGTTTTTGTTTTCCTTGCACAACTCGAACTCGAAACTTGGTATGACGTTTCTGGCAACATCTAAATATCTTCTCGGTTTGAGTTTGAGATCGCTTTAAATATGCTTTTAAGAAATAATTTTTCAAAAAATTAGGAAACACGTCTGCCTAGACTAATACGGCTACTCTGGCAACTGTTTTTCCAAAGACAACCAACTTTCGAGAGGAAAATTTCCTTTTGAAAGATAGTGGTTTTTGAAAGGACAGTGGCCAGAATAGCCTAGTAAAATGCTATTATATTTTTCCCCTAAATTCATGGAAAAACTATTCCTATCATATTTTGCATAAAAGCAAACTGTAAGCAAGTTTATACATATAACATACATTTTTATATATGCACAATGCACATATGTCCATATGTATGTATGTGAGTGACCTCATGCACTGCTGATAATTTGAAGTGAAACGTCTACATATTCTGAGTGTGCAATTGCCCTATTAACTAAAATCCAGCGACATGATTCGTGTTAATCACAAAATCTTTCTATCCTGTAGCATGCAAAACAACAACTTGGTCTGGTCGATGATGCTCAGACTGAACTACTAATACGACTTGAGCCCCTCATTGACAGCAAGAGATAAGCTAGTTGTTCATCACACAGTTACCTAAGCATCTAATACACCTTGATGAAATACACGTATGAGCCGCTTTCGTGAAGTAAAGATGCTCAAGTGTTGTTGTATAAATGTTGTTGTAGTCATAGATGCAGGACATCAATATAGATATGTAGCTATGTACATATGTAACTAACGTATTTTCCTTTAGCTTCCTCACGAGTGAGTACTTTTAATCCCACTGCTAGTTCTATTGCCACTTCCATCCACATCAATGTCTTCTGTAGTAGAATTTTCGTACAAATGTTTACTCTACCGGCAAATTCTATATATTGGTTTATAGGTCTGTTATATGATGTATCCCCTTCGGCATTCCTGCACAGAATTCGGGCAGGGATTAGTATTTGTTCGAAGAGTTCATAATTCCGGTTCGCCATGTTTTATTTACCTAAGTATTTTCTCTGCGTGGTATAAGTATAACTAGTATGTACATGTAACATTACCATAAATATAGATATATGTATGTATGTATATAAAAATTCATGATTGTGCATCATACAATAACTAATCATTAATAAATAGGCATTTATGTGCATATATATATGTAAAATGCAGTGGCGGATTATTCGTACAAGCTGAAAAGCCCGTATTGCCTAAATATTTTCGTTCCTTTCATTTTACGAATTTGTTTAAAATCTATTTTTTATTGTTAATTTTTTTTTTTCTTCAATGTGTTTACTACTTAAGTTCTCATGGCGCGTTAATCCACCAACAACATTCACATTGTAACATCCGATAACTTGTGCCTAAAAGCGCTTTAATAAAATAGCGCAAATACGCCACCAACCACCTCATAACATGTATTTTCCTTATACAGCTAATCAAAGCACAACCTGGGTTGGGGAGCATGCTTTAACAGCTCCACGCATGAAAAGCCCATGACGGTTTTAACACAGAATAACATAGCTTGATTTCTCGCTTTGGCGTCATCAGTCAATTCAGCTGAATTCCTCCCAAATGCTTCTAAGTAATAATAACTTCTCCTCCGCTTTTGTAGATAATTCACCTTCTGAAGGAAGGAAGACCTTGAATCTACTTTTGACTGAGCCAGGCTTGTTGATGTGCTAACAAAAAGTAGGCATAGCTAAAACAACAAAAGTCATATACATATGTTATATTATTATATTATGTTTGGTTTGGTTTTCGTTCACAATGAAAAAAAAAGACACTGAAGATGGCGCATATTAGCCGAAACCGGTTTGTCTGCAAACCAAACTTGACAAGAGATGACGAAAATTGTCCCAAAATGTAAGAATCATACATTAAGGTGGAGTGAAAATTTTTTTTCGGAAACTCAATTTGTTCCAAAGCCAGAACGGTACCTTTCTAGCCCAGTAATAAGCCTGTAAAATTTTATTGACCAACTCGTCTGTTTAGAGGTGCGGCCAGCCCCACAAAGTTGAAAAAAAATAGCACGATCTGGTACAAATGTAAAATTTCTAAAACTATAAAATCAAAAAACGAAGTATGTGGATTGATAAACATGGCTAAGTTGAGTATTAAAGTGAATTTTTTTTTTGGAAACAACAACAACAAAAGTTATTAAAGGTCAAAGTTTATACTATGCATTTTTTAAATTGCAATTACTTTAAAACTGCTGAACCGATTTCGAGCATTTTTACACCATTCGATAGGTATTTTGACTCCCTTTAATTTGATATAAATTTTATGTGGGTTCCATAACACCCCTCTGCGGGGGTCAATCCCCCTTTTACCCCCCTTATTTTTCATATATAAAATGTATATCAAATTAAAGTGAATCAAAACACCTATCTAACGGTATAAAAACATTCGAAATCGGTTCAGTAGTTTTCAAGTAATTGCAATTTAAAAAATGCATAATATAAACTTTGACCTTTAATAACTTTTGTTGTTGTTGTTAAAAAAATTAATTCACTTTAATACTCAGCTTTTCTATCTTTATCAATCCTCATACTTCGTTTTTTGATTTTATAATTTTGAAAATTTCATATCTGTACCAGGTCATGCTTATTGCTTTCAACTTTGCGGGGCTGGGGGCAGTTCAAAACGTCGTCCTTCGCCATAAAATTTTGTGGGGTTCATTAACTCGTATAAAGGCAACTTTTCATTGCTGGTACGTTCAAAAAAAGAACAAAAAAAATATCTCCATATGTTGTAACTCCATCTTAATATACATATCTTCATATTATCCACTGTATATCAAATGAAACTGAATAATTGTTTCATACGGTATGAATATAAATGACGAACTAAATATGCAAAACATATTTAATCAAAGTCAATGACGGAAACGCAATCAGACTTTCAGATAATACAGCAAACAAAATGACTTAAGTGGCTAATGGCTATGCTTCATACACAGGCTTGCCCAGCCAATTTATGCTACGGCCGCCACTGGTAAAAGTACATATAGAATATCTTCCTCCATTTCCAACATTTTTTCATTCGTTTTATCAACACGTTTTCAGCGGCGCACGGAATTGAATTATGTGATTTTTTTTCTTCTTGACTAAAGCTAGGCTATGCCTATTCATATATACGTTAAATGTATGTATGTATGTCATTTTACTCTTCTTTTAGTTTTCGCACGTTCGCCCAACTCAAGTAGCTTCCAACAAACTGTGTCGATCTCCTACACATGGTAATAGATTTTACATAAACGATTTATACCCAAATACTGTGTCTATATATTTTCATAGTTGGTTAGATGTTTGTTTGGCTTGCACTACATATATGCATACATGCATATATATAACTGCATACTCTTTGACATATTTATGCATGTAAGTATGTATCTAACTGCTACACTTTAGCTAGCTGTTGAACTCATGAATTGGATGGGAGGATTTTGGCTTTTGCTGCTGATAACTGCGTCAGCAATTTTCGAGTGCGATCCAACATGATTTGCCGCCATCCAACGTACGGAAATCACTTACGCCCTCAACAGGAACGACGTCAATCGTTTGCTGTTTGCTCTTAGCTACTGTCACAGATGAGGCGCTGCATAGTTGAGGAGCTACATAGTTGAGTCGAATCATCGGCACACCAGCCAAGAAGCAGTCATTGGCTGCAGTGAGCCGATTACTTGACAAATCTCACTAAAGCCAGGCCATACATAAACGTGACACTCACAATTTCAGCTGGTTGGTTGGTAACATTCGGCTTTCGTCTGTCTTGGCAGTTTTTAGTTTACACTATTTGAATGTAGTCACTGTAGTTTAGTCGCTTGATGGCGGCAAAGACGATTGGTGAGGTGAGGCGGTTGGTGTGGTGAGACGGTTAGTGAGGTAAGACGCTTGTTGAATCGACATCTCCAACGGCAGCTTAAATTTGGAACGAATAAACGCCTTCTTGTCAGTGCGCAGACCTCAGCAGCAGCAGCAGAACCACGTTACTGCTTTCTTACGCCATCCAACGCCTTCAGGCTAAATGCGGTAAAATCGACGGCTTCTTCGTTTGTCATTGCTTGTCGACTGTGATTGCTTGTCACGAAGTTTACTTATTCTTCTCATTTTAATAATCGAATCAGTTGAGTGCGTGCTATTAAATTTTGTAGGCTAATGTCCTTATGGCCGGATAAATGTGTGTTTGTATGTACATATATATATGCACCCGGCAGGCAATTCAACTGGGTTCTAGTCTTCCTGCAGCTCCGCCAAAACGCTTTCAATCTCATTTCGAGATGAACAAATTTTGTTTTAGCACAAAAAAGGCCTAAGAAATGCCAATTGTTAACAATTATAATAAAGTTCACACTAAGTGACAAACAATTTTATGCTGTTAATTGGACTAGAAGAAAGGCAGGTTTGAGAAAATAAGCGAAAATCGTCAAGCAATTGAAATTTCGGGGAAAAAAAAAAGAACTCAATAATCAATTTTACTCCCCAACTCGTTCTATATGGACGCGTCCAAAATTGACTCAGGTGTTGGATCTGGGGTTTTCTTAGAGCAACCCACTATACCACTCTCTGTTCATCTACCGGACTCGGCCAGAATTTTCCAAACGGAACTGTGTGGCATAGAACGTGCATGCGAGTTTATGTTTAGGAGACGCGGGCTACACATACAGCCAGTTTCACGAAAGAATTTCAGTTTAATTTACTTTTTTTTACTTGAATTTTATATGAAATCTGACAAGGAAAAAATTAAATTTTCACTAAAATCGTTTCGAGAAATTGGCTGATATACTCAGACAGTCAGACAGAGCTCATGGCGCTTAACTCTCCTGCAACATCCTCTAAGACAGTCAGAAGCTGCAAAAAAGTGATCAATGCAATAGCAGCAGAAGATGTGATCATCTCTCTCATCCGAGTTCCCGGCCATAGGAACATTATGGGTAATGAGATGAGCCCCAGAAAGTTCAGCCACTATAAGCTGTCCGCGTTCGGCAATCAAAAGAGTCAGTCACAATTAACACAAAGAACGGGCCACTCTTCGGTGGAAAAATTCAACGACATGCAAGATCGCGAAGCAGACCTGACTGGAATACAACACAAAAAACACAGAGAATACCTCTGTAGATCAAGAAAGGAATAAGCTCCACTATTACGGGACACTGGCCATTTGGTAAACAAGCGGAACGCATGAGAATCCTATTGAAAATATGTAGATGCAGAAGCTGCAACCAAGACGGTAGTGACGAATCGAGTGCACACTTCGTGTGCGAATACCCGCCACTGTCTCATGTCAGACACAAAACCGTTGGTAGTTTTCAATTCTACAACCTATACGATATAGCCAACTGCCCTCTAGCTGTTCTTAGTAGATTTATAGAAAGGACCAAATAGTTTGACTTTAACAGCAATTTTTTTTGAATTGGTACAGGAGTAAATGCACCAAAATGGCGCCCCGTTCGCTAATTGGATCTGGCAACAACCTCAGCAGAGTCAGAAACTAGTTACACGAACATAATTTTGAAGTTGTGCAGTCAAACGACAAAATCTTTCTTATTCTATTCGAGAAATAGGCCACAGCAAAACGAAACCTTCATTATTCAATTTATTTTGCCTTTGTTAGGAAATCCAAATCCAGCTCACTATTGGATGAAAATTTTAATGAGAGAAAATAGTACTTTTAAAATACGTTAGGCATGGGTAACACTGCGCTGCGCGGCGCAATTGCGCTAACACCAACCCTGGCGTTATTGCGCTAACTCCGATTTGGAAAATGCGCCAACTCAATATTGCGCCAACTCAATTTTGCAATATAAAACCGACTCAATTTCATGCGCTAACACCAGCACCAATATAGCGCTAGTGTAAAATGGCACCACCACAACGCCAATAACAGCACCATAGTATATGTATACGTATGACACCGTCACAATTATGTATGCTTGATAGTGATCTAAGTGACTCTAATTTCCAGCATATTTTCACAAATATACGGAATATGTTTCCAAATGATTATGAAAATTAAAATTAATTGTGCCCTCGTATATGTAAGCAGAATTGCGCCAAAAGAAATAAAACGGGGATGGTAAACAGTAACAAGCGAAAAAATGTTATTTATCGATTATTCCATGACAATTGCGCTAAAGGTGTTATTGCGCCAGTACCGTGAGTTGGCGCCACGAGTGGCGCTGGAGTTATTGTATCAGCGCCAAAAAAAATGCGCCATTACCCATGGCTAAAATACGTCGCTTTTTCTCTTGCTAGCGTGTAGATAGATAGTATGTAGTAGTAAATATATATGTAGTTGTCATTTATTTCTAAGTTATGCAATTATGTATTGCCAAATCCATTTCACCGTTGCAAATCCATCATAAAAATGTGAAATACATTTCTGCAATACTACATACACATACATACATATGACAAAACTTTTCGCATGTCAGCATCACAACCATTTGATCAGCTGCTTTTTGGTTTTGCCGTAATATATTGCAGCCACCTCCACGCTCTAAGCGCATGTTGAGAATATTTCGCACAACGTTCGTCTTTGGCATATAAATATTCATACACTTACATACATATCGTCGCCCGGATAAATTAATGTCGTATGTTGCATTTAAAGACTTTTAGGAAAACAGGTTTGAAGTTTGGAATTGTATTTCTCCAAAACGTTTCATTAGTTTTTCCCCAAAGTCTGGCGGAACACTACCAGGCCACAAAATTCTTAAATTATTTTAATTTTGTTATACATATATTGTTTATTATTTTGGAATTTATAAAGGATTTTCTTCAGTAAAATTTTGTCGTATGTTACCTTTAGCAACAATTTTGCAGGAAATTTGTATGACGTACGACAAAATGTGCTCCCAATTTGAACTAAATTAAATATTTTTTAAATTAGTTAAATATTGTATTTTATTTCTCATAAAAGTAAATAAATTAAATAATTATCAATTATAATTGACAGCAATTAAAAGCACATTGGAAATTAGACAAAATCGCTTGCGACCTTGCACAAACGACAAAATTCTGCTCAATATCTCTTAAGCTAAAAGAGATAGCAAAAAACGGATAACGTCATTCGAAAGATCTTGATTAGTTTAATATAACTGTATTATTAACTCAATTCGGTCCAAAATTCACATACGACACTAATTTATCCGGGCGACGATGTGCAGAAAGAACAATTAATTAACTTTTACAATATAACACACGCTGCATATGTATATGGATGTTCTTGTGGGCCATGTGGCACTAGCTATTTCATATGACAACTAACTGGAGGTGAAAGTGTGTGACGTGGCAAGCAAAAGGGCCAAAGTGACAAAGTAAATGTTCATTTTATAAAGTTTATATTCTACAACGCCAGTCGTTGGGCCAACAACATGCACCTATGATGTTTTTCTACTGCCTCTATGTTTTTCTACTGCCTCTTTGTTTTCTCTCTTGCTCATGCCAGCAGCGGATAAATAGAGACGAAACCACAAGTGATATGAAGCATACATAGAGTGCTAAAGCAAAAGTCAAAGTAAGAAAAACATTAATATTTACAGTATACACATATGGTGCACCTTTGCATGATTTTTGGGGGTAAGAGGGACACACTGTCCGATTGAATGCAGCTAAGTTCGTATGATAGTAATAGGGAAGACAGGGAAGTGGTAACATTCGTTAATGTACATATATAATTTTATTTTACAATTTTAGATATTTTAAGATGATTTATAATATCACACAAAGAACAATATGTGTATATATATATATTGGTTAAATATATGTAAGCGTATTATTTCTGCATATGAGTAGAACCCAATTGGCTTACAATAGAGGGCTATGGCTAGAGAACTCACCCCTCCATATGAGAAAAGTCTACATTTTCATGCACCACTAACGTTATATAAACCCACCGACGCGTGCTCCCTAATTTTTGCTTGCATATTAATTGAGTGAACCTACAGTTTTATGCCGGCTCCGAGCGCCGAATGCGAATGAGAAAGTTTTTCACAGCAAAAACTTACTCGGAGCATAACCAATAATTGCACTTCTCTATTTGGGAACCAAAACGAATGTCAGCGCAGAAATCTAACGAAGAATAACTCTTTCCAATAAGTGAAACTTTGGACTAAGTTGGCAATTGTGAAGTCCTCCCTCGACGAACAAATATCACGCTGTACAGGACGCTCATTGTTCCAGTCCTCCTGTACGGCGCAGAAGCATGGTCAATGTCTAAATCAGATGAGACGACACTTGGGGTATTCGAGAGAAAATTTCTTCGGAAGATTTATGGATGACGGATAATGATGAGCTTTACGCCACCATAGATATTGTACAGCGAATAAAGATCCTGTGTTGAGAAGGTCACATCGTTAGAATAGTGAAGGTGCTCCGGCGCAGAAAGTATTTCTATCAAAACCCACTGAACGCAGAAGCGCTAATTAAAAAGAAGAAGATTTGTATTAGAAAATTAATTAAATTAAATGTTTTATGTTGGTCTGGGCTCGGGAGTTCAACCCGCAACCCCAGGTATGGTAAACGAGTAACTTTTTGCTAAGTATACGAATTTGTATCCCACCTAAAAATATTTCGAAAATTGTTGAACTGATTCGTAAACTATACATAGAGGTTGCCGACTAAAGTATGGTTGGTTAAGTTAACAAAATTTCTATAGTTCTATAGACTTATTAAGAATCTTTAATTAAATGCATTAAGTTTTATTTCTTCAATTAATTACTTATGCACTGAGGGAAATAACAACGTAAATCCTAAAAAAACGACGTCAACTTAACAAAAAAAATATTATAATCAGCCTACCTTGAAAATTGCTATAGCTTCACCACCACTTGTTTTCCATTGAGGCACCTCTTCGTTTTCACTGCTTGCTATATCGTATTCTCTCTTTTATATTCTCCTCCGACTCGAACCCTGATATCAACACGAGATTCAGTCCAATGACATTCAACATTATATTGCTTGCTTTCTTGACGCTTATATACTCTGCTTTTTTCGAAAAGGCATCTATGAATTACAACTCACGTATCCAAAGCAACAAGTAACAAGTTTGATATTTCATATTGGAAACGAATTTACAAAGCTTTTGTTAGATTTGCTGTGTTTTCAAATATAATAAAAACATTCGCATGTATATTTAATATGGCAATGCCCGCTTTAAGTTGACAGTGTAGCCATACCGAAGTAGCCATACCGAATTAAAATTTCTGAACGTCAGCTCAACAATGCCCGCTTTAAGGTGAAAGTGTAATCATGCCAAATTGGAACTGTTGATGTTGAAATGCAATTTTAAGTTATTTTTACACCCAACTATTGATAACTCTTTACATTTAAACCAACAGCAAATATTTACTTTAACTCTAAGAAGTGTGATTCTTTTTTTTTTTTCGGATATATTTTTTATTGTATCATTCTTTGAGAATATAACAATTTTTATAAAATCTTAACCTAGTATACAACTCGTTATTCGCTGCCACTGCTTCAAATAACATTTGGATGAAAAGCAATTTTATATAATATAAAATAAATACTTGTGAAGACATACGGATTGGAAGGAATTCCAATAAGCTGCATGTATGAAATTGGGAGTTTTTACGGCCTAATAGGATAGGATCGTACGGAACACTCATGTATTAGTAAAGTCTGTTGCAGCTTTTGGAATGGAAGGAATTGCAGTAAGTTGCATTTTTTTAAATTTGGAGATTGTACGACCTAATAGGATAGGCTCCTCGAAGTTTTAATTTTAGTGGCTCTAGCCTTGGTCACAATGTGTGTGATTCAACACGAAATTAGTCAATAATGAAACATTGTCACCGTTATTTATACAAGTCTGTTTTTCCCTCAGTGTAGAATAAAACAGCTAGCATTAATGGGTGTTCTTTTGTACACAAAAATATCGCCTTCATCCCAACTCCGATTTCAATAAACCACCATTACCATGAACGCATAACTCTCTGTTAAATTTCTAGGCTGAAATCATTTTTGGTATTAAAATTTATTCCCAAGAAAGACAAGACCTCATACCAATTTGGAAGAATCAACAGTGATACGACCAAACGAACTGACTCCTTATACATAGGATGATATATGATATAATATCAAAAAATATATCGTCCACCCGCCATACCTATTCGTGTATGATCTTCATCCTTAGCTTAGTTCAGACAGACCTGCCGACGTGATTGCCCAAACCAATGTTGATTTGAAAATGTTGGCTTGTTGGTTGGTTAACTAACAAATCGCCTGCGGCTCTCAGCGTCTGCAGTTTACACGTGCCGCTGATTTAGCAAATTGTATTTCTACTAACTGTTATGTGGAGTTTTGTAAATACATAAATGCATTATATTGCAATAACAAGTGTCATACACGTACTCGTTATATTCAAATTTTATATTTTTACTCTTCTTTATTCCCCATTTGTTGTTTCCGCCCAACAGGTCTCTTCATCTATCCATCTATCTATCTACATACATATTTGGCGGATGTACAAAACACGCCGCACGCTCGTTCGCTGTTACTTGCTTAGTTATTACCGGGGAATGGAGTTTGGCGTCTAGGCGGAAAACATCTAAATTGAAGGAGACATAATATTAAATTTGTGTAATATCCTGTTGTTGCGACACAGCGAAAAGCCATCATCATACTCGTAGTTGCAGTAAAAAGGTAGCTACACAAGATATATATACAACGGCTTATTGAACGGATGAAGCGAAATTGAAATGGTGCAATAATGGGCGTTTTTCTACTTCGATGAAATTAAGTACTCTGTAAATGGGTTACAGTGGCGAGAGTCTAAGGTGTGAATGAATGAATAGTTAAGGTGTCGAATTTGTTGATTGCACTGTTTTATCTCTGGGGACTGCAACTTGGAGTGGTTATCATTTGATGCTGATCTTATCTTTGGATACACATTTCGGAATATAATTTTGATCAAATATACGGAGAGGAGGCTTCAAAATCGACTTTGCTTTAACAATAACGATCTTAACATAAGAGAAGGACAATGTTCGCGGAGCTCAAAACATAGATTTTCTTTCATTTGTTCTAGCACATAGGTATACCTACATACACTAAAAAAAAAAAATTACTCAGATTATGGAAAAATGGGAATGATTCGGCGCTAAAGACATATTTCCATATTTTGATGTACAATTTTCTTTAAAACGCGGTTTTTATTCCTTGATTTGAAGAAAATCGTACATCAAAATATGGAAATATGTCTTTAGCGCCGAATCATTCCCACTTTTCCATAATCTGAGTAAGTTGTTTTTTCAGTGTACATATATGTACATAAGTAATTTCTAATGAGAATTAAAATGAAAAATTTAAGGGCTCACTGCCATCAATTAAAAAGAAAATTAGAAAAGAAAACAGAAACCAAAACTGTCATCAACTGAATGGGTCACAAAAGCGCCGCAGCGCAATATTTGCTAATAGAAAGAGGCGTAAAGAACATCGCAAATAGGCAACCGAGTGCATTCGGAAAAGAGACATTCGAATGACGGCATTTTTGGCACAGGTACAAATAACAAAAAAAAATAAAAATAGAAAAAAAAAATTAAAAAGAAAAGCCAAATGGACTATCCCATAGTTTGCTTGTGTGTAACGACAACTATCAAGGCAGGCAAAAGCGTGAATAGCCAGACGCAAGCGAAAGAGAGGTAACAAAGCAAAACGAAAAGAATTGCGCTAAAATAGGCGGAGCAAAGTCAAATCAATTCACAAATTCAAATATGAGCTATAAAGTATTTAGCGCAGACATACACACACATAAATATCTGCATTAGGTATGTAGAATATAACGAAAATGAATAACCGCTTTATTAAGTTGTCAAGCTTCCTCCAAGTTTTATTTTACATAGGTATAAGTGTGTGGGCGGCAAAGTTCCTCGGCTGAAACCTCCAAGAGGTTGCTGCCTGGGCAATGGACCTCCGTCTCTCCGCCCCGATGGCTGTTCCTGGTGGTTTCGCTAGGACAGACTGCAGGGGGGAGACCGCGGAGGGCTAGCAAAAACTGTTGTACGGTCGAGTAGGTCCCTCAAGGCGCGAGCCAGGGAGGGAGGAGCTAAACACCCTCAGTCGTGGTTCGAGAAGTGCCTGGTGGAAGGCATAAAACACATTTATTTTGTCGTGATGGCGGATAAACAGGATAAAGAATCACAAAAACAACAACAACAACATATCGCAAAGGCCCTTCACTACAGGGAGTGCGTTAGGTGTATTTCTTGATACTTCGAGTGCCTTTAGCAATGTCTCACTAAGGACCATATGTGATCTACATATGTATGTGAAGGATCACTGCAGCCGGCCAAACTAACCTAAGTATAAGTGTAAAAAAGGGATATGAGGAATTATAATATACTGCTAAACCTCCTTGTGCAAAAAACCTGCTTATGTACTAGAAGAGGTTTACTTTAGAGGATATGTTTAGGCATGGTGAGGAAATATTGCAGAAAACATGGCTTAAGACAGAATTCCCACTGTTCATGCAACTTATGCTGCATTCGCATGCGGCTGTGAAAAATGTTTGTAATTCTCAGCCGTCTTATGCGTTGTTCGAGCTATATAGCATGCTACACGTCCCGTATCCACCCCCACTCTATTCAAAAAAGATGCTACACCCCTCGTAGGCAAACCCATTCCAATTCCCCCAAAAAAAGCAACTTGCCTTCGCCTCTCCCATCAAAGTTTAGACACCCACCACCTCCTGATTTACAGTTTCTCCAATACAGACTAATCGAAATATTAGCCATTTTTCGCCTTCAAAAACCAGAAATAGTAGATTAGTTTTAAGTAATCCATTCTAAATACTTAAAGATAGATTTATTACCCTCAATTAATTCATAATTACACCTTTATGTATGTATAAACAAAACTTTATTAAAAATGTAAAGACAAAAGAAAAAAGTGATCTAAATTTTTTTGAAACATATGTATGTAACTTAAAAAATGCACATGCATAAACATAAGACGTACGTATGTCTATGGCGATGTATAACTAAACTTTGCTTCAGTAGCTAACTTTTGTGGTATAAAAACTCATGAATAACAATTGCTTTGAATAAATTATAAACACTTTAATTAGCTGGAAATTCGAAAAATTTTATTACAACATAATAATGTCAAAGTTTGTTCATATGCGCGGCACATAAAAATCTGATTCAATGTTTACCTTCGGTTTATTGCTATAATCAGTGTTGCCACTAAAAAATTTCAAAAAGTGGCACAAAAAAAAAAAAAAAGTCTCCCGCAAATTTTTTTTAGCTAGAAACACATTTTTATGTATTTTGTGGTTTATTTAATGCTTAAAGCAATTCACAGGTTAAGGAACAGTGTTTTACTAAAACTAAGTAAAACTTGAGCAAACATATAAATAAGTTATAATTTAATGTATTTAAAATTTAGTTCTCAGATATTTGACAACCAAGTTTTCTTCCGGTATCCAAGAATCTAAATCATTTCCATTAGCTATATTGAGCGCTGAGATCATTGAACTGCACGTATCAATTTTGCAGGCGGTTTGTAACCGTGGTCTTAAATAGTGAAAGTTTTGAATATAATCTATCTGCTGATGTACTGCTATGTGGCAGCGTTAATATATTTACAACAAATTCACAACAAGTTCTCATTTAAATTGTTTTTCATATTCCCTACTCTGTGGCAAAACTCTTCTATTTCGGTTTGTTCAAACAATTTTCTTGCATTCTAAAAATGTATACTACTAAATAACTCTTTCGGGATTTTCCTTCGCAGCGGAGAGTTGCCAATGAAAAATGAAAAGGTAACAAAGAGGCTTTTTTTATATTTAAGAAAAAAACTAAAAACTATGTATTACATTATAGTTTTGAAAGTAAAAAAGGACCAAAAGTGGCCCGAATTTTTAAAAAGGTTCAAATATTGCATATTTTCGAAAAGTTGGGTTCCGGTGGCCTGGCTCTTAAAAAGGTTCAAATTGCCACTTTAGTGGCCCCAGCGACAACGCTGGCTATAATGTTTCGCACAAATCAGCTGCTACTCATTAGAGATTCATAAATACATATGTATCTGGAAAATTAGTCTTTGCAATAACTTTTTTTCTTTTCAGACAGTAATGTTTCAAAACTAAAGCAGCGTTCAGTAAGTACCAGTACCACAGTACTCTGAAAAAAAAAAAACACTGTAAATCGAAAGACTTTTTCAGTTAAATCAACAACTTTCCGCAATCGAAATGTGCCCAACAACGCTCCGTTGTTGTTTCAAAAGTACAAGCGTTGTTGGTTCAAACCAAGGATGCTTAACAAACTATCAAAATATTTTTCCGTTTGTTAACATGCTATGTTAACGAAACTAAAATACAAGTCTTAACGTTTTAAACGAAACGAAATCAACCAAAAGGAAATCGTTTTCGCTGAATCGAAAATTAACGTTGAAATTATCATTGAAATGAGCGTTTTTTCGGTTCTTACAATAAGTTGAGAGTGCTTAGTAGTAGCGTAGAGCAACAATGCTCTCAATGATAAACATAGAGCGCTTTGATGGTTCATTCGAGTGACAATTCTCTCAGTAATATAGAGCGCTCAACTTTTCAACGTTTCATCGTTAACGCTTGAGTTTCGTTGACGTTGATAACGAAACAGAAATAATTTTGATAATTTTTATAACGTTGAAAAACTGAGCCGTTTCAACAGAAACGACTTTAACATTTCGGTTATCGTTAATATTAACGTTGCGATGCATCCTTGGTCAAACACTTTCGTATTTAAATTAACAACGAAGACTGTTGGTAAAATTTGTGACCTAAAAATAAATTTTTGTTTGCAATTTCCTCTTCATCTTCTCTCCATCCCTGTCCCAACTAAAAATATGTAGACTCCGCTTGTTCTCCCCTCTCCTCTTCTTCTATCCTTCTTCGTCTTCACTGCTTGCTCTCTTTATTTCTTATTCTTCTTTTTCTTTCCTGTTGTATGTTCTCCTCCGGATTGGAACCGTGACATCAACCTGAAATTCAATCCAATGGCATCACACAGTGTAATTGTAGTGTTCCTTTTACACTTCCCTTTTTCGAAAAAGAATCTATGAATTATGTGAATCATTATAAAAACCAAATTTGAAAAAATTAATTTTTTGTTTTTGTTGGATTTCTCACAAAAAAATCTTTTCTCACAAAAAAATTGTGAAAAGCAAGGGAGTTTTTGCATCAACAACGCCACTCTTTGAATTAACTGCGGAAGGTTGTTGGATCAAAAACTTTGCAGTAAAAATAAATAATTTTGCTGCTGACTCAAAAACAGAGATTCAACAGCGGAATGTTGTTGATTTAACTACGGATTTTATTTCAGAGTACCATTACTATAGTATATAGCCATAAATAAAATAACTCAGTAATTGAATTGACGAAAATGGATTTGGCGGTTAAGGAGGACAAGCCAAAGTACGAGTTAGTTCCTGTCATCATACAAAGAGACAGCGCATATGCGCTTTGGTAGACATGTAACTGTTGACATCTATAAGTTTGAAGTCGTAAAAGACTTTGTCCATTTAGAAACCAGCGTTAACACCGAAAATGATGCCAGCCTTTAAATCCAGCGAAGAATAACTCTTTTCAACAGGTACTACTTTGCTACTTCGGACTAAGTAGGCAATTATAAAATAAAGTATGTAATCTCTCAAAGTACAAAAATTGCGCTCTAAAAGACACTCATCGTACTCGTCCTAATGTATGGTGCAGGATAGACATATACGCCGACAGTGATTCCGGCGGCGGCGGCGCTATTCCAAAAACATTTCGGCGGCGGCGGCGACGCCGGCGTGCTTTTTCGCGCCGGCGCGCCTGCCCCAAATCTACAAATCACAATCCTTATTCAAATATTAATTTTATTTAGTTACCTTAATATCGCTGGCTGAATGGAGTAAATGAACTAATTTCCACCTTAAATTGTTGAAACTTTTTTATTAACAGCAAAAAACAATTGTTACATAAACTAAAATATAAAATAAAGAAAATAAATATTAAAGAATATACACAAATCCATATGTAAGGGTAAATTTAAATTCATTTGCTTATTTTGTATGATAATAAACATGCATACATATATTTACATATGAACATATTTATATATATATAAGGCACTTTAAAATAAATATATGTATATACAGTGTTGGAAAAAATAATAGGGACAAAATTTTGCAATTCTCCATTTATTTCATTTTAAGACCAAATAATAACACTGCTCTACAGCCAAAAAATGCTCTGAACGGGACCATCCTATCTATATGTAAAATCGGTCGCTGATTCCGAAAATCGGGTTCAATTTTAATTCTATGGGAAGGTTTTTGAGATATCGGCAATTTACCGTTATTTGGCCAATGGCTCCACTTAATCCTGAATGTATCTTCAACGTAGTGAGCTATCCTATAACACTTTTCTCTAACTCTTATAGTTTCTGAAATATTGACGATTAAATTTGAATTTTTTCGATTTTTTACGATTTTTTGAAGAAAAAATTTACTTTGTCAGGCAATATCTTTATAACCAACGTTTTCACCTTCGATTTTACTCCTTTGTGTGAATCTCCGTTCTATTACCAAAAAAATAAGCTATCAACGAAGAAAATCCATGGTAAAATTAAAAAGTTATAGGCGATCAAGTAAATACAGCCAAGTAGCGCAATGCCTCTCGACGGGTATATTGTATGCATGTTGTACGATTACCTACACATCTGCAGTAGCAGCACGTTGGCAGCGCAGTAGATACAAGCAGCGTTCCCACTTTGGTTATTTTTAACCAAAATTGGTAATTTTTTTTCTCTAAAACCGATTTTGGTAATTTGGTAAAATTTTTTCCGGTTTGGTATTTTTTCCATACCTTGGGCTGTTATATACATATTAGATTAAGATCACCTGGTAACCTTATAATGAATTGTAATAGATTACTGAATAGAAATGTCGTAATAAAGAATGTAGAATCGTGTGAGACGAGTGACGAATACAACATGGTGTCAGGTGTTAAAATAAGTAAAAAAATAAATTAATGTCGAAAACAGAACCACAGAACCACAGAACCCCGGTGCATCCACTTCCGAAAAGAGTGCTGATGATCGAAAATGGTTTTTCGTGAAATAGCTATACACTCAACCTTCGCTGTAAATAGTTGTTGAATTTTTTTCCACTTACCCCAACAATTAAGAACCAGATTCGGTTGAATTGGAAAGCGAAAACAGTCCGCCACCGGCAGACGAAAGTATTTTACAACCACCGGCTCAAAAACCAAAAACCGTCGTCATGGAAAATTTTTTTCGTCCACCGGAGCAAATGAAATTTCCCGTACCTAACCTAAGTCAAGCTTGGAAAGCATGGTCTCAAAAATTTAAGAATTACGTAACTGCAAGTAACCTAGATGCCGAAGAAAGTTCGCGCAAAATTTTTTATTACATCTACTTGGCGATTAAGGCATAACATTTTTTAACACATTCCTTTCAAATCTAAGTTACGATGCCCTGCTTGAACAATTCAACCAACATTTCGAGCCAAAAAAGAATTTAATTTATCAACGCTATAAATTTCTTTCATCACGTCAAAAAGCAGCTGAGACAGTTGACTCCTTTTTAACAAACCTTAAGGACATTGGCGTAGTAACGGGGGGGGTTTTGGGGACAAAACCCCCCCCGAAAGATTCGTTTTGTATAAAATTCATCTGACCATAAAACCACCTTTAACTAAGAGATGATTTACAGGAAAAAATCAATGAGAATATTAATTTCTCGAAATTGGTAATTCGAAATTTAGCGCTTTTTCACGAAGTATTATTTATAATTTTAGCGTTAGTTGAGCTGTAGGAAAGTGCAAGAACCGCAGGAATTTTATCACAATTTACATTCTTTGTACCCATACTCGCTCTTTTGTGTTAAAATTCCTACGGTTCCTCCACTTTCCTACGGCTCAACAAACGCTACAATTACACTACTCGACAAATTTTGATCAACTTTAACCACCAAAAATGAAATAACCAGACCCAGTTTTTGAGATATTGGTAAAAACGTGGAAAAAGCCATATATGCAAACATTGCATCACATAAGTGCATCAAAAAGTTTTATTAGACATCGTGGCGATTTGATATCTAGGAGGAGCTGGTATAGGGAGCTCCAACAGACATTTTTTGCCTTCACACTCCAAAATTGGTCAAGTAGTTTGGTTACAAAAACAAAAATAATGAAAAAAATTTGAAATAAAATCGAATTTTTTTAAAGAAATTTCAGATTCGACTGTCCTAAAATCAGAAAAAATCTTAATAATTTCCCTACAAGCTTAGGTGCTGAAAGTGATGAAAATTGTGAGAGATTTCATCAGGACTTAATAGTTTTTGAATGGTGATATCAAGGGTCTTGGTACGAGTATATGATGGGAGACTATTTTTTGGACAATCATACGTGTAACAAATGCAGAAAATCACAAAAGAGTAGTCAAAAGTACTTACTCACATCGCTCATTATTTATCAATAGCGAAATATGGATATTTTTTATTCAATTAATTTTTTTCCTATTAATCGCTGTTTTGAGAGATATTGTGCACTTCAAAACACGTAATAAATGGAATAAAATAATCTTAAGTATTACTCCTTAATAAAGTTTTATGAATAAACCCAATTTTGTTGTTGAAATTTTACTCTTCCGGAAATGCATATTATTCTTTGTGCAAAATTTCATTCCTTTATGACTTCTAGTTACGCCGATGATATCGACATCATTGGCACTAACACTCGCGCCGTATGTTCTGCCTTCTCCAAGCTGGATAAAGAGGCTAAGAAAATGGGTTTGGCGGTTAACGAGGACAAGACGAAGTACCTCCTGCCATCACACAAAGAAACAGCACGCCTTGGCAGCCACGTCAATGTTGATAGCTACAAATTCGAAACTGTTGAGGACTTCGTCTATCTGGGAACCAGCATTAACACCAAGAATGATGTCAGCACGGAGATCCAACGAAGAATCACGCTTGCCAATAAATGCTACTTCGGACTAAGTAGGCAACTGAAAAGTAAAATCCTCTCTCGACAAACAAAAATCACACTCTACAGGACGCTCATCGTTCCAGTCCTCATGTACGGCGCACAAGCATGGACAATTTCAAAATCAGATGAGATGGCACTTGGAGCATTCGAGAGAAAAGTTCTTCGTAAGATTTATGGACCTTTGCGCGTTGGCGTGGGCGAGTATCGACGGAGATTTAACGATGAGCTGTACGAGCTTTACACAGACATCAACATTGTTCAGCGAATAAAGATCCAGCGGCTGCGTTGGGCAGGTCATGTCGTGAGAATGGACGAAGGCGCTCCGGCCAAGAAAGCATTTCTATCGAAACCCGCTGAACGCAAAAGAAAAGGGAGACCTCCTCTGCGTTGGGAAAATCAGGTGGACAGCGATGCTGCCTCCCTAGGTGTTCCCAAGTGGCGCCATGCTGCACGAAACAGAAGCAATTGGGGCGCTCTGTTGGACGCGGCCAGAATCGTCTAGACGGTTTACCATTTCAAACCTCCTGGTACACCATATGTACCACTAAATTTTATTATGGGATAACTCCTAAAGTTTGCACTCAAACTTGAAAAGAATATACTCGGACGAAGCCTGCTGGTTTTTCTAATGGTACATATAAAAAGGAGCTCATTCGCGCTCACAGTTTACACACAGCTTTGAGTGAAACAGCGAAGCGTGCGAACGCGTACATTTTTTGCAAGTATTAGTTATTCAAAACAAAGTGCAAAGTAGTAAAAATTATATAACAGATAAAGATATTGACTTCGTTTATGAGGATAAGTATTGATAATGACAAATTTTGGATATTTATTATTGTATATTTTGAGTTTTACAAAACTGGTACGTATACGTACCAGCAGTCCTTTATACTGGTACATATGTGTACCAGCAGTACCCTTCGTCAATCTTTACATACTTATTGTTTTTTGTTTTACAAAGAAATAATATGTCGAAAACTTGTGTGAAGATGAAATAGCAAAGACGCTGGATGTTTATGGAGATTATTCTGACGTTGGCAATGAAGGTGGGGATGAAAGTGGGGACTTTTCTGGCGGAAATGCTGATAATTACGAACCGGACTCGAATGCGGATAGCGAAAAATCTTTAATATCTTCATCTTTATCTTTCGATAGGGAATCCCATGCAGCTGAAGGTGTAAATGAAAATGAATCGGAAGAATTTTACCAAGAGCTCGAAGATAACATGATTTCCATGACTTCGAACCAAAGGTCATGGTCTTGTCCTCAGCCAAATTTTATACCTAAGAATATTACAAACGAACATCGTGAGTGTAATATAAGTCTCGAAATTCCACGTACTTCGTCACCATTTTCAGTATTTCAAAAAAATTTCCCTCGAAGTTTGTGTGTATATACCGCGAAATGTACAAACGAACGCATTTTTACATTTGGAACCGCAAAACAATCACCAAATATATCGAAAAGTGATGCTGGGGAAATAGCAATTCTGCTGGGATATATGTTTGTTATGTCCTACAAGAAAGAAACCGCGGAAAAAAGTGTTCTATCGTCTTTTAATGATTTCCGCTGCCAAATCTTCGGTCATTTATTGCGATCTCCGATGAGAAAAACTTCAATTTATCGATTTCATAATAATATTAGCAGAATCACTAATATTTGAAGATAAGAAAACTGCAACCAGACGTAGGTCTCAAGCAATGGGGCACATATCTGCAGGACAGAAGAATCTGGGCATTATATCTATGCATTTACCAGCTCCTATTAATACTAGAAGACGTTGTGAAAATTTTCGGCGCAACAAAAAGCAAACGAGAACAAAGTAAATGTGCCAGATATGCGATATACCACTTTGCATGGGTTGCTTTGCAAGTTATCAGACTAATAAATCAAATTAATACATCTCCATATTAATTTTAAAAGTATTTTTTCGTGAATATAAATACCTATATTATGTAAAATGCATTATTTGAATAAAATATAAGAAAATATATTCGTTGAAATAATCAATAACTCTTAGCAGATTAAGGACTGATGGTACATATGCTGTACCACACAACAGCACTGGTGGTACAATGGTTTACCACCACCCACACCTTGATAAAAATGGAAATAATTTGAATGTGGATTTTTTAGTTATAAGCTACTTAATTGTGGGAAACTAGTTAAATGTTATATACTCAAGCGGTTGAAAGCCGGTTCGAAAGGGTTAAGCGCCAATCAAGAAGAAGAAGAAGTTACAAAGATGTCACGTTACAAATTTCCAATTTCTGAAAAAAATTACATTTTGATCATTTGTAAAAAAAATTTTAGATTTTTGGTAATTTTTATTTTAATTCTGGTAAATTTTTTACATTGGCTGTGACCCCCCCCGAAAAATTCTCTTACTACGCCACTGCTTAAGGAAAATGTCAAAACGTGCGAATATAATACGCATGAAACTTTTAGACATCGAAAATTTAACACTGGCTAAAGCAGAAATTACTGCCAAGTCGTACATTCTTAACCAAAGTCAAGCAAAGGAAATGTCAAACCATAACGAGGTGGTCAATGAAGGTGCAGTGAATATTTTAAGGAAGAGCACGGGCAAATTCAAGCAACAGCACCAAAAGCGTAGTGACTCGAAGCCGATAACAACAATGGGTTCGCAGAAGAAAAGCGGAAAACCTGACGTCCACAGTCAAAGTATATGCGAAAGATGCGGCCAACAACATAGGTCTAAATGCCCTGCACTAGGTAAAACATGCTTTAATTGTCAGGGTGCAAATCATTTCTCAAAGTATTGTAAAAAGAAACAAGTCAAATCTATTGGCCTAGAAAAAGCAAATAGCGAATTTGGTAGTTTAGGTTCTGTAGATAACTTTTTCATAGGCACTTTGAGCGTAGATATTCCTATTAATAGCATACAAAATTGTAACTCTAATTTCATCAGAAATATTATTGTTAACAACACCAAAATTGAATGTGAACTTGATACCGGCGCGGAGGCGAATGTAATGTCTATTAATACATTTAAAGAAATTAATCACAATAATATTTTTAGAATGAGTAAGACAAACGGATTTCTTACTGCAGTCGGTGGTTTAAAGGTTGCTATTATAGGGAAATGCGCAATTGATGCTACGCTAGGCAACAGATCAATGCCACTGGAATTCATTTTAATAAGAGAAAATGTCAGGGCTATCATAGGAAAGAATGACCTTATGAAATATGGTCTTATACAAATAAAACAGGCAAACATAAATTCTGAGTGTAAGTTAGAAACAAGAATAGATAGACAATTTCAATGTTTGTTTGAAGGTCTCGGACACATAAATAAAAAGCCAATAAATTTAAAAATAAATCGAGACATTACGCCAGTTATAGATGCTCCTCGTATAATACCATACACCTTAGTTGAGAGGTTGCGAAAAGAGTTATTCAGAATGGAGACAATCGAGGTCATTGAAAAGGTCACCGAGCCAACAGACTGGGTGAATTCAATAGTCGTGGTTGAAAAACCAAAGAAATCATTGCGTGTATGCCTGGACCCGAGAAATTTGAATAAAGCGTTAAAAAGAGAGCACTATCCACTACCAGATTTGGAGTTTATTAAATCTAAATTAATGGGTGCTAAATACTTTTCTGCATTAGATGCAAGCAATGGGTTTTGGATGTTAAAACTAGACGAGCCAAGCTCTTATCTCTGTACATTTCAAACACCGTTCGGCAGATATCGATTCAAGAGGATGCCATATGGCATCAATGTGGCACCTGAGATCTTCCACCGAGAAATTTCAGAAATTTTTTCCGACTGTGATGTCATTACATACATAGACGACATTCTTATATATGGCAAAACCATAGAAGAACACAACAAAAAATTACAAATGGTCTTAGAGAAATGTAGGTTGGCAAATATAAAATTAAATGCAAATAAATGTCACATTGGTCTTAGTCAAGTCAAATTTTTTGGTCACATCTTTAGCGCAGAAGGGGTAAAACCAGATTCGACAAAATTAGAGGCAGTTATGAATATGCCAACACCCAATTGCATTAAAGATGTTCAACGTTTTCTTGGTTTAGTAAATTACTTTCGACCGTTTATTCCAAACCTATCTGAGAAATCGGTAGCTCTACAGCAACTTCTCAGAAAAAATGTCCTCTTTGAATGGAATAACAACCATGAGAAAGCCTTCAGAAGTTTGAAATTATCAGTTGTCAGTCCGCCTTGCTTAGCATTTTTTGATCCAAAGAAAAGAATAACAATATCATGCGACGCATCACAATTCGCAGTAGGTGCGGTCTTGATGCAGGAAAAAAAGCCGATTGCGTTTGCATCAAAAACGCTCACTGACAGCCAACAAAACTACGCCCAGATAGAAAAGGAGCTTTATGCAATTTTATTTTCAGTGTCGAAATTTCATAAATTCGTGTATGGGCAAGAGGTAGTGGTTGAAAGTGATCGCAAAACCCCTTTTTCCGTTGTTTAAGAAACCGTTAAAATCAGTTCCGCCACGTTTGCAGAGGATGCTTCTCTCTCTTCAAGCATACAACTTAATTGTGGTATATAAGCCCGGCAAAGAATTGGCCGTTGCAGATGCCTTATCTAGGGCACCATTAAAGACACTAGAAGAAGATTTTGTAGATAAAACGATTCAAATACACGCCGGTATGTTTAAATGCAATTTATCAATGTCTGATTCACTTCTTGATCTCGTTAAAATTGAGTCGAGGCGCGACTCGCAATTTAAAATGATCAAAATGTTTATTAAAGATGGGTGGACCGAGCACGTGAGGCAGGTTCCTGATGACATACGAAAATTCTGGAATTTTCGCTATGACTTCCACGAAATAGATTATGTGGTTTTTAAAAGTGGGGCTATCTTTATTCCTAAAAAGCCACGACAAAAAATGCTTGAATATGTGCACGATGGACATTTTGGAGTAGAAAAATGTTAGAACAGGGCCAGAGGTCTAATTTACTGGCCAAAATTAAGCACGGAGATTGAGAAATATGTTACCTATTGCAAAATATGTCAACAATACCAAAACTCAAAACCGAAACAAAAACTCATAACTCATCAACTACCAAATCTACCCTTCGAAAAGGTTGGTACAGACATTTTTGAATGGCACAAAAATCTGTACATTCTTGTTGTTGATTACTATTCTAAATTCGTCGAAATTTCAAAAATTTCATCCACAAATGCACAAAGTGTAATACCACAACTAAAACAAATTTTTGCTCGACATGGCATTCCCAAAGTAGTAGTGTCAGATGGGGGACCTCCCTTCAATTCCAATAACTTTCGAAGTTTTATGGCAGAATGGCAAATAAAACATATCAAAAGCAGCCCTAATTATCCTCAATCTAATGGGCTAGCAGAGAGGTCAATAAATACAGTAAAAAAGATGCTGACTAAATGTCGTGAATCCGGAACAGATCCATATTTAGGCCTGCTTAGTCTGCGAACAAATGCGTTTCTTAAATACTCCCCTGCACAACTTTTAATGTCAAGAAACTTGCGTACAAGGATCTCTACCTCAGTTTCAATGCTAGAACTTAAAATTGTAGATAAGGCTGCGTACCGTGACCATCATAAATACTACATAATGAAAATGAAATCATATTATAACAAAAACGCCACTACCCGGAAAGAACTTGAAAATAACATGCCAATTTTTTTTTTAAATCTCCAAATGATAAAAGATGGGAGAGTGGACGGGTTGTTGAGGTTAGGAAAGAGCCGAGATCAGTTGTGGTCACAGATAGTAATGGCAACAACTTTAGACGAAACGAAATTCACGTTAGGCCAGATAACTCCGAAAGCAGTAAGAATACCGAGTCGTTACAAACAAGCAATTTGAACGCTCCAATGAAATTAAGATCTAGACGACATATAAAGAAATAGCTCCGCTTAAACCTCACAATTTCGGTAACTTGATTCCCATAATGAATAAACTACTTAGATATAAGCTCATTAAATACTTGAAAACCGTAATGAATTTTGAAACGTTATACTTTGTACCCTTATTGATATTCGAATTGAATTGTTAAAATTAAAAAAAAAAAAAATGGAACATGTTATATACATATTAGATTAAGAACACCTGGCATCCTTATAATGAATTGTAATAGATTACTGAATAGAAATGTCATAATAAAGAATGTAGAATCGTGTGAGACGAGTGACGAATACAACAGGGCTAATACACCATTATATGAGAGGTACCAATCCACCTTGTACGATATCGACAATTGTTACACATTTTGTATATAATTATATCCTATATTTCAATGCTCTAACACAAATATTTCAAGACATAAAACGCGAAAATCTCAGTTTCCTTTCATATGATATATATGTATTTTATTCCGACACGACGATATTAAGACCTTCAGTTTGGTACGACAAAAAAATATGTTTGTGTATTAATATATATGTAGATGACAAACTAAACTACTTGGAACATATATGTATGTATAAGGGATAATCAAATAGAGCAGGTTGACATCCTACAGATAAAAAAAAAATATAATTTTATTAATTAAGTAGGTACTTCAATTTTGGGCTTTTTTACAACCATATAAGAAAAATTTTGGTGTTAAACTTTTAATTTTTTTTTGGGAGATGTTATGCCTAAATATATTTTGGAGATCACCACATCTTTTCCCAGACTACTTTTTTTCTGGGCGCCCGCCGAGATTCGAACCTTAGATTTTTCGGTTGGTAAGCTAATGGCATAACCAATAGGCTACCGCCACCTTGCATTTTGCTTGGATTAATTTTTCTTTTGTTTTTTCTTTTTAAAACCTACCATCCAGCATCAGTGAATTTGTCGATGTTTGTCACCAGTATGTTGGCGGGGTTGTGTGCTTTTGTAACCGTAGCTTTCCAGAAGAAAATGTGTAAATTTTGAAGTAAGTTAGTTAGTGGCCGCTGTGGTGTAGTGGGTAGAGTGATCGCCTGCTGTACCAGAGGTCTCGGGTTCTAACCTCAGTCCGGTCAAACACGACCGTTCGGAGCCGGTATAAAACTGTAGGTCCACCCAATTTGTAGGAAAAACAAAAGTTAAGGAATTGGGAGAGAAGCTCGGCCATAAAACTCGCCAGAGTTATAAACGCGCCAGTGTATTATTATTAGGGCAACCAAAAAATTGCTCTAAAAAATGCTTTTTTGGCGCCATTATTTGCCGTTAAACTTAAAGAATTGGCACTTTTTAGCCTTAACAATTTTTTTTTTTTTCAGTTAATTTTCTTAAAACATAAAACAAAATAAAATAAGGGCCGATTTAATAAAGAAACTCTTAAAGCTCCTTTTGTTAAAAGTTCCTTTTAGTTAAAGAGCCATTTAATCGTAAGTACTTTAAAGTAGGAGTGATTTCATAATAATATAAAATTAAAAGGCTCCTTTAAGCGAAAATATTGCAAATGGCAATGCCATCTTCGACAGTTCCACGTCAAATTATTGTCATAAATTTAAAAATATTGAAATTTATCATTTGTTTTTTTTTTCTGAAAATAAATAAATGTTTTGATTGTGGCTTTAATTATTTTGAAAAAAAAAAAAAAAGTAAAAAGAAGCATAATTTGGAAACCCAGTGCAGAAAAAATAGGAAGCGGTCATCCAACCTCACAAAAGAGGAAGAAGATGAATATTGCATTATAGGACTCAACAAACAAAATCGGTTGAAACATTTTAATAAATTCTTGATATTTGATTTTGGCAGACTACGGACTGCCTTAAATCACTTAAATGCCCGTTTTTGGGTATTTTACTTTAAAGGAACTTTTATCTTGAAAAAGACTTTATGAAATCGATCAACAAATTAAAGGCTCTTTTAGATTTTAAATGAACTTTTAATTTGATTATGAAATCGGCCTCAAGTAAACTAAAATAAAATAAAATGAAATAAAATAAAATAACAATATGTAAACTCTTAGGTACATATCTCAAAAGAGAAAGACAATATGCCGTAATCGTAATTTGGCGTTAGGTCGATCGCGCGTTGATTATACCTCAAAGTTGCTTTACTCTTACATTCGATATTACATGTTGAAGTGAAAAAATGCTAACTGTCACAAATATTTTGTTGAATTTTTTACATATTTAATAGCTTTTCATCGAAAGAGAACAATTTGAATTTATTTTTTCATCGATATTTACAAAAATTTTACGATCAAACGCTTGAGGTCAAAATGCGATTTGCTCCATATATTTTCATACATTTCTACTCACCTGTCAAAAGCGTGACCGACAGAACGCCATATTTGGATTCCGGTATAAAAAATTTAATTCATATTGCCACATACGGCATCCCCGATCAACACAACAAAAAAATGGGAGCGAGAGCAGAGCTCGCCGCAAAAAAAGTGGGAGTTAAGAGCAGAGCCAGGGAAAAAAAATGTTTGAGAATGGAGGGGGGTTAGATGTGCAATAAAATTTCGTTGAAATTACCCGACGTCTATACATGCCATATCTGGAGCAATTCAATTGACAAATTGAAGCAACTAGCCAATCGGAGAGCAGAAAATCCGCAACATATTTTTTCCGATAGTGAAATTAGCATAAATTAGCATTTATTATGAATTTGGCAATTTTTAGCTCTATCAGTAGGTCAGAATGTATAATTTTTCTTAAAAATTACCCTAAATTAAGCATTATGTGATAGCTACCATAGAAAAAAACTTGCTTGTGCCAATTTTTAGTTGCCCTAATTATTATTATAAGTTAGTTAAAGAGCTTGATATATAATATGCGATATTTGTGTACTAAAATGAAAACTTATAGTCAGAGATCTGATTTTTATTATTTATAAAGAAAATGGTAATTTTTTGGTAATTTTTTTTTTAATTTTTGGTAAATTTTTTATTTTGGCTGTGGCAACGCTGGATACAAGCCCATTTACGGGTATAACATGCATAGAATATACCCGTGCAGAGGCATTGCGCGACGTGCCTGTATTTACTTGATCGCCTATAACTTTTCCATTTTAGCATGGATTTTCTTCGTTGATAGCTTATCTTTTTCCCAATAGAATGGAGCTTCACGTAAAGGAGTAAAACCGAAGTTGAAGACATTGGTTTTAAAGATATTGCCTGACAAAGTCAATTTTTTCTTCAAAAAATCGTAAAAAATCGAAAAAATTCAAATTTAATCGTCAATATTTCAGAAACTATAAGAGTTAGAGAAAAATGTTATAGGAGCAATGAAAAGAAAATTTAATTTTCTTTCGTTTGGTGTTACTTCAAGGAAGATAGCTCACTAAGTTAAAGAGAAATTCAGGATTAAGTGGAGCCATTGGCCAAATAACGGTGAATTGCCGATATCTCAAAAACCTTCCCATAGAATTAAAAATGAAGCCGATTTTCGGAATCAGCGACCGATTTTACATATATATAGGGTAGTCACGTCCAAAGTACAGACAACAAATTTCATTTTGTGATCCAGTGTAATTACCATATATTGATGCTTACACGGAGAGGACATACTTCAATGACTCTGGGGTGGTTTTTGTATAATAATTTAATTTTTATGAATAAAAATAATGAAATGTATAATTTAAGTTGGAAATAATAATAGGGACAAACTTTAAATTCGATTGTTTTTTCAAATAAACTACAATATTACTGCTGCAGCTAGATTTAAACTAATGTTTAGTTGAAGCTCCTTTATTTTTTATAACTTCCTTACTTCTTCGTGGGATAGGGTTGACCAAATCAGCGCAATATGCAACTGGTATTAAGTACCAAGCTTCTTTAATTTTTTTTCCATAACTCTTGCTTATTTTTCCATTTTTGATCCCCCATCGTCTTCTTTAATATTCCCTATAGGCCTGAGGTTCGACAACTGTGAGGGCTACTCAAAAACAGCAACTTTCTTACGTTCAAAGTTTGAACTTCAAACTATGAGTTTTCGATTCTGGAGGCATGTTTGGGATCATTTTCGGCATCTAATGATATCAAGGAGGGTTGAAATGGTGCAGTTTTCAGTAGAACAATTAGCAACAGACCTCGATAAGTAGGACTAAATGGAAGAGATCCCAGAAAAGTTCCGTATCTGAGAAAAAATTATGTAAGCCAACGAACTGAAATTTTCCAGTAGCTTAAATTCTTTAGGACTGAGGCTAGTAAAGTAGGGAACAGCCAAATTTTTTGTTAATAACTTTTAACCGGCAAAAAATAAAACATTTCCGCATTCAGCTTCGTGTTCCTGAGGTCAAAACACGTCGATTGGTTCCTTTTTTTTAATTTTGAAGAACTTTAGCAGTTAGAAAAAGTAGGAAAATATGTACACATCTCGCTCCATACGGGTATGGCGCGCCAGCGCACGCCGCCGCGCCGATACGCCGATTTCACGGATTATGGCGGCGGCGGCCGATTATGAAGGTAATCGGCGCGGCGGCGGCGGCGTCAATCGGCGGCGTATATGTCTAGTGCAGGAGCATGGACGATATCAACATCCGGTGAGATGGCCTTTGGAGTATTCGAGAGAAAAGTTCTTCGTATTTTTTATCCATTTTTTAGTGGACACATGAGTGCATCATGAAGAAAAATGCTCGGAATTTTATTACTTGTGCTTGCATACCCTATCTCATACTAACTATTTAATTAAATATCTCATTTTTTGCCTAAAAATTTTACAATATAGGTACCTACATTTATGCACAAGCAGAGAGTAAGTGAAGAAGGTTTAAGTGCAAGAAACCTTTTCCACTTATGTACTAGGTACGAGTATTTCAGAAAAATTATCACTTCTATTAGCTTATGCTATTGCTTCACAAAATGCAATTGAAATAAATTTTGCGAAAACAAATGCAGTTGAATCACAAATTGAGCACAGCAAAAGTCGAAAAACGTTAAAGTTGAATTTGCAAATATACGATAATTACCAACAACAAATACTGTTGAACACTTCACTGCCACTGCCTAGCCGAGCCGAGCCACCGTAATATCCGTAACATGCTCAATTGAATAAAACGTATTTATGTAAGTGTAAGATAAAGCAATCTATTCCAAAAGCAATGCAATTTATGTTCCTGAAAAGTATGTAAGTCAATAAGTCGATATGGCAACGAAGGAAGTTGAGGAAACGATTGAAAGTATAACTAGTAGGTACCTAAGTATGTTTTTGTTATTTTTGTTGCAGAAAAAATTAGCTAATTTGCAAATAGTATCATAAATACCTATTTAGATATGTAAGTAAGTATGTGCATGTTCGTATATATTGTAAACTTCCTAAAACAAGAAGCTGATGCACCAAAGAAAATACATAAGTACATTACACTGCAAGAAACTGGATTGCATCCAATTGAGCCGATTGGTTTCAAATGTTAACATCATATTAACCCTTAAGAGATAAATGTTTCCATCGACTTATTTATAACACTTGTCATGAACATAAAATGGCATTATGTACAATTTTGGCACAAAACACGATTCTTGTGCTTACCAAAGGAAGACGACTTAAACATAACAATATACGTATAAGCCGATATGCTAAGAATCAGGAGCTGGATACGCTAGGTGATAAATTACACTACTCGACAAATTTTGATCAACTTTAACCACCAAAAATGAAATAATACTTTTCTAACGCGAAAATTTAAGCTGATTCCGAATCAGTGTTACCACTTTAGCTATTTTGTAGATTTAGCTATAACTTTTGGCGTTTAGCTACAGATATTTGCGTTTAGCTATTAGCTATTTTTGTTAGCTTTTTATACCTTTCATGAGAATGAAATGGTATTATAACTTAGTGCCAAAAAATTTTTGTCGAAAGTACCAGAAGGAAGCGTGGGGGACCCACCAAAATATATACCGATATGATCAGAATCACGAGCTGAGTCGATTAAGCCATGTCCGTCTGTCCGTCCGTCCGTCTGTGTGAACGCAAACTAGTCCCTCAGTTTTTGAGATATCTGAATGAAATTCGGAATACAGGTAAATTGTTATATGCAGCTGATCATTTGTCGGAACCGGCCGAATCGGACCACTATAACATATAGAAAACAACCGATTATTCAGATATACATGAAATTTTTGGATGTAATTTGTGCATAACTTCCCCATTTAAACAGCTAAGGCATGAAACTTTGAAGTAGACGTGCCCCTTTTGGCCCAAACAAGGTTACCGAAAATTGTCAAGATCGGACCACTATAACATATAGTTCCACAACATCCGATTATTCAGATATACACATTTTGGTGTATAACTCCTCCATTTTAACAGCTAACGGCCTGCAATTTTGAAGTATTTGTACCCATATGGACCCAAACGGGATTGCCGAAAATCGTTAAGATCGGACCCCTATAACCTATACCTCCCCTACAACCGATTGTTCAGATATACACATTTTGGTGTAGAACTCCTCCATTTTAACAGCTAACGGCGTGAAATTTTGAAGTATTTGTACCCATATGGGCCCAAACAGGGTTACCGAAAATTGTCAAGATCGGACCACTATAACATATAGCTCCCCTACAACCGATTGTTCAGATATGGACATTTTGGTCTATAACTCCTCCATTTTAACATCTAACGGCGTGAAATTTTGAAGTATTTGTACCCATATGGGCCCAAATGGGATTACCGAAAATTGTTAAGATCGGACCACTATAACCTATAGCTCCCCTACAACCGATTGTTCAGATATGGACATTTTGGTGTATAACTCCTCCATTTTGACAGCTAACGGCGTGAAATTTTTAAGTATTTATACCCATATGGGCCCAAACGGGGTTACCGAAAATTGTCAAGATCGGACCATTACAACATATAGCTCCCATACAACCGATTGTTCAGATATGGACATTTTGGTGTATAACTCCTCCATTTAAATAGCCAAAACACCATTTTTTCTAATAAATCTTTCCATAAATAACCCACAGAATTAAAATTATAAATTAAACTTAATCCGGCTATGTACATACATACAGGCCCGTAGCCAGGAATTCGTTTCGGGGGGGGGCTTACAGAAATTATGGACAAATTGCACTCCCCCCCCCCCCCCCACATACATATACATATGTACATACATAGGTCAAATGAAAGTTATTCATATTGGTTGATCATTTTGAAAATGAATATGGAAAAAATTTGTACATATGTACAAGATTACTGAAAAGCTATTTTAATTGACTTTTATTATGTACATACATACATACATATACATATGGAATGTGGTACAAAATTTCATATAAAACTTTCTTTTACAATAACCTTTTCATCAAAGAAGTAGCCTTCTGGATTTGTTTTTTGATAAAATGTCTATGACATGGTCAGGATCAACAGCAATATCCCAGTGAATGGAGATCATAGCGAGAACTCGAACTTAGGCTTCCTTACTTGTTATCTAGAAATTTAGTGTTGGCAGAAAAAATTTTGATATATTTAATTTAACGAGCACAGGCCCATGTTATATTTAATTTTTTATTTTTTATAAACTAGAAAAAAACTTTTTAAGCATGGATGTAACTACAGCTGTTTCGCCTTAGATCCCTCTAAGACTCATCAGGTTACTTTTGCTTCTGCCAAGACTCGAACTTGCGCACTTTGGTTGGGGCTAGGTTCACGAAAAAAGGGCTTGAAAGAGCTAAATTTTTTAAAGAAAATCCAAACCCGCTTTCGCCATGCTTGACATTCGAATTTGTGAGACGCGAGTTGAGGAAATTACAAAAAAAAAATACTTCCTTCGAATTTCGGGGGGGGCTTGAGCCCCCCGAGCCCCCCCCCCCTGGCTACGTGCCTGCATACATAGGTAACTTTTCATTTCCCCACTCATGAAAGGTATGAAGTCTTCGGTACGGCCGAAGACAGCCACGCTTTTACTTGTTTTTTAATAGCTTAGCTATTTTTAGTTATTTAATTTCTTTATTTTGCACATCAGTTTATCATTTTAAGCTAATGAGTCATCTGCGAGTTTATGTAAACTTGAAAGTGTATACTTATCCTTATGATTATCAAACTATACAAAAGTTGATAGTCTGGCATGCCTTCCTTATTTTATCGATTATTGGTGCATTCATATGCAAGGTTGATGCAATCAAGGCAGATCTAGGAAGGTAGGCTCGGTGGCGAATTCAGAAATTTCCCATCTATTTTGTTATTGTAATTGGTAGAGTGTAATGTCAAAATGATAATTCGCCTTAGTTAAAATCTGAATTCGCTTGAGACTCGCCCATTCCTATTGGTCATGATGTGAATTCGCTTTGATTTTGACATTACACTCTACCTTTGTAAATAAAAAAGTAGTTCCTGAATTCGCCACCGAGCCTACCTTCCTAGATCTGCCTTGGATGCAATAAGGTTTTCGCAGTGCGCAAAAGCAACTCTGCCATTTTGTTGTTGCCCATTTTGCTATTTGAATTCGCAAATGACCATTGGCATACACGATATTTGAACCGTCCTTTTCACGGTGTATTCGTAGAATTTTTCAGTACTTTATTATCAAGTTAATTGAGCAACTCCGCCAACGCTTACCGCAGAAATTCAATCTTTAAAAAATATTGAATTTTTTTCTGTAAATAAGCCAAAAATATTTGACACTTTCAAGGATGAAAAGGATCACTTTAACACGGAGGAAATCACTATTTTAGAAATGCAATAGAAAAACTACACGCATACCCATGGAAGGGAACTACCTCTACAATAAAGTTTTGGGTAGACGTAAGAAAGCTTAGAAATGCTCTTAACGAAAATCCGTTTGAAGAACTACAATCTTTTTTGTTTAATTTTCTAATCCTACCGCTTAGTAATGCAGAAATAGAACGTAGCTTTTCTGTTATGAACGCAATAAAAACAAAGCAAAGAAATATAATGCAATTATTTATGTTAAACTCTCTATTGACTGTTAGGTATGGTCTAAAAAGGCTTGAAAAATGTTGTAATAACCTTAAAATTCCTAACGATATTATTAAAGCAATGACTTCAATTAATAATAATTCAACCTGTGAATTAAATGAAGAAGATATGATTTTTGAAATGTTATTGAATCAAATTTTTAACTAAAGTTTAAATATTAACTAGTCGCTATTATAATTTATTTTAGTACTGCAATTGAATGTACATACATACATACATACATATGTAATGAATTGATTTTTTTCATTGTAATAATCTTATTATGCGACGTACATATATAAGTACATACAAACAAATATATGTATGGCTACAATATATAATATATGTATATATAAATATTCATATATGTGAAGTTGTTTTATGTCACGTCTTTTTAACCTTCATGTGCCCGGGATATAAAACTTACGTACCCGGTCGGCTTACTACATTTGTAGTAACTACGTAATTGCATGCAAAACCAATGTAATGTTAAGAAAAAAATACTTGTATGGTGATTTTTTTACTTGTACGTGTGTAATAACCTTTTTATTTAAAAATATTGAATTCAGGTGATAATTTTAATACAAAAAATGTTTTAATTTTCAGGAGTTGAACAGCATTTTCCCAAAATATATGTTTCGGCATGTGCATTGCACACTGCTTTTTTGCACCAACTAGAGATTTTTCGTGTGTTGTTACGACTTCCTATTTCATAGTATTGACAAGGTACAGGATATTTTGGTTGTTTATGGTTGGAAATATCAGGTAAAATAGATGAATCAACATTAGATGTAGCAGAAAGGGATCGATCCAGTGCCATTTCGATAGCTTTACGTGTTTGATGGAATCCCAGCACCCGGGGAACTTGAGAGCGCTGTTCAATTAATATAATAATAATAATATAATACAATGGCGCTATTATAACTCTGACGAGTTTTATGGCCGAGCTTCTCTCCCAATTCGAGGTGTGCTCCTTTTTGTTTTTCCTACTAATTGGGTGGACCTACAGTTTTATGCCGGCTCCGAACGGCGAATGCATTTTTTGTGAGAAGCTTTTTCATGGCAGAAATACTCTCGGAGGGCATGCCGCCCACTGCCGAGAGGTGACCGCTGCTCTTAAAAAAACCCAATAATTGGATTTTTCTTCTTCTTGATTGGCGCTTAACCGTCTAGACGATTCTGGCCGAGTCCAACAGAGCGCGCCAATTGCTTCTGTTTCGTGCAGCATGGCGCCACTTGGGAACACCTAGGGAGGCAGCATCGCTGTCCACCTGATTTTCCCAACGCAGTGGAGGTCTCCCTTTTCTTTTGCGTTCAGCGGGTTTCGATAGAAATGCTTTCTTGGCCGGAGCGCCTTCGTCCATTCTCACGACATGACCTGCCCAACGCAGCCGCTGGATCTTTATTCGCTGAACAATGTCGATGTCTGTGTAAAGCTCGTACAGCTCATCGTTAAATCTCCGTCGATACTCGCCCACGCCAACGCGCAAAGGTCCATAAATCTTACGAAGAACTTTTCTCTCGAATACTCCAAGTGCCATCTCATCTGATTTTGAAATTGTCCATGCTTCTGCGCCGTACATGAGGACTGGAACGATGAGCGTCCTGTAGAGTGTGATTTTTGTTTGTCGAGAGAGGACTTTACTTTTCAGTTGCCTACTTAGTCCGAAGTAGCATTTATTGGCAAGCGTGATTCTTCGTTGGATCTCCGTGCTGACATCATTCTTGGTGTTAATGCTGGTTCCCAGATAGACGAAGTCCTTAACAGTTTCGAATTTGTAGCTATCAACATTAACGTGGCTGCCAAGGCGTGCTGTTTCTTTGTGTGATGACAGGAGGTACTTCGTCTTGTCCTCGTTGACCGCCAAACCCATTTTCTTAGCCTCTTTATCCAGCTTGGAGAAGGCAGAACATACGGCGCGCGTGTTAGTGCCAATGATGTCGATGTCATCGGCGTACGCCAGCAGTTGCACACTCTTGTGATATAAGATGCTTCCTGTATGGTTAAGTTCTGCAGCTCGTATTATCTTTTCCAGCATCAAATTGAAGAAGTCGCACGAAAGAGAGTCACCTTGTCTGAAACCTCGTTTGGTCTCGAACGGCTCGGAGAGGTCCTTCCCAATTCTGACGGAGCTGGTGGTGTTAGTCAATGTCATTTGGCATAGCCGTATAAGTTTAGCAGGGAAACCAAATTCAGACATTGCGGCATACAGGCAATTCCTATTCGTGCTATCAAAGGCGGATTTAAAATCGACAAAGAGATGGTGTGTGTCGGATCCTTTTTCATGGGTTTTTTCCAATATTTGTCGTATTGTGAAGATCTGGTCGATGGTAGATTTACCAGGTCTGAAGCCACACTGATAAGGTCCAATCAGATTGTTGACGATAGGCTTCAGTCTTTCGCACAATACACTTGCTAAGACCTTATATGCGATATTCAGGAGGCTTATCCCACGATAATTGGCGCGTACTGTGGAGTCTCCTTTTTTGTGGATTGGGCAGAGCACACTTAAGTTCCAATCGTCGGGCATGCGCTCGTCCGACCATATTCTGCATAGGAGTTGATGCATGCTCCTTATCAACTCTTCGCCACCATGTTTGAATAGCTCGGCTGGCAAGCCGTCAGCGCCCGGGGCCTTGTTATTCTTAAGCCTAGATACTGCTATTCGCACTTCGTCATGATCAGGTGGTGGAACATGCCTACCATCATCTGCTATTGGGGATTCGGGTCGTACATCTTCTCCTTCCGCACTTTCACTGTTGCCATTATCTAGCAAGGAGGAGAAGTGATCCCTCCACAATTTAAGTATGCTCTGGACATCAGTTACCAGATCACCGTTATCATTCCGGCAGGAATTTGCCCCGGTCTTGAAACCTTCAGTCATCCGCCTGATTTTTTGATAGAATTTTCGAGCATCGTTCCTACCCGCCAGCATCTCAAGCTCTTCACACTCGCGCCTTTCAGCCTCCCTTTTCTTCTTTCGAAAAAGGCGCCTCTCTTCCTTCTTCGCCGTTCGATAACGCTCCCATACGCTTCGCGTTGCGCCCGCACACAATGTAGCCCTGTAGGCGGCGTTCTTTCTTTCCGAGGCATCGCGACATTCCTTGTCGTACCAGGTGTTCTTGTGGGCTCGCTTGTATCCTATAGATTCCTCAGCGGCGATACGAAGTGAACGAGCGATGTGTTCCCATTCCTCAGATACATCGTTTGGTGAAGGGTTGCTCTCAGAGAGCAGGAGTGAGAGCCGAGTGGTGTATTGATTGGCTGTCTGCGTCATGTGCAGCCTTTCGACTTCAAACTTTCCTTGCTGTCCTGCTGGCACATTCTTTGCTGCACAGAGGCGGGTGCGTACCTTGGCTGCTACAAGATAGTGGTCGGAGTCGACATTGGGACCACGGATTGTGCGCACATCTAGGATGCTGGAGCTGTGTCTGCCGTCGATCAAGACGTGATCAATTTGATTTCGCGTTTTTCGATCAGGAGACAGCCATGTGGCTTGGTGTATTTTTTTGTGCTGGAATCTGGTACTGCTAATGACCATGTTTCGTGACCCGGCGAAGTCGATCAGCCTCGTCCCATTGGGACTGGTTACGTCGTGGAGACTGAATTTTCCGACTGTGCTGCCAAAGATACCTTCCTTACCCACCCTGGCATTAAAATCGCCAAGCACAATCTTAATGTCGTGACGGGGGCAGCGGTCGTAGGCATGCTCTAACTGCTCATAGAAAGTGTCTTTGATCGCACCGTCCTTCTCTTCCGTCGGGGCGTGGGCGCAGATAAGAGATATGTTGAAAAATCTCGCTTTGATGCGGATGGTGGCTAGACGCTCGTTCACTGGCGTGAACGACAGTACTCGGCGGCTGAGTCTCTTTCCCACCACAAAACCAACACCAAATATACGCTCCTCTGCATGGCCACTGTAATATATATCGCAAGGCCCACATTTCTTCTTGCCTTGCCCCTTCCACCGCACCTCTTGTATGGCGGTGATGTCAGCTTTCACTCTTTCGAGGACATCAACCAGCTGGGCAGAGGCACCTTCCCAATTAAGGGTCCGGACGTTCCAGGTGCTTACCCTCAAATCATAGTCCTTTAAACGTTTGCCGTGGTTGTCATCAGAAAGGGGTGGTCTCATCCGAGGCTTTGTTGTTGTTTTCATTGGATAGGATTTTTACGTGGTGGGTCCCAAGCCCGACGCACAACCCGCCCTGCGGGAGTTGTATATTGTTACACGTTTATATAGCGAGCCGCTTGCTCCAAGACAGACGCCCGCTCGCAGCCGCACCTTCTGGTGAACAGACGCTGCAGTTATTCCCCTCAACAAGCCCTTAAACCGAATATGTCGGAGTGGCCTTGTCGAGTTGTCGCCTTCTCACTTTAGTTCACCACCAAACGGGTGTTCGGTGGCTATCCAGAGGACACTGCGCGGAAGTCGTGAGCTGCTTGCTCCGCATGCAAAAGAATCGCTCTGGCCACCCCCAGGTGGATGGCAGTCAGAAGCTTTCCCCACTTACGTGGACTTTTACACACGAAGCCATCCTCTATTGGGTTTTTACTAATTAGAAAAATTTGTTTGGCTCGGACCGTGGTTTGAACCCGAGACCTCTGGCATAGCAGGCGAGCACTCTACCCACTGCACCACAGCGGCCAACACTGTTCAATTGCTGGCATAAAAAGCTGCTTAGACGAGCTTCGCAAGAACTTTCGTCGCGCGTCTGTGCGACGGTTATATGGATTGTTTTCCGAGTAAATGATGCAAGTGCACTTATGTCCAGTATGTTATAAAACATGGTCAAAGGCCAACGCAATGTTTTGCGTTTCCTTGAATATGCAGAAAGCATTTTATCCATTGCGTCGACGCCTCCTTTGTTTGCATTGTAATCAAGGATGTATTACAGCTTGTTTTTCTTTTCAGCTACAATTGAATTTGCAAAAGGTGTGCTGGCAAGTATTATAACTGCTCTGCCTCTTCTTGGAACATAAGATTCCAAAGAAAACTTTCCATCGAGAAACCCGAAAATGGAAGACTCTTCCATTCCTTCATTTCATATGGTGCAAACGTTTTATTTTATTGTGTATTGTGGAACGATTTTCCGTCATCCCTTGTCAAGTTTGGTTTGGAGACAAACCGGTTTCGGCTAATATGCGCCATCTTCAGTGTCTTCTTTCGTTCGAGAACGGAACCGGTTCGAACCGGTTTGTCTCCAAACCAAACTTGACAAGGGATGACGGAAAATCGTTCCACAATACATCATATTCCTACCCTGTCGGAAAAACAAGCAACCAAAAAGTTATTTTTATTTTATTTTTATTTATTGCGAAATCGAGTTCAAATTTTCCATGCATGTACACATACACATACACATACACACACACAAACGTACTTCGGTAAGCTAAGCGAAGCGACAGTAATAAAAAATCGTGTTGCCACAAGCTGAAGTCAACTATAAAATAGTATTTTGCATACATTTTATATGGTTACTACAAATGTAGTAAGCCGGCCGCAAGATGATGTTTTTTTCAAGTAGGGTCTCGAGGGGTAGGCAAATAATAGTTCGGGTGATTTATACTCTTAATTGACTTTGATTTGATAATCAGGAAGCTACTAAAAAATTCGGGCATTGTTGTTTCGGAAAATTTTTTTTTATCTCACTTTTTTTCACAATTTACTACAAATGTAGTAAGCCGGGCACATGAAGGTTAAATAAATCATTATTTGGCTATTTTTGAAAAAAAAAATTTGGCTATTTATTTTAGCTATGAAAAAAATTATTTAGCTATTTTTAGCAATTTTTTTTATTTAATTTAGCTATAAGCTAAAATAATATTCTGGCAACACTGTTCCGAATATCATCTCAATTTTTTTTGTGACAGACCCAGTTTTTGAGATATTGGTAAAAATGTGGAAAAAGCCATATATGCAAGATATTGCATCACATAAGTGCATTAAAAAGTTTTATTAGACATCCCGGCGATTTGACATCTAGGAAGTGCTGGTGGGGGGAGCTCCAACAAACATTTTTTGCCTTCGCACTCCAAAATCGGTCACGTAGTTTGGCTACAATGGCCAAAATAATGAAAAAAAAAAAATTTGAAAAAAGTCGAATTTTTTTAAAGAAATTTCAGATTCGACTGTCCTAAAATCAGAAAAATTGTATGGGGGACAAAAAGTTAGCCCCCCTATCCTATAGAGAATTTAATTGTGAACATTTTAAGACTAAATGTGTAATTATCGCATGTACTGTTATTTATATTTATCTATTTTTATTGAAAGTCCTTAACCAAAAATTTTTGCGGAAGAGTAAAATTTCAACAACAAAATTGGGTTTATTCATAAAACTTTATTAAGGGGTAATACTCAAGATTATTTCATTCCATTTATTACGTGTTTTGAAGTGCACAATATCTCTCAAAACAGCGATTAATAGGAAAAAAAAAATAAATTGAATAAAAAAATATCTGCATTTCGCCATTTTAAAGAGAGGATAAATAATGAGCGATGTGAGTAAGTACATTTGACTACTCTTTTGTGATTTTCTGCATTTTTTACACGTGTGATTGTCCAAAAAATAGTCTCCCATCATATCCTCGTACCAAGACCCTTGATATCGCCATTCAAAAACTATTAAGTCCTGATGAAATCTCTCACCCTGTTCATCAGAAAGCTTATATTTATAGGGGAAATGGCTACATCTCCAAAAATCTGGCTTTGAATTCCTATGGTTGGCGTATGAGTTATAAAAAAAAACAGAATGTTTAGTGCCGTAAAAATCGACTTAAAACCTTAAAAATCTTCTCACGAAATAATGCAAGACAGAGTTAATTCAACTAAAATTTGCTATTTTGAAACTATTTCTTTCTATTTATTCTCTTCATTGGGCGCGTTATGTTTTTAGCACTTAAGCGTACATACATATTTTCATGCAAGCGTACACATACAGCTGGCTCTTCAAAGTAGCTTTTATGTACATTTTTACATACATATGTAGCTGCAACTACATACAGCTACTTGCAACATTGCTTACTTAGCAGCATTTGTGTAATTAAGCGATTTTGGGTCGACGCGGGTCGTTGATTTGCACTGAGACAGGGTCGCATCGCAAAACAAGAGCAAACTTTGTCAAAGTACACATACATAAGTACACACATATAAGTAGTACAATCCAATCACACATTTGTAATGGCACTGCAAAACACATTAACGATAATTAACTCATAACTAAATTTTGCCAAAAACAATTTGTTTGTCGTAAACGCTTTGAATTGTTGACATTTCCCCTAATGCATTTATCGCTTTGATTTTCTCACACAAACATATAAATAAGTAGCTACATATATTCCACTCCCCTCTGCCGGACATGTTTACAAACAAACATGTGAATATATGTATGTATATTTATATGTTATGCATTTAATGGCACTCACCTGGACTGGTTTGCCAACTTAAACCGCCAATAAACATTTTCCTGCAACAATAACAAAGAGAAAGACGAGAAATTTAATTAAAATGTTTGGCTGCTAATTGTGATTAAATTCATGAATTACAAATTAAGGTTAAATCATTGTATTTTACATATACATATTACTTTTTGGTTTGTACGTAAATACATATATGTATCTGCATATGTATATGCAATAACCATAATACCTTAACTAATTTAATGGCAGAAACGTGATAAGTCGCAGTACATTAATTGAGAATAGAGATGAAATACTATCGATGGCACTATCGATAGTATCGATATTTTATTTTTTTTGAACACTATCGAAGACCATCGATGGCTTTTTCAAAACTATCAAAAACTATAGATATTAATGTGAACTATCGATAGTTTTACAACTTTTACATCTCCATATTGCACCACACTATTTCAGATTCTGTTAAGATTTTCTATTCGTCTATGTAAAAAAAAATTTAAAACACATTATAGAAGGCTTTGAAGATTTTTTTTTTGTTTCGACTTCAAACTTTCATTTCCTTGTACTAAAATATACTGGACTAAATGTAAAAGATTGAAATTTTTATGTTTTCTTGAATTTTTCAAATTTTCGGCGATAGTTCTATCGAAAGTACTATCGATGGTTTATTTTTTGAATACTATCGAAGACTATCAATAGTTTTTTTAAAACTATCAAAAACTATCGATGGTGGCACTATCAATAGTTTCCCATCTCTAATTGAGAACACCATGTTATTACCCCATAACAATTGAGAAAGTGGTGTAATGTTCGGTAATAATAATTGCATCATATACAGTAATACATATACATATTTCGATAAATAGTTCACATATGTATATATCGTCCCCTCAATATAACAATAACGTATGTGCTCATACGCCATTATTTTTTTATTGCATATTTAGAATCTCCATCATTGATTCTATGTCTGGTCAAAATTTCGTCAAATTCTACTTCCACAAAGTGAGTCAAAATGCCATTGGAAAAAATGGTGTATAATTTCTTGTTCAAAAATTTAATAGATTTCTGATTTGACAAAAACTTTAAAGTTTAAACTCGATTTTCTCAAAACCCAAAAAAAAAAATTAAACGCTATTGTTATATTGAGGGGACGATATCCAGTGTTTTCAGTTCCTTACAATCTATTATGTAAGTCGAGCACAAAAACCTTGAGGTTTACAAAAGGAAATTCCGAAGTCTCCAACGCCAAATATAGCGAGCTTTGGATAGTAATGAACAAGGGCCTGTCATTTATTAATTGTCTTCACGAAGACTCATTTTAGCAGATGTGATAAATCAATAGCCGCGGAAGACGTGATCATCTCTACCATTTGGGTTCCAGGCCACAGGAACATTATAGGTAATGAGATGGTAGACGAATTGGCGAAAGCAAACCCAGAAAGGGCAGCCACTCTAAGCTGTCCGCTGTTAGCAATCAAAAGAAGAAGTCACAATAAACACACATAACTGGCTACTCTTCGGTGGAAAACTTCAACAACATGCAAGATCTCGAAACATAATACAACACAAAAAAACCAGCAAACTCCTCAGTAGATCAAAAAAAAGGAAATCTTTAGAATTACCTCCACTATTACGGGAAACTGGCCGTTCGGTAAACAAGCCGAACGCAAAGAAATCTGATTGAAAAGGTGTAGATGCTGAGGCTGCAACCAAGACGGTAGTGAGAAATCTATTGCACATTTCATGTGCGAATATCCGGCACTTTCTCATATCACACACAAAAGCTTTGGTAGTTTTGAATTCCAAAATCTATACGCTTTAGCCAGCAGCCCCTTAGCAGACCTAAGTAGGTTTATAGAAAGAAACAAATGGTTTGACCGTAACCGCAAATTTTGTTTTAATTGGTACAGGAGTAAGTGCATCAAATAGCGCCCAGTTCGCTAATTGCATCTGGCATACTCAGCCAGGTAGCACAGCAACCAACCAACTGCAAAAGCGAACTTACAGCAAAGAAAAGTTTTCCAAAGTGTTGACAACAAGTATGTACATACTATGTAGAAAAATCAATTTACGGACGAAATAGGCAAAATGAATTAGGAAAAACCCGAGAACATGCTCCTTGGTTCCAACTTTAAGCTTTTTCATATAAAAGTTAAATAACATACATACATATATACAAGCATAAAGTGACACAACTCAAAATTCAAAAATTTTCAGGAGAGCCAAAAAACTGTTTCTTTTTTCAGGTAATGGAATGGAAGAAGGCCAAGTAAAATAGCTCTTTTTCTTTCAAAAAAGACACTGATGGAAAAGATTTTTCGGCAGTCGCTAGAGATATATTTTCTGTACCAGTTTATGAAAGAAACACGATTTCGTAAAATTTTGAGTTGTGCCACTTTATGATTTAGAGCGCGATATATTCATTCGATTACATTATTTGAACACGTATATATGTATGAGTATGTACATACATATATATCTATCCATCCATAGCCATTTTAAATAATGAATACTGCAATGAAGCAACTCAAGAACATCCTATAGGTTAGAGACTTTTGGGGGCAGAGCGGACTAAACGTTTGTCGGCGCGGTAGATGATGATCTATTATTATAATCGTCATTAGAGTGAAACGGGTCTCTCCTCTTTTCCATTGTTTTCAAACGCTAAAATCTTCGCATAGCAAATACCAGCAGGCCCATGCATTTTTTTTTTTTTTTGCAAACGCAAACATATGTATATATGTATATACATATGTCGCTACACCAAGAGATTGTCAAATTATTTGTTTGTATATTAGGGTGGGCATTTTTTCAACTCTAGTAACTGAGATCATCTAAGAAAAAAACCGGGGGAAAGTGCATATGTTTTAGTTCAAACATACTTATATTTTGGATATAGTTAAAACGGGCAAAACAATAATACTTTGCATAAACAAAATACCCATCAAAACTAAAACCAATTTGAAGGTTTAGTCTTGTAATAGAAAAAGCTGTATATTGGAAAGAGTTGTTTAAAAGAACTTGTTTTGGGAACATCTGCGACTTCGGCAATCCAGTACAAACAATACTGTTATCCCTTGACTTTGTGACCCACCAGCTGGATACTTTCATTGTGCAAAGGGGTCTATGAACTAACCAAGAAAGCTGCGTTACTCGAGGAAGGAGAAGTTCATGATCGTTTCAGGATTTCGAAAAGTAACGCTGAGAATTTTATCAGTCTAATACTTCTATATGTTAAATCTAAAACAGTATTGAACAAATTTTTCTAAAGATAAAGCAAAAACTACGAAATTAAAGAAAGTACACAGTAAAAATTTTAGTTTAATTTTAATTCCATTTTGGTATTTATATATAACAATGCCAAAAAGCATAAAATTAAAACCATTCTGGTTAAAAAAAGAAGAGAATATTGAGAGACAGAAATTATTCTTGGTGTCAAATTAATACTTTCTTGGAATTAAATCAAAACCAAATTTTCATTATTTTTATAATATTTCTGGTATTAAAAATAGTTTAAATGGTACTAAATCTATCCGAAAATTGGAATAAATTGTATACTTTTTTGGATTTAAAAATAAACCCCCATAAAATTTCCAGTGGATATACTGCAAATAACCCATTATCCTAAATATTAATGAGAAATTGAATAACTTTAACATAGTTTATTTACATAAAAATCCAAAACAGTAGTAGCAAACACTAAAGTACCTTATATACCGAACCCTAATCCTCATAAAAGTGTATCCAACAAAGACTAAATTTTACAGGACACAGTTTTTTTTAATTTTTTTTGCATACAGTTAGAATGCAGCCTTGAAACTTACCCTCATGATATTTAATTAATCTCCTGCATTACTTACTTGATACAATTTTTCGATTCGGGTCATTTATTATTGTAGTTTTAGAACAGGGCTGCTCACCTCATAGGCACTCAAAGCAAAATTGTTTTTGTTTTGTTCCGAATCATAGGCACAGATACATATTTTCACTTCAAATATGAAAATAAAATTTTCTTTGCACTCCCATAAGCACTCAGATATAAAAAAAATTTTATATGAATGTGCCTATGATTCATATTGAATGTGCAGAGCAAAGGCACTTTGTACAGGAGCTCGAGCACTGCCGTAAGAAATCGAAATTTACAAAAACAAATTTGTAATGAAATAAAAATTCAAAAAATGAACGCACTGTAAAAAATTTGTATTCAAAAAATTTTCATATAAAAAATAAAAAAAATTTTTATGTATGTGATACTACCCTTTGAAAATAAATTCTAAAATAATATTTTATTCGAATTCATAAAAAAAATTAAATGAGCAAAAAAAATTTTCAGTGCATATACAAAATTTGTAGATGTATTGAGTTTTGTACTTTCAATACGAGAGCGTTGAGCAGCCCTGTTTTAGAAACATTTTGTTTGATTTTTTTTTACTTTTTTCTAATATGTAATTTTTTACTTAATACTTTTTTTGGTTTTGATTTCAAACCAAAAATACTTTGACGGTAATATAATTGAGAAAGAGAAAGTTTTTTATACTTTTCAGGATTTGTTTTTAAACCATAAATGATTAAACTTCTTTAGAGGGGATTTTAATTCTTTTCAAGACTTTATTTTGAAACTACTTTGGAATAAATAAAATTGTAAAACTCCTTATAGTTTAAAAATAAGACTTTTTGGCAATAAAATTCAAATTTAGTTCCAAGAATGATTAAATTAAGTACCAAATGATATTAGAAATAAACTATAATTTTTTACTGTGTACTAAAACAAAAACGAAAGCAAAAAAATAGTTCCATGCAGGCAAGAGCCACAACTACATAAATGCATTGCACAAAGCAACAGCGAAGAAGGGAAGCCAAAAAACAGCCAAATACGCGCCAGAAAGTAGAAAAGTGTAAGCTTTATCGTGATGCAGACAATAGTAATAGTGATAGAGAGTTGCAAGAGGGACGAGCGCAAAAGCGAGAAAAGCTAGAAAATTACAAAAACAAGCACATTAACTGCAATCAAACTAGGCATGCAACAACAACAAGAACAGTAACAACAAAAGTGAAATGTTAAAACAAAAGAAACATTTTTTTTTCAGCCGACACAGAGAAAAAGAGGAAGAAAGACACACACAAAAGACAAGAAATAAAAGATTCAGAGATAAAAATCGCAAAATACAAGACAATTCGCACGATTCAGCAGAATGGCTAGAAACGTATGTATGTAAATATATATCAATTAAAAAAATAAAAATAAAATAGATGCACATTTGGAGAGGCATGTATCCACGAGTACATACATACATACATATATGCAAATATTTACATGAGTGCGCAATGTTGCCACCTGAATTAGATATTCCTTCATGATTTACTAAGTTTCAATAAAAGTATCCACAACATTAAGCAAATGAACCAAACATTTATGTATGTCCCAATCATACTTCAGAACTAATTTAGTATGACCTTAGTGAAAAAATATTTATGACTTTTCCATCGCATTTTTGCCAAAAAAAACCGCTGCCTACCCTAGCCTTTGCTCTTTTGAAACAACTTTTCTTGGAACATTCCAAAACAATTGACCAGGATCCTCAAAAAAAATTGTCAACAAAACACTACTGAAACGGCAACACCGTATGTACAAAAATGTAGGTGTAAGTGGCAAATCCAGCAAAGCAAAAATAGATTTTACCACAGACAACAACAGTTACACTGAGCCCTCAAATGTAACGCAGCGCAAAATGTTTGTTGACAACAACTGCACAAAAAATATAGGGTAAACTTACTTACTTTTTATGTTGCACAACAACTGAAACAGTTATGGTCGGAAGTGTGCCCCAAAACAACAATAAAACAAAACAAGAACAAAAACACATAAACAAAAAAAAATAAAACAAAAAACAAGAACAAAAGCAAGAACAAAAACAAAAACAAGAAGAAAAACAAAAAAACAGGAGCAAAAACAAAACCAAAATCCACAATAGAAAACCCAAAACCAAACAAAAAATGGAAAATGCAAAATAGCAAAACTTATGTATGACAATAAAAATTATGGGCTAATACGCGAATAAAAAAACAATGACAAAAAATAATAGTGGTGGAAATTGTAAAATTATGTTTCTATAAATTGGACAAAAATTTAAGAATGTCTCTATTTTCAACACATTTCTCTCATAAGTACGCATGAATGATGGCACGCTTGGAAGAACGGTGTTTTGGGCGGCATTATCGAAAAACTCCGCCTCACTACCGTGTAATTACACCTAATGGGTGACATGAGGCTGATCGAGTACATCGATGCCCGAAGTATAATTATCTGTTGCATCAGCTACAACATTAGAAGCTAGTAGTCATCGACGAACAAGGTTAGGATAGGTTGGAGTGGCTGCGGCCATTGCTGTACACTTAGCCCAGTACGGAGGCCCATTGTGATACCACAAGAAAATAGATTACTCCTGCTTTTTGAACTAGTTTGAATATCTGACGAAGTTCAACAGGTCCTCTACGTCGAGGTCCGCGACCTTACATAAGCTATCCAGGAAAGGATAGAAGCCGTTTGGCGCTGCTAAGGGCCGGGTAGTATCAAATGAGCTGTTCGACTGTCGTTTCCTCTTTCCCATCATCTGCGCACACATAGGGTACACCTAGCCTCTGCCTGTTTCCTGATGAGGCAATGCCAAGTGAGTAGCCCCACCAGATTCGAGATTTCCTCTCTCCTTAGGGTAAACATCTGACGAGATCGCTTATGATCCCATTTTGGCCAGGTTTGTCTTGATGTTCGACATACTGGGTTCTGTTGTCATCTATCGCTTGATAGTTTATAGATAAGCATTGGTTTACAACATTATCCCCAAAATCAAAATCCCAAAATCAAAATCCCCAAAATCAAAATCCCCAAAATCAATATCCTTAAAATCAAAATCCCCATATTCTGTGTGAAATAAATGTCACCGCGATTTCTAACCTAATTTTAATTTATTTCACACAGAATATGAGAATTCTACATTGGACATTATTTCTCAAACTGAAACTCAAAAGAAATTGTATACGTGATGATTTCACAAATGTTTATTAATAAATTCATCTTGCTTGGTTTTTTTATTAATACGGCCCAATAACTTATGATTACATATTTACATAGGGTTGGGTACGAAATGTCGAAAAAAAATATCGAAATAATGTCAAATTAATGATGTGTAAAATGTGCGCGAGTAGAAAACTTTTTTGCATTGGCGGCCTTTGGCCGCGCTTTAAAAAAATAACCCTCAGCCGGCAGAATTCTCTTTCTGGAATAAAACGTATAGAACAATCCACAGTACTTTTGAGTAGAAAACCTTTTTGGATTGGCGGCCTTCCGCCGCGCTTATAAAAAATAACCCTGGGCTACGCCATCCAAGTTCGGTCGTGTGCCATAAACGTGGCGGTGATGTCCGTATGCGTAGTACACACTTCAGCGCAAGCGGCCTTCGCCTTTATTTATTCATTTCATTTATTTAGATGAACATATTTTTTATAAAATATGGAATCTCTTAGATACCCCGTAGGGCGCATTATATCGAAGCCGACCCACCTACCGAAAATAAAGAGAAAACACGCCAAGTATTTTTCCACATTTTCTACATTTTTCGACATTTTGCCACTTTTTTATTTCGGTAAATTAAAATTCGACATTTTTTTCGACATTATTAGCGAGAACTCCATGGATTAGCGAATGGAGTACTCCGAACTTTTGCAGGGATATATATGTATTTTATATGTATGTATACATACAGGTTTTGGTTTGCATTCGCATACATTTTTCGCTAAGATAAACATATTTGCTGAAACAGATATCCAGACCCATACACCATAAATTTAAATGTTCTCTAACTTTTCTGAAACTCATTATGATTCATCAAAACCTAGTTAACCAGGTCCTGAATAGTACACGGAAAGAATTTTTTACTAGAATCAATGCCGAGACAAGAAAAATTAGACTTGATTTTGAACTAAGAAAATAATTTCTTAATATCAAGAACATCCAAGAAAATTGGATTTTAAATAAATAAGTAAAAATTTTCTTGCTTCAAGTGAAATTGGATTTTAAATAAATAAGAAAACATTTTCTTGCTTCAAGTAAAATTGGATTTTAAATAAATAAGAAATAATTTACTTAGGGTAAGTGTTTTTTCTTGTTTTTTGAAATAAATTAAGAAATTATTTTTTTGTTGCAAGTAAAACTTTTCTTATACGAGCTTAAGTAAGTAATGCGAGAGACACACATCGTAGTATAGTAATAATATTTCGATCTATACCACATATGTGTCACCCTCATATTGTAGTTTAATTGAAAATTTTCATAGCATAGCCAAATCATAATATTGATATTCTAATATTCATACCACATGTGTGTCTGAGGCATAAGAAAATATTAAATATTAAATTAAGCAAATATTTTCTAAAAATATTAAAAACGTAAAAAATAAGGAAAATGAAAACTAATCATGAGGGATTAGAAAACCATAATTAGTCAACTAGTACTTATTTTCCTAGGACTTGTTTATTGAAATGACAACATTTTCTTTAATATAAATGAAGATGCAAATAGTGAACTCCTTATACCAAATGCTTCAATCTGAGAATTGCAAAAATATTCAGAAATATGCAAAGCGGATGGCAAATGAAAAAAATACATGTAACTTTGGAAATGCAAATTCAGCAAGAAAAATTTTACTTCGCTCAAGAAAACGTTTTCTTATTCATTTTACATTTTTTTTTCGCTGTATTTTGTTGTTCCAATTCGTCGAAACACAATTTTCTTAAATTCTTCTTGATATTAGCAAAAAGATTTTCTTCATTTAAGTAAATTTAAGAAAAGATGTTCTTATTTATTTAAACATTTTTTTTTCAACATTTTTTTTCTCTAGATTTTGTTAGTGTTCTTGAATAAGAAAATAATTGTCTCATTTTTGGAAAACTCAATTTCTTATTTCCAGTAATAATTAAGTCAATTTTTCTTATTTCCCTAAAAATTTTCTAAATTGAGTTCAAGAAAGCATTTTTCTTGATTCAAGTATACAAATTTCTTTCCGTGTACTGTTTACAGTACTTGTTAATTGAAACTGCTCACTGTTTTCACAAAATGAACATTTTTTGTTATCAGTACAATTTTTTTAAAAATGCCAAACGAACATATGCTACACAACTTTGTTATTTCGGAAAGCTCCAAGTGCAATTCAAAGTACCGAACTTATGTATTGGCCAACCTTATTTTTTGCAACTTTTACCAATTCTTCTTCCGTAAAATTATTGTAACTAATATTGTCAAAAATTATGAGTCAAAATTGAATGCAAAATTTATAAACTGTATTTTGAAAATTTTTGCAAAATCATTGCAACTTAGATTTGGTCATGGGGGGGGGGGGGGTTTAACCCCCAAAACCCCCCGTGCGCACGACCCTGTATACATATATGTTATTACGTATCAGAGCTCAGATAAGACTCGGCATGCGGTTTTTTAAATATGATCTTCAACGTTGTTTATTTAGTCATCTTTTGGGGATTTTGTGACGCTATCCCCGAAAAAATGTGGGGATTTCGTGTTTGGGGATTTTGATTTTAAGGATTTTGATTTTAGGGATTTTGATTTTGGGGATTTTTTTTTTGGGATTTTGTGCGTTGGGGATTTTGTTTTTTGGGGATTTTGTTTTTTGGGGATTATGTGGCACTCCCTTGAGGATTTTGTGTGCTGGAGATTTTGTTTTTTGGGGATTATGTGGTACTCCCATAAGAATTAGATTCCTTGCGTCAAACGAAATAGGGTAAGGTGGGGTCCTTTTGACTTTGGGGCACCGTTGACTTTGCCATTTTCGGTGTAAAAACGTTATAAAAACTTCACAGAAATTGAATTGAATGCAGCCTTATACAATCACACATGTGTATACCTAATTTGGCAGCTCTGCTTTAATGCCTAGCGAAGTAACACATGATTCGCTGATTTTCCGTTAGCTGATGTAATTTTTGGGTAGTACCACGTAAGCGTTTTCACAAGTAAAACTAAATTTTTTTTTAAATTAGTGTTCTTAACTGGCTCTTCGAAGCTTAAAGATTGAAAATAAATCTTAATTATTCAATGTTTTGAAAGAAACAAAATTTTTGTGATGATTATTTTCGATAAAGTCATTTGGGGTACATTTGACCTTCCAGTTTGGGGAGCCTTTGACGAATGTCAAATAAAATAATAAGACCAATTAAACGTTTATGTGCCTCTAAGAAAGCTAGACCTGCCAAAACAAACCCATCTAGAACATCTCGATGCCGTATAAAATATTATTTCGATATAAACTTTCAAATATCCATTGGGTAATTCACAAGCTCTTTTAAAGTAGTATAACGTTATAAAGTGGTATAGGTTCACAACAATTGTATCAGCAGGGTTAGTTTTTCCCATAAAAATTAGAATAACATCAATACAACAGCGCAACCTATGTTTATTGAGTTTCCTATTCGATTTTGTTTTTATTTTTTGACTTTTTTTCAAGTTTTTAATGATTTATATTTTTATAATATTACCTTTTTCACTTTTGCTTGGTGTTTTTGATATTAAAATTTTAGTAAGCATCTGGTAACAAAATACAATACAACCTACATACCACAGGTGTTGTGTTCTAATACACATTTAATTTACAACGTACAACATTAAAAGAGCTAGTGAATTTACCATATATTTTCGCTTATTATTATAATATTGTCATACTGTTTAAATAAAAACTTTAATTTTGTTTTATGACATAATGCCTCGTTTTTAAAGTTAAAAATTAATAAAATTTAGTTTACATTGTGATGGCCAAATGTGCCCCTATTCAAGTCACAGGTACTCCTACCACGGGGCACATTTGACAACATGGCTTTTTTTTAAAAAAGTATCTGAAAAAGGTATTTACGTGTTTCTTTATAACTCATTAGCTACTCAAATATTGAGATGAATAATGAATAGTTACTGTTAATTGTTAAAACCTTAGTTTTCCCCAAAAATGTCTGAGATATGAGACTTCAAAAAAAGGTGTCAAAGGCACCCCAGCTTACCCTACCTATGCGTTCTTTGTCAGGAAGAACCTGCTCGGTAACGCATTGCCATGCAAGTTCATCTGCCTTACAATTTCCATTGATATCTCTATGCGCCGAGACCCATACGAGGTGCAAACAGGTCTGTTTGGCCATCTCCTGAAGATATCGGCGACATACTGGCCAATAAGTGGGAGCAATGAGACTTAATTGCTGCTTAGCTGTCGCTGAAGATGAATAAATCCTTGTGAAAGCCTCCATTATAGCTGAAACTTAAACTTGGTAAACGATGCAGTGATCTGGTTGCCTAAAAGCTAGCTGTAGATTCAAGTCTTGTGAAAACGACTTCAGAGTTCAAAAGGGCATTAGCAGGAAATGTAGAGCTTCAGAATACCAAAATAATGACGTATCAATTTTAAAAATGGGATGTTAACCCTCTCAACATAAGCTCCAAACTTAGGGGCAAACAATTACAACAATTACAACTTTTTTTCGATCCTATCTACTTAATACCGAAAATAGTACGCTCGTAAAATACATACAAATCTGGGTTATCTGATATGTCAATGCTAAAGACAGTATATTTACATACCATTTAAAGTTAAGAAAAAAACGACAAATAAGAAAACGGTATTTCCAAGCGTTTCAAAAATAGCTGTAATTTACAATGCAAAATATAAAACTGATCAGTGATCACTCTACATCTCGTTTCTTGTCGAACTACATACCTAAATGCATATGGAAATAAGAAGAATATTTTAGCGTTGAGATATAAATCGAAACCAATTAATAATTCATAAGTATGTATCTACATACATACTCTAATTGATTATGCCATTCCATCAACACTTCATTTACATTTTTCAACCAACGTTTTCATTTGATATGCAGAGATAAGTACATAGATGGCTGCCGTTTAGTGCTGAAGTGAATGTCAAACTGAATTACGCTGAGCAACAAACAAAATAAATATCTGATGCATAAAAATTATACATACATATGTTTTATGAGGCAGCCCTTGTTTAGAAGCAAAGTGATTTAAATATTGTGGAAAAATTTTCCGTAAGCCCTTGGTTTGCAAGCAAATCACTTTCGGCCGCACATGTTATCCAATAAAATGGGAACTTTTAAGTGGTGAAAACTGAGCCTGAGAGTCTTGAGGGAATATTAAAATAAATGATTTTCCCGATTTTACAAATAGCAATAATAACTAGCTGACCCGGCAAACTTCGTTCTGCCCAAAATAGATTTTTTTTATTAATTTCATTTCAAAAATTGTTATTACACCGGTATTATTTTTAATAGAAAATTAACGATTTTTCACTACTTCATTGTGTATACAACTTCAAAAATATATAATTTTAGTATTCAGTTTAAGGCTGCACGATACACAACATTTTTAGTTTTCTGTTCCGGATATTTATTTTCACTAAGTAAGTAAGAGGATTGATACATTATACCTCCATAATGGTTTTCAGGCCCCTCCTCCAACCCTTTTAGATATATTCAGCCTCAAAAGTTTAGTACGTATAGGAGGTGCAATGCCCCATTTTTCGATAAAACTTTTTTTTTTGGGTGAACATGGTATTGATATCGTATATCTGCATAGTGATTTCTATGTACATGCCATGAACGCTTTTAAGAATATTTAGCCTTAAAAATTAAGAACGCATGGGAGGTGCCACGCCCTCTTTTCCCAAAACTACTGTTTTTTTCATAAGCACGCCATTGATATCGTCAATCTCCTGACCAATTTTCAGGTCCCAACCTTAAACGCTTTTATAGATATTCAGCTTGAAAAATTAAGTTTGTATGGGAGGTGCCACGCCCCCTTTTCCGATAACCTACACTTTTATGCGCAAAAATTGTTTTGATATCATATAGCTCTGTACCAATTTCCAGGTCCCTGACTTAAATCCTTTTAAAGATATTCAGCATAAAAAATTAAGTGTTGTTGGGAAGTGCCACGCCCCCTTTTCGTATAACTCCTATTATTTTGCGTTAATATGGAATTGTTATCGTTTATCTCAACACCCATTTCCAAGCCTCTAGCGTAAACAATTTTAGAGATATTCAGCATGAAAAATTAAGTTTGTATGGGAAGTGCCACGCCCCTTTTTCCGATAACCCCCACTTTTATGCGTGGGAATGGTTTTGATATCATTTAGCTCTATACCAATGTTTAGCTCCCTACCTTGAACTGTTTTAGAGATAATCAGCTTTAAAAATTAAGGTTGTATGGGAGGTGCCACGCCCCCTTTTCTGAAAACGCCTACTTTCTGAGTGAGAAGGGTTTTGACATCAGCTACCTCTATACCAATTTTCAGCTCCCTACCTTAAACTGTTTTAGAAATAATCAGCTTTAAAAATTAAGGTTGTATGGGAGGTGCCACGCCCCCTTTTCTGAAAACGCCCACTTTTCTGAGTGAGAAGGGGTTTGATATCACCTACCTCTATACCAATTTTCAGCTCCCTACCTTGAACTGTTTTAGAGATAATCAGCTTTAAAAATTAAGGTTGTGTGGGAGGTGCCACGCCCCCTTTTCTGAAAACGCCCACTTTTCTGAGTGTGAAGGGGTTTGATATCACCTACCTCTATACCAATTTTCAGCTCCCTACCTTGAACTGTTTTAGAGATAATCAGCTTTAAAAATTAAGGTTGTATGGGAGGTGCCACGCCCCCTTTTCTGAAAACGCCCACTTTTCTGAGTGAGAAGGGTTTTGATATCACCTACCTCTGTACCAATTTTCAGTTCCCTAACTTGAACTGTTTTAGAGACAATCAGCTTTAAAAATTAAGGTTGTATGGGAGGTGCCACGCCCCCCTAACATTTTTTAATTTTTTCTTCGACTAAACCTTCGCGGGGTAACAACAAACAAACCCCCCTAAGGAAGTATTTGATTTGGTTCAGCCGTTTTCAAGTTTTAGCGTTACAATTAAATACCAAATCATTTTTATATATATAGATTATTATTACCTACTACAGTTTGCTAAGCAGACATATTCGCGCACACGCATATTCATGCCCATATTCTTTGCCTTAACCTCCGCATAAAAATTTATTTACATACGTATACGTAAATTTATGGTTCGACCTTGTCTAATAATCACTAAAATTATTGTAGGTACATAATATTATGTATGCACGAGTGTGTGTATTACTTTTTTTTTTATTTTTTGTTTTATTTTTATTTTTAAAATGTGTTTTTTTTTGTACTAGTCGCACAAATTAACATTTCAGACTTCCAATTGTCAGTTGAGCGAAGCCAAAGTTATCTAAATGCTAAGTGAACGAATGCATCTGATCTGTAAGCAATGGACCAGTGACGCGTTGCATCCCGCATTTATTTCTACATACATACATATGTACATAGATACATACATATATACATTAGATGAGTTTTTTTTTTTTGTATGGGATTCTTTAAACCTTCTCAGATCCTCCCTCCGGCACCGAAATATGAAAATAGGTTGTTTTAGAGTAAGTAAACTGAAAAAAAAATTTCACTTTTCCAAAAACTGGATGGAGCTACACCAAAAACCGCGAAAATTCCCAGAATTTCAAGGTATGTTTAGATTTATGTATGAAAAAAGTTGAACATTTCCACAACAGAAAAAAAATTATATGTATCCATACGTAGAATTAACCGCTAAATCGAATGGCGTATTCAGTTTTTTGGTGCACTACCCAGCGAAGGTAATATCGTGGCCTAAAGTGATCATTTTCTTTTTTTTCTCATGAATCTTCAATTTCTTGCTCTATACTCTTCCCGAAATCGGAAATTATTTTGCAACTAAATCACACGGTAGGCTGCGCTATTTAATGCGCTTTCCACAAATGTATAGCTATTAAAAATCGAATAATATTTGGATGAGTTCATCAAGTTTAAGTGAAGTAAAGTCGGGTATAAAAGGACTGACATGATTTAAAATCTCTAAATTTTTTTAAACATTTTGCTCTTGACGACGGTTTTTTTGGTTATTAGTGATTTTCTTATTTAGTTGGATAACCACAAATGTAAAAAAAAAATCGGAAGATCCAGACCGTGGATAGCGGAAAAACCCGTGGACCCGGATGGCCCCAAAATATTATTGGGCAATATTGGTATCAAATTAAAGGTCTTAACTAGGGCTTGCATATGGCACTCATTACAAGCCAATTTCTTAGCCAATTTCCGATATACTAGTGAATAAGTGGTCCAGGATGACTATAGAATATTTTAAAAGATATCGGCGAAATTTGAGTCTAATTTTTGACTTATATGTGTCGAAACGGTGGACACATCAAAATGGACTGTCTTTACATTGATATCCTAGGTAAAATCCTTATTTTGATACCCATATTGCCCAAAAATGTTTTGGCGCTATCCGGCTCCATTTTTGTCCGTTATCCACGGTCTCGACCTTTGTATTTTTTTTTTTTGCATTTGTAGAGTTATCCACCCACATAAAAAAATCACGAATAACCCAAAATAACCGCCTTCAAGAGCAAAATTGTTAAAAAATTTAAGAAATTTTAAGGTATGTTACCCTTTTATACTCGACTTTACTTCATTTAAACTTGATGAACTCATACAAATTTTTATTAGATTTTTAATAGCCATACATGGAAAGCGCATTAAATAACACAGCCTACCGTGTGACTTAGTTAAAAAATAATTTCCGATTTCGGTAAGAGTATAGGGCAAGAAGTTGAAGATTCATGAGAAAAAAAATAAAATTATCACTTTAGACCGCGATATTACCTTCCCTGGGGAGTGTACCAAAAAAATGAATACGCCATTCGATTTAGCGGTTAATTCTACGTATGGGTGGATATTTTTTTTTTCTTGTGCAAAATCCTAACTTTTTTCAGACATAAATCTAAACATACCTTAAAATTCTGGGAATTTGCGTGGGTTTCGGTGTAGCTCCATCCAGTTTTTGGAAAAGTCAACTTTTTTTTCAGTTTACTTACTCTAAATTTTAGAGTCTAAAACATCGTATTTTCATATTCCGGTGCCGGAGGGAATATCTAAAAAAAAACGCATCTAATATACATATGTAGATATATATGTACATATATCTGTATGTAGATGCGAAAGTGCATTTACACGGAGATACAATAATAGGTTTGTGACTACAAATTTGTATGTATGTATAAATTTAGGTCTTAGGAATGCGTTCGTAAATAAAGGGTGTACCTATAGGAAAACGTATTCTTTAATAAAAATTTATTTTTATTTACATACATTGAATGTCGCCTTAAAAGTTTGGTATGAAAATCTAATGGTGAATTCATTGCACCAATTTATTGTGTATATGCAACCGTCCATGTTGGAGCCCCTTTGCCAAATTGATCACCGTTGACCTCGGCGCATCGTCGCTGCTAAATAAGCATGTCAAAGTCAACCCGATTATTTGCTTTTAAATTAGCACGCACTGATAAATTCGCAAAGCAGACCAAATAGATAGGCATAGCGGACCCAAAAATACTTTCACTATACATACATATGTTCTTCACCTAACTTTTTTATTTATTTTTTTTTTTTTTTTTTTTTTCGATAAACTTAATTTGTTGTAAGATCTTATTATCATGCTTAATTCAAGGTACATCACATTACATATTGTATGCCTATTATCCGCCTATTTCACTATCCATAATCTGTCTTATAATTCAATTTCCTCACACTGTTTGTTATTAGTTGTCCTAAATATCGATGGCTTAATATAGAAAAGGCGTATCTACACTTTTCGTTACTTTTCAGGAGAAGGAAAAAACTGAATAAAACCTTAAAAATTTAAGATGCAAAAAACATTTCTATTGCATTTTTTATTCAAAACAGGTAAAAAAATTCAATTCTGGTATAATTTTGTTATTATTTTTAATTTCTTTGAAGTTATTTGAGATAGGGCTTTTTGTTATTATTTTTCTTGAAAATAAATTTAAGTTAGGGTTTTTTGTTGTAAGTTAAAATTAGGACAAACTAATATAATAATTCATGTTTGAAGTAAAATAAATAAATAATTAAAACTAAAATACATATTTCAAGGCAGATGTTATTATACTGAAAACAAATTAGGTTTTATAAGGTAAATTATCATAAAAATGGTGGCAATCTGCTGGAAGAAATTTTTTTAGATCTTGCAAATATGTAGTCCCACTTTTTTTCAGATATGGCTATTTTCTTTATAAAGACAATCGGGGGACACATTTTCAATCGTAAACTTCGATATCTGATCTTCTTGGCATAAAAAGAGGATAATTTAATTTCTTCATTAATTGCGTAAATAATGGGTACGACAATTTTTGGCCTCCATTTTCTTTTTCGGATTCACACTCGTTGACATAAAGCTTGTAAATCTCCTGTTATGAGGAAAAATCCGATTCGAAGTACAACTTTTTGCTATCTTTTCGACAATAACGTGACTCCATTTTTGGCAACTCCACTAGCCATTTTTTTAGAAAGTCACGTCGGTTTTTGTTGCGCTGACCTATAACTGATGATCGCTTAGCGTTTTTGCGCAAAATTAAAGCTTTATCGGAACTGCATTGAGTGCCGTGTTTACCACCACTGCTATTCCAATTTCGAACCATCTTTTCCTTTACTCCTAGTGTTGACTAAAACATTTCACGGCACACTTTTTTTTTTCAGGGAAATCCATTTTTCTTTTAAAGTAGATACAAAAGCAAAATAATAAGAATGGGTACACAGTCAAGGCAACAAAAAAATTCGCCAAGCAAAAACCTAAATTTTGCCATATTAGAAGCAATTATATTCTGTTGGCTCGGCGAATAGCTTGGCGAATTTTGGAGTACCATACAAAATGTATGGCAATTTCTGTTGTGGCTTTCATTGTGTGTCTATTTTAAATTCAACTTTAAATGACTTAGGGCTTTTTTCTTTCAAAAAAAAAAAACTTTGAATGAGTTAGGGCTTTTTTTATATGACTATAAATCCGTTATTTGCGATCATAGCCCACTTTTTTTTTAAGAGGAGGTGTATTTGACAGTAGTCTACCAGAATACATTAAAAACGCGATTTCGAAAAAAATGTAGATACGCCTTTTCTATATTAAGCCCACGATATGTTTGTTTTCTATTGAATGTTCTGTAGGACTGACCACTACTTATTCAAAGCCTTTTTAGACTTTTTACGCACATGAGTTTCAGTAAGTTAAGTGCTTAGCCGGAGGATTTCTCCCTGGTAAGCAATTTATTTGACAGCTCGCCACACGATTTACGTCAAATTAACCACCGGTTAAATTAAACGGAGTTGGTGAAAACGGCCCTAAATGATCGTATGTACCTTTTGTATGTATAGCAGTACGATTTTGGTACATAAATCTTAGACCTACTTATACGAAAACCATCCTGAACTGGCAGTAACCTCTGCGGGCTGTTTCAAATTAAATGAAATTTCTTAAATGAAATTTTTCTTGAACGATTCCTGCATTTATTACGCTGCTAAATATCATTGTAGATACACGAGCTAAGGGAGTTCATGGTTATTTAGTATGGCCTTAACAGTGGTATCAAAAGTTGCAAGTCCTAGTTTTTGTCCGAGGTTCTAAAAACAATAAAACCAGGGCGACACGACGACGAAATATAATAACAAGCGAATGAACAGCAAGTATAGAGCAAGCCGGCCCACTGTGCAACAACGGCAACAATTGTTGCACTCAGAGAAAACCGGCATCGTAAAAATGACTATGAAAATATTCAGCTTTACTATTCGCTTTTTTACTATGAAAGCAAGGAAATATGACTATGAAACAACTTGATCTGAATATAAACGTATTATTTCAAACGTTCAAGTATGAAATATATTCAACTTGAATATGAAAAACTTTGAGTTGACTAGTAAATACTAATCCAACTGGACAAGTATTAACACCTGTCATTATAAAATTTGTAATAGTCATCTTCAAGTTGAAACATATTTATTTTAACTACTGTTGATGCTTCAACTTGAATATGGTTCATAGTAAACTTAAATATTTAGCACAGTAAAAGAAATTTACGCTGTGTAGATTTTCGTTCCTTCATTTGAATGCGGCTTTTCAAATTTCCGTAATTCTTAGATGGTTTATACATTGTTCGAGCTATATTGCATGATTGAGCAACTCAAATATAACTTGGAGCTACAGCGCTCCCCCCACGTGAATACATACAATATGAACATTTTTTAAAACAACTATGTTGTAACTTTAACTTGACTAAAAATATTCAATTTGAATATGCTGCATTTTTCAACATATTTAGGACAAGTATTTTTCATAGTTGTTTTTACTATGACAATACTTCAAGTCGAGTATGGTTAATTTTCATTTTAACTACTTAATATTTATTATGATGGTATGAAGTGCAACGTAGTCAGAATCACTATTTTCATCCTAGGCGCAAAACCATTGGTAAAAATAGTCAAATCAAGGTGTAAATAGTCAGATTTACGTGCGTTTTTTGCTGAGTGTGTTACTTGCACAAACATTCATTTTGTTTAAAGAGAGTAAGCCTGAGTTGTTGTTTGTTTTTTTTATACTCAGCTGTACTAGTACACAGAGTATTATAGTTTTGATTTCCTAACGGTGGATTGTAACAGAATGAAATAATCGAGATAGATATAGACTTATATATATCAAAATGATCAGGGTGAAAAGAGAAATCGATTGAACCATGTCCGTCCGTCTGTCCGTCCGTCTGTCCGTGAGCACGATAACTCGCGCAAAAATTGAGATATTTTGATGAAATTTGAAATGTAAGTTGGTATCAAGACAGGAACGGATGGTATTGAAAATGGGCGAAATCGGACCATGACCACGCCCACCTCCCCTATATAGTAAAAATCGGAAATTTTGTATCTCAGTCACTAATAGAGCTAGAGTGATAAAATTTCACACACGTATTGAGCTCAGGCCCTTATGAAGAAATATGGTGAAATTTTGGAAAATGGGCGGTGCCACGCCCACTTATTAAGGGGCAAACATTGAAAGTTTTATGAGTCATAACTCAGAAACCGTTGAAGATATATCGATGAAATTTGGTAGGCGTGATATACTTACTTAGGCAAATGTTTGCACGAAAAATTTCCAAAATCGGTTGACGACCACGCCCACTTTTATATATGGGTCTTATAAAGTGACCTAATAAAAACATTTTAAGCGATATCTCTGTCAAATATAAAGATATATCATTAAGGAGTCTAACTACGAACATAAGACAAAAACCGGAAAAATTTTGGAAAATGGGCGTGGCACCGCCTCCTTTTAGAAGCAGGAATATACGAGATTTCTGAGCCCATAACTCGACAAATAATCGATATATTATGACGAAACCTGGTGTATACACTTTTACTACTTGTGGTAATACATGTTTAAAATTTTAGCAAAATCGGTTGACGACCACGCCCACTTTTATATATGGGAACTATAAAGGGGCCTAATAAAAACATTTTAAGCGATATCTTTGTCAAATATAAAGATAATTCATTGAAATTTTGTGGCATGAGTTCTACAATAGATCGGAAACAAAAAATAGAAAAATTTCGGAAAATGGGCGTGGCACCGCCTCTTTTCAGACAAAGGAATCAACGAGATTTCGGAGCCCATAACTCGACAAATAATTTAGATATTATGACGAAACTTTGTTTATACACTTTTATAACTTGTGTTAATAGACACGAAAAAATTTATTGAAATCGGTTTATGACCACGCCTACTTTTTAACAAAGATATTTCTGGAACACCCTTTGGGAATTTGTAACGTGACATCTTTGTAACTCATAAAGGGATGAAATTTTGCACAAAGAATAATATTCATAAGCTTAGTTGGATAACTGATAAAAATTTAGAAAATGGGCGTGGCTACGCCCACTTTATGCAGCACTCGCTTTATATTAATTGCACCGTGATTCCATCAAATGCAAACAAACAATGAAAGCATACAGCTGAGTATCTAATGTTCGATTCCACTCGAACTTAGGCTTCATTACTTGTTTTTTTGTTTTTTTGTGTAACGACAGTTGTTGACTGCACTGTGTCACCATTATAGCGCACCAAGTTGACACACAGTAACCCCTGTAGTTTATGCGTTTGTATGTGCATTTGGGTGTACTCGTATTACAAACATTTGTACATGCCTAAATGCATTTCTCGGGTGTTTCTATAGCATAAAAACTATACCCAGCGTTTGTGAGGCTGAAGTATGAAAACTATTAGTACTAAGACTGTAAATAGAGTTGATAATGACGTTCCGCTCGATTTTAGATCACTTTTCTTAGCATAGACAGGCTGGGCTGGATTAGCGAATAATGTGCCGAATTCTGCTTTCAAATCGGTCAGCTAGAGCTTACTTATTAGTGTAGATTGTCCAGTACTTATTTGGCGACCAGTACTAGTTTGTCGACACACGTGACTGCAAGAATCCAAGTGATGTCACAGAAAATGTTGAAGTGGAAGTACATATCTGAGCAAATGGGAAATGGTGAGGGGGTGTCAAGTTTTCATTTGGTCGTCTAACTGCACACTCCAAGCAGTACCTACCCATTGTCCGTTGCTGAGTGTCCCCTTTTTCAGTTGATGGAATATGTATGTATGTACATTAAGATGGAGCGATAATTTATCGAAAATTTTTTTTGAAATGGCACTATAATTAAAAGTTAAATTTACGTGGATCACAAAATATTTTCTTCTTAAGATGACAGTTAGAGTTGCCCCCATCCTACTAAAATTTATAAAAATAAAAATGGGCACAATGTTCCAGATGCATAGAATTTATTTGCTAAATAAAACGCATTTGCTAATTTTTCATAAAAATATACATTAATACAAATTATATGTACCAATGTCCTTGTTGTACTTTAAAAGATCTCAAATCTTATTGTACTAATTTATGTCAATAAATATCAGTATCAATATCAATATCAATATCAATATCAATATCAATATCAATATCAATATCAATATCAATATCAATATCAATATCAATATCAATATCAATATCAATATCAATATCAATATCAATATCAATATCAATATTATTTTTCAATAGAAAACATTTATTTAAATCAATACTTATAGTAAGAAAATTCTGAAAATTCAAATACATTTTTTTGGCATCTCTAAACAAACACAGCATGAGACCAAAACGAGTAATATCTTGCACTCTTAGATACTTCAATGCTAGAAAGGCAACTTTCTGCAGATTCGCTAAATATGATTTGAAAGAGAAAAAAATCGCTTCACCCTAATGTACATACTTATACGTATGTTTATGTACTTAACTGAAACTGTGCTTTTGTGTTTCGGTTTACTGCGTGCCGCACGCAGACAGAAAGCACTAACAACAACGGAGACACAACCAAAGACACATGCCACTCGGACTATATGAAAAGTTTTTATTTGGAACAGACAAAAGTTAATACATCAGTCTGAAAGTGGTTACTTCACATATACTTATATGGATATAACATACCTGGGTAATACTGAGTAGTAATTGAACTATTACGTACTTAAATACTTTATATTTTGATCTTGAAGTAATGAGTCCGTACCAAGTACTCTCAGAATATTCAAGTACTAGTACATGTACAAGTACAAAGAATTGAAAAAGAATTGAATTTTTAGCAAATACTTCAAAGTAATTGAAAAGAATTGAATGTACTTGAAAAGAATTGAAAAATATACTTGAACCGATTTTTCAATTCTTTTCAATTCTTTCAAGTACTTCAATTCTTTTTCAATTCTTTGTACTTGTACTTGTACTAGTACTTGAAAATTTGGCAATGCAAGTACTAGTACAGTTCTTTTAAAATGTACTTGTCACAAGTCGTACTGGTACTTGATATTACCCAGGTCTGGTATATAAGTACATATTAGTGTATGTATATATATAAGAAAGACTTTTTAAAACGTACAATTGGGATATAGGTCAGTCTGGGCTGTCCAGCAATTCAGCATACATGTACATATATATGAATCGATTTTAATCGAAGGCAACGTGTAAACTACATTTAATTCTGGTCCCTTTTGCATATATAAGTACCTACATACATATGTATGTATGTACTTATTTGAATGCAACAAAAAAAACAAATCCACTATTTGGCCTTAAAAACAACGGCTGCAAACAGTATCTACATATTTACATATTATGTACATATATTTTGGAAAATACTGTTGTTGGCCAAAGGTGGTAACGAAAAAACTGTTGTAGGGATTCAAACTAATTTTGGAGACTCCGATAATTATTATAAATATCAATTTAGTCGTATATAAACACCAGATCATCAGCTGATTCTGTCAAAATGCAGTGAGAGCAATGTAACGTTACCCTGTAATACACAATCGATTTCGTTATCTTATAGAAAACCTCAATTGTTATAGCTTTCAGCACCAACCAGAAGTTAAAACATAAATATATTTAATGAGAATATTAAATGCAAAAAAAAAGAAAAATATAATAACAGATTTAATTAGAGGACAAAGATCAATGATGAGACTATATATGTATGTATGTATGTATGTACATATGTATACTTATTTATATGTAAAATAAAAATTTAAAAAATGCGAATTCCTAAGCAGGCAACTATTCGTGTTATAAGACCAAGTAAGCTAGTGAAAAAATAATAAATAAAACTGGCACATAGCTCTAAAAAAATTCACTTTAAAAAATAATAAATTTTTTAATTAATTAAAACTCAAAAAAGCGGTCAACCTTCGACAATGGGCGGCTTACCCTTCGAGTGTATTCGTAACATAAAATGCTTCTGACAAAAAATTCTTCTCATAAAAAATGCATTCACCATCGAAGTCGGCGTAAAACTATAGGCCCATCAAATTGTAGGAAGAAATCAAGGATCACGTCTATAATTTGGGAAAACAAAAGCTCGGCCTGAAGCTCTTTAGAATTATACTCGCATCAGTGTGTTATATAAGAAGGGAAGGTGATAGAACCACCCACCAAAATATACATATGTATAACCAGATGATCGCAATCATGAGTTGAGTCGATTGAGCTTTGTATGTATGTCCATCTCTCTAACAGTACGTCCATTTGAACGAAAATTATTCCCTCATGCATTTTTGTTTACAATCGTTAGTTTTTCGAAATCAACCAAATCGGACAACTACAACATATGTATAGCTTTCAATAACCAATTATTCATATATAGACATTTTGGGGTATAACTTCACGACTGAAGACAACGGCGGCTTCACTTTTTTTTTTATTAAATTTCATGAAATTTGAATAAATAAAGATACATACATATTTACTAAGAAGAGAGTAAATATTTTAAATTACAAGTATTCGGTAATCATGTAGGTATACCTAGTAGTTTTGTATAGGTATGTATGAATGTGCTTGGAAGGCACACGACCGCTGCCTATTTATTTAAAGACCATAATTGTCAACGTTGCACTTTTTTTCGTTTGCAACGTTGGAGACTCTCTTCTAATTTTCCACATGACAAATTATGTGAGGAGCACCATAATATAGCAACAGCAGCAGCAACAGTAAGCAGCAACAACAACACAATAGCTTTAGAAATAGTAGATAATAACAGCAACTGCAACGGTTATAACAACATCAACAAGAACTACAACAAAAAAATACGCTGCTTAGAAAAATATATGCATGTAAAGAGAGAAAAAAAAATTAAACAAAAAAGTTACAAAAAAGTCTGAAAATAGAAAAGCGAAACAGCAAAGTAAGACAACACCAACAACAACAGGAACCACATACATATATGTGCATTGTGCATACATATGTAGGTTTTTGTTATATGTTGTAAATGTTGTAAATGCATATATGTTCATATGTATGTTTGTACACACTAAGAGCAATTATGTATTACCACAAGCAGCAGAATAAATAGTCAGACAACGAGACATACACCGGTTGCCCCCAAAGCTCGCCATCCGTTAAACCACAATAATAATAACGTCATCGTCATCAGTGGCGTTACCATTAACGTTGTTGGCATCGTTACTGTTGTTGGTGTCGTTAGTGTTGTTGGTGCCGTTAGTGTTGTTGCTGTAGTTGGTACACTCGGAGAAAAGTTGCGGGCTAAAAACAAGCTGTGTCGTACTTGAATTAAGAATTACAGAAATTAATGAAAAATAAATGAAATTTAAGTTTCCCCAATTTTGAATCAAGAATGGCATTCTTGAAACAAGTTAAAAAACTGAAAAAATCTTGGTTTAAGAATGAGATTCCTAATTTAAGACCACCAGAGCCAAATGTTTACCAGAAAATAAATAATTTCCAATAGTTGTTGATTTTTGTGTGAAAAATATTAATAAAACAAAAAAACAATTAGCTATTCCCACGCTGGGATTGTGAATGGAGCTTCTCGTGAAATTGTTTGCTTGGAAAAAGGAACAGGTAAGAGTTAGCGTGTTGATGAGAATTTAGCTTATGTTTTAATATGGCTTTTAATAGTTTGGCATAGATGAAGAATTACATCAAATGTGGTGGAGTGGTCAAACGAATAAAATGGGCATGTACGTATGAACTACGACAGCAAGACTTTAATAATTTGGAAGCTATTGACTTTTGATGTATTGTGTTGACTTTTATAGATCGTGGCCAAAATTGTTGGATTCCAGACCATCGGCGTTGGTAAGAAACGGTTCAAAATCGTTGGGTATGTGTGGTGAAAACTTGTGTTGGTAGTATTGAGTGAGTTTTTAACCGTTAAAAAGATTACGGAAAAATGTATACCATTTTCTAAAATAAGTTCGGTATATGATATGTATGTATACGTAGATCTTTCTTATTTATAAATATGTATTTAAAGACTGAATTATATATAGTGATAATAAGAATTGCATCTCCATATAAATGTACATATATAATGAATTAAAATAAAAAAAATAATAAAATACATTACAAAGAAATAAAATAAATTTATTTTTTATTTTTGTTAGGTGGGTTAAATGATTTCGAATTTTGAATTTCGAAAAAGTGGAAAATCAAGAATAATTGCTTCTAAAACAAAGTTGAACATTCTTAAAATAAGATTGTACATTCTTAAATCAATCACGAGTTGAGCTTAAAAGAAATTTATTCAAGCTTGTTTCAAACCGACAACTTCTTAATATAAGCTCTTTCTTCTCAAAAATGCTATACTAAAGATAATAATATATTCTTGATTTTAGGATTTTCAAGCTTAACAGACTTTCATAACGTTTTCGGCTCGATTCAAGCCTGCTATACTTAAATTTAGCTTGCCTTTTCTCTTAGTGTACCTAGTTTTCTGATATTTTGAGTTCTCGGTTTTCGAGTTTCGAAAAAGTGAAGGCGCATAAATGTTTTGCTGTCCTCCTTTTCTCCTTGCAGTTGGTAGCATGAATTCCGATACATATTTTTTTCTTTAATTTATAGAATGACTGCACGGTAAAAAATTATAGTTTATTTCTAATATCATTTGGTACTTAATTTAATCATTCTTGGAATTAGATTTGAACTTTAATGCCAAAAAGTCTTATTTTTAAACTACGAGAAGTTTTACAATTTTATATATTCCAAAGTAGTTTCAAAATAAAGTCTTGAAAATTATTAAAATCCTCTCTAAAGAAGTTTAATCATTTATGGTTTAAAAACAAATCCTGAAAAGTATAAAAAACTTTCTCTTTCTCAATTTTTTTGTTTGAATATTTTTGTTTTGAAAACAAAACCAAAAAAAAAATATTAAGAAAAGAATAACAAGAAAAAAAAATCTAAATAAATCAGACAAAATCAGGAGGAGTAATTAAATCTACTAAAACAAATGGTCCGAATCGAATAATTGTATCAAGTAAGTAATGCAGGAGATTAATTAAATACCATGAGGGTACATTTTGCTTTATTTTTTCAGTCTCACTTCAAGAACCGCGACGGTTTCGAAATTTTCCTGGACATCTCCAAAATATTGGTGTAAAATTTACAATATGTATATATATCGGCTCTTAACGGCGTCAGGTGACGCTGTTTTGGGACACCTTTCCTGGACAGCCTATGCAAAGTCGCGGATATCGACATAAAGGACCTGGTGAAATTCATCAGGTTTTCAAACTGGTTCAGAAAGGAGGAGTAATCTGTTTTCTTCTTGTGGTATCACAAAGGGCCTCTGTACTGGCCTAAGGTACTTTAGTGTTTACTACTACTGTTTTGGATTTTTATGTAAATAAACAATGTTAACGTTATTCAATTTCTCATTAATCTTTGGGATAATGGGTTATTTGCGGTATATCCACTGGAAATTGTATGGAGGTTTATTTTTAAATTCAAAAAAGTATAGAATTTATTCCAATTTTTTGATAGATCTAATATCATTTCAACTATTTTTAGTACCAGAAATATTCTAAAAATAATCAAAATTTGGTTTTGATTTAATTCCAAGAAAGTATTAATTTGACACCAAGAATAATTTCTGTCTCTCAATATTCTCTTCTTTTTTTTAACCAGAATGGTTTTAATTTTATGCTTTTTGGCATTGCTATATATAAATACCAAAATGGAATTAAAATTAAACTAAAATTTTTACTGTGTGTGTACCGAATTTGTATAAATTTTTGCAGCCCATGCTCGACAATAATATGTAGGGTTGACTAACTTCGATTAAAACAGAGTTTACATACATATACATATATGCATGCATGTATAATATGTTGTCGGCCTGAATTTTTTCCTTTTTTTCATCGTTGGCAGCGTCTTCATTGTTGTCATTGCCGTCGTCGTTGCACGAGTTAAATCGTGCGGAAGGCTTCCTCTACTTTCATTCCGCATTTGTGTGCTCAACTTGTGCTGCACTTCTTCACCTACTACTCTGACCTGCAATGTTGCCTCTTAAATTTCTTCGATGGCCTGCTCACATTTGTAATATAAGTACATACATATATATACTACTTACATAGTTAAATATTCTTTGGAATTGTCATAGAATGGAGTAGTTAATTTTAAAACTGCAGTTGTAATGCAACGGCAAAACATACTCAGAGAGGTACTGCTGGCGAATCAGACACAGACCTCGACAGTAAGAGCACTATCACCGCTGCCAACGAGGAGGAACTGCTAAAGTCTCCACTCATTTCACGGCCAAATACCGTTTCGGACAAGCAGAAGCACAAAGCCCTAGCTCGGTACAAGTCGGCAGTTAAAATTAAGCTGCGTCTATCTGGCAAGGTCACTCGTTCGCCTACGGCACGGGAGCACCTAAAATGGGCTATGGACGAGGTGGTGAAAGGCAGGAAGCATTTTGCGGGAATCGAGAGTTTCGCGACTACGCATTCCACCTTCGTCAACAAAATCAAAGAGAGAGTGGCGAAGTCCCTTTCAGTGACGAAGAGACAGCGATCTGCGGAGGGTGGAAAGCCCACAAAGGCCAAACGCCTGCATATGAAGCGGACCGGCAGTTCACGCTCACCTGTAAACCAAAGCGATAGCAAAGAGCAACCAATCTACTCCAAGAAGGCGACGATGGCCAGTGAGGTAGCCATACGACATTTGATCGTAGCGCTGATCGACCAAAGGGGTGTGGGATGCTGACCAAAGCCATTCAACTGATCAGATTGCGCTGGATCAGTGGAGGCTGGTTGACAGCAAAATTGTAGACGATCGTCGCTCGGGTGATGCACGAACGTGGAAAACCCACACCTTGGTTTGATCGTGCAGGGTCGTTCAGGGGAGTAAAAATCCTCAAATGCAACGACGACCTTACTCTGAAATGGGTGATGGACACTGTAACGAAGCTGAAGCGGCTGTGGGATGCTGCCATGCTAAGAGTAATATCGGAGGAAAACATGCTGTGCTTACATTCCGCCAAGGTACATGTACAAAGCGCGGTAAAGCTGAAGGTAGGCTGGGGAGTTGGAGAAGGACATGGTTGTGCTTGCAGTCACCGAGCTCTCTGCGGCCTCACCGACCAGAGGTGATACGGCGAAAGAGCTGATGGAGCGTGGGGACATGCTGTATAAAACCGGTCCCAGGCAGGACAACCTCGAACGCTCCAACACTACTCGATGAATACATTAAACAACTAGCCTCGTAATGGATTAACTTTGGATAGCATTTGTAAGTTTATGCATATATATTTGTATTACAACAACAAAAAATCAAAAAAAAAAATCCTCATCTTCATTCATTGGTTTTCTAAAAGAAGAAAAAACTCTTTTCATTGAAAAGTATTCTGCAGCTTCTCGAGCGATTATCAAAAATAACTTCAACAAATAAATGGAGCACCTGCCTCAAAATGTGGCAGCAGCAGCCGAAATGTGGCAGGTGCAAGTGCCAAAACACACATATCATGCAAAAAAAGTCATACCGAAAATAAAAATAAAAACAAAAACAGAAAATGAAAATGAAAACGTAAATAACGAAAAGATGCCAGAATGCGATAGATAATGCTTTGAAATATCCGCCTTTGCAATGAGCCGCTTATGTACGTAGGTACTCCATTGGCTCGCCACTTGCCACTTGCCGCATGCCACTTTCTGCATGCCACTTCGCACACATTGCGGAGATTTCGACGCTGCGACAATATTATGTTGTAAATCAAAAAAGTAATGCAAAAGAAATAATAAACGCATAAATCTTGAATTAATGCAAAACGTTTGTTTGTTTGTCTGTTTATTTGTTTATTTGTGCACGAGTAAGAGCCAGAAAGACACACTCACGCAATTAAGTTCATTCACTGTAATATATTTATGTATGTACTCATAGATGTGCAAGCGTTTTTTTACGGCGCACCGTACAACAACTATTTACATACACACATTCATCTATAAGTGCATCGTTACATTGAATGCTTATTCCATTCAGAAGACCTTAGCGCACCGCAACTCGCCGGCAACTCTCTGCAACAGCGAATTGTGTTGATGCGCCTGAATGAGTGAAACGGCCATGCATGCATCCACACGATAGATATACATTAGATAGGGTTGGTCCCCATACGAAAAAAAAAGTTGTAAAAGTCCGCCCCTAAATTTGAAGCTTATGTTGAGAGGGTTAAGGGACACAAAAAAAAAATTTTTTTTTGATCCCGCGAAATACCGCCGAAATAGTTTTTTTATTGTAACTTTGTTATTTTTCATCCGATTTTTAAAATTGATACGTCATTATTTTCGTATTTTGCAGCTCTACATTTCTTTCTAATGCTCTTTTGAGCTCTGAAGTCATTTTCACATAGTTGGGTCAGCTAACTTATTTGTATGTCCTATCCTTTTTGTTTTGCCAAATGAAAGTGCTTCAAAATTCATGACAATGTTGCCTTTAAAGGGTTTTACTAAATTAATAAACAAAGAAGTTACGTCACTACGAATATTTAACGTAGCTATTATTTAATTTATTTTTTTAAGCAATTCAATATATGTAAAGTTGTAAAAGTCCGACCCTAAATTTGAAGCTTATATTGAGAGGATTAAGGGACAAAAAAAATTTTTTTTCTGATCCCGCGAAATTCCGCCGAAATGGTTTTTTTCTTGTAACTTTGTTATTTAACATCCGATTTTTAAAATTGATACGTCATTATTTTCGTATTTCGAAGCTCCACATTTCCTTCTAATGTCCTTTTGAGCTCTGAAGTCAAATAACAAAGTTACAATAAAAAAAACTATTTCGGCGGTATTTCGCGGGATCAGAAAAAAAAAATAAAATTTTTTTCTTTAATCCTCTCAATATAAGCTTCAAATTTAAGGTCGGACTTTTACAACTTTACATATACTGAATTGCTTTAAAAAATAGTTAAATAATATCTACGTTAAATAACTTCTTTGTGACGTAACTTCTTTGTTTATTAATTTAGTAAAACCGTTTCAAGGCAACATTGTCATGAATTTTGAAGCACTTTCATTTGGCAAAACAAAGAGGATAATTCATGGACACACAAATAAGTTAGCTGACCCAACTATGTGAAAACGATTTCAGAGTTCAAAAGAACATTAGAAGGAAGTGTAGAGCTTCAAAATGCGAAACTAATGACGTATCAATTTTAAAAATCGGATGATAAATAACAAAGTTACAAGAAAAAAACAATTTCGGCGGTATTTCGCGGGGTCAAAAAAAAAAAATTTTTTTGTGTCCCTTAACCCTCTCAACATAAGCTTCAAATTTAGGGGCGGACTTTTACAACATTTTTTTTCGACCCTATCAGCGATTTCCGTAAAAACCTTCCCTGTCTTTCTTCAGCCACAACAGTGTATTAAATAAGAAATATGCATGTAGAGGTATTAGTTACGTTCCGAGCTTTCACCAGGGCAAGCAACTAAGACTTTGTCATTTGGGAACATACAAAACGTGCATAGATTATATTGGTATGTACTTATCTATATATATATATATATATATGTGTATATTTATTTAGTAATAATAATATTATTACTTCGTAATGGACGTAATCTTAACAAGTTGAGTCTAAACTTTGGCTTCAATTTATCCCGTGATTTTAATTTTAGCCCATTTATTGTATGAACCTATAGTTCAATCTCGAGTGAAAGATTTTAATTTTAATTTTAATTTTAATTTTAATATAACCGGGAACACAACCCTTACACTTCCACATTAAATTTGCTGCATGTATCGATTTCTATGCTCAAACAGTGGCGGCCCTAACATAAATTGGCTGGGCAAGCCTATGTATGAAGCAATCAACAAACATGGCTCAGTCGCAAGTTTTTCACCATCAGAACGTGAATTATCTACAAAAGCAGCGAAGAAGTTATTATTAGAATCATTTGGGACAAACTCAACTGAATTGATTGATGACGTCAAACTTATAGAGAAATCTCTGAATCTCACACGTACACTCAGGGAAAAAAATTATAAAAACATATGAAAACGTGCTTAAAATGGGAAAAAACGTATTTAAAAGTAATGTCAATACCAACATTTTTATTTTAAAAATGTTCATTGTAAAATTTTTAAATCAAGAAAAAACATTTTAAATTTAAAAATGTTTATTTTATTTTAAGCACTATGAGAAAAAACGCTGCAGTGTTCTCTATATCATTTTCTCTTCCGTATTCGAAATTGTATCCAACGGCATTCTCTTCATCTTCTCTCAATCCGAGTCCCAACTACAAAAATATAGCCTCCGCTTGTTCTACTCTTCTTTTCTACTTCGCTTTAACTGTTTGCTATCTTTATTTCTTATTCTCCTTATTCTCCTTTTTCTTCTTTATTTTATATTCTGCTCCGGATTCGAACCATGACACCAACATGAAATTCCATCCAACTCTATCACATAGTGGAACATTAAACATTTTATTGAATAGTAGAAACCTATTTATACTTCCCTTTTCCTAAAAAAGAATCCATGAATTATATGAATCATTGTAAAAACAAATTTAAAAAAAATCAATTCTCATTATTGTTTTTGTTGGATTTCTCCTAAAAAAATATTTTCTCACAAAAAAATTTTAAACAAAGAGCGAGTTTTTGAATCAACACTCATTTTCATTTTTAATTTAAGTATGTTTCTTTTTAAATCCAAAATGCATTTTTACTTCAAAAATTTAGATCCTAATTCAAAAATTTCATTTTTAATTTAAAAGTTTTCGTTGTTAAAATAAAAATGGTCTGGTTTAAAACGTGCATTATGAAAACAAAACATTTATTTTTGATTTTAAAATGCTGTTTCCCCCTGAGTGTAAGCGCAGAGGTATTTTTAGTTTCCTTGTACCGATTTCAGCAGTAGAAATTTGATTTACTTATTATAGAACTATAAGAGACTATCTTCAAAATGGGCAGTGTTTGAAAAAGTCGAATTGGCAAAGGCCGGGCTTTCCGGCTTGTATGAAGCGTCCGCTACTGTACTCAAACAATTAAACCTTTCTAGTCTTCTTAACGGCATTTACTGTAGTAACAGATGGTTTTATTTTCGTCGAACTCTCTCGATTTTATAAACTCATATTATATCTTCATAAGTTTATCTCAACTTCTATTAAGTACTATCAGTACAAATGTTTACGGCCATGCCAACTATAATTGGTGACAATAAAGCACGCTAAGATTATGGTTGCGACTATGGCAATGTGGTTATGTCACCTCTATATTAAGTTAAGAAAATATGTTGCATTTACTTTCACTGACTTCGTATCGAAAGGGTTAACAAAAAAAGTCTGCAACCATGTCTGACTTTCCCTTTGCTAACACCTAAACCATTTACATATTCACATTCAGTCATTCACACTTGCCATACCGCATGGACATATGCATATATGTATGTAAATATGTATGTATACAAAAAGATGCAACCAATTCGGCGTGCGAATGGCAATCAACAGATTTGCTGAGATTTACTAACAACATGCATATGTATGTACATGTATATATGCACTCATGTGTGGCATGAAGTGGAGTGTGGCACGAAGCAAGAAAGAAAAAGTCCCTAAATAAATAATGCCCAGCTATTAATACAATTCACTTTGCATATTTATTTACTTGTTTTTTCTGTTTTTTTTTTTTTGTGGCAAGTTGCTTTTGTTTTTGCAAGAAAAGTGGCTTTTAAAATAGAGAAAATGGCCAAAAAACAACAAGAGAAACGATCAAGTACAATGCAACAGCGGGAACACGTTTCTTTTTTTTGCGAAATTTTATATGTATGTATGTATGTATGAATATATGTTGTAGATAGATAGTTTTTTTTTTCGACTGCAACAGCATCGACAATTATCCAACGCACGACGTTTTTGACACGCGTGCAATGCAGGCAACGATGCACGAACAGAGAAGCGTTAGTTGACGTTGGGCTACCGAGACTTACTTATTCATACGATATGCATACATATATATATACAAATATATGAAAAGTATAAGTATATAGATTCTTGCTGCAACTTGGGTGCAGTGGAACTTGCACATGTACACATACATATCCATATACATCAGTGGCGGATGCTTCATACAAGGCGAAAAGCCGGGCTTGCCTAAATTATTTCCTTCATTTTACGAATTTCTTTAAAATCTGGTTATTGTACGCTGGAAATATGTTTACTACTTAATTTCTCATGACGTGTTAGCCCACCAACAACATTCAAGTGTTTTTTTGCAGAGATAGAAAATAAAAATAATTTTTTTTTTTTCGAATTTATAAAAATCATCGATTAAATAGCTTCCTCGACGAAAATTATTAAATTTTCCTTCATCCCTTGACCTCTAGCATCAAAATCCTGGCTGCAATATGTTTTTGTGATTTAAAAAAAAAAATCAGAATATAACTATATTTTTTCGAGCCAGGAGTAAAAATTATTTCTATCCTTTTATTTTTTAAGGATAGAATAAAAATCATTTGTCAGTAACTAATGAACCGCTTAACCGAATTCAACGAACTTGGTACCGATGGATAGAGAGCTGACAAAGTTTTCATATGAAAGTCAATATGACGGGTTTTAATTTGAAAAAAAAAAATAAAATAAAATAAAAATAAGTGGCAACCCCTTATTTTGACCTTAATTTGAAAGCTTTATCAGCCTTCTATGCATAGGTACCAAGGTCATTGAATTCGATTAAGCGGTTGATTAGTTATTGACAAATGATTTTTATTATATCCTTAAAAAATAAAAGGATAGGAATATTTTTTATTCCTGGCTAGAAAATTTTGAAATCAAAGTTTAACGATTTTTTAATTCAAATTAAATAAACAGCCATAAATATTTTTTTTCTATGGATTTTTATTTTAAAAGGAATAAAAATTCATGTTCCTGGATTTTTTTGTTTGTACAGCCAATAACAGCACCAACCTGAGTTAGTGAGCATTTTTTAACAGTTCCACACATGGAATTTTAGGATGCTTTCGTAACAGAATAACATAGCTGGTTTTACTGGTTTACTTCGACTTTTGCTTTTCAAAAACCGCTTAAAAGTTAAGCTAAAGCATCCATTTTTGAGATATTATCTTGCTACTGCTGTAATGTCCGTCGGCATAAATAAACTAAAAATACCTCTGCGCTTTCGTATGAAATTCAGAGATTTCTCAGTTGAGTTCTTCCCAAATGATTCTAATAATAACTTCTCCTCTGCTTTTGTATGCAATTCACGTTCTGATAGTGAAAACTTGAATTTACTTACAACTGAGCCAGGCTTGTTGCTGTGCTGAGAAAGGGTAGGTACAGCTAAAACAACAAAAGTCAAAAACATTATTTTATTTTATCTATTGTTTATCAAAACTTAATTATCTTCATCATCTTCATTTTCTTGATTTATTCCAATACCTTCGGTTTTATTACGTTGTGAATCTAAAAAACAAACCAAATATGCAAAACTAATTTAATTCAAGTCAATGACGGAACCGGAATCAGACTTTCAGATAATACAGCAAAGAAAATTTCATAAATGTCTAATAGCTATGCTTTATGCATAGGCTTCCACAGCCAATTTATGCTACGGCCACCACTGATATACATATGTACATACATATGCATGTGGAAATTTACACTCACGTTCTTTTCATTCTATTCCAATTTGTTTCATTCAACTCTGTTGACTTCTACATTAGTTAAGAATTTGTCGCATGCATATGTGTATATATATGTATTTATTTATGCTTATCCCAGTAGGACTGGGGATCATCGTTTTATTAATCCCGGAGTACTCCCTTTCGAGTACTGGATTACTCCCCATTACTCCCTATTACTTCTATGTATTTTCATACAAATTTCTGTACTCGCTTTTTACATTGTATGTCCTAGGAAGGGTAGTAATAGATAAATCTCCCTTTCCCCTCCTAAAACAACAATGAGAGAGTTTTTGCCAATACTTCCATATATATACATATATACATAATTTTGAAAACAACTATTTGCTGCAATTATGTAGACCACCCAATTGTACTGCTAGAGCCATTTGTTGTTTGGCGTTGTCCCGAACAAATAAGCCAAAACTAACACTTTTAATGGTTCCACACCCACCATCCGGTTCTTCTATCTCTGCTTGATCCTCTGTATCTCTGCTTGTATGTATGTACATATGTAAATATTTTTTTGACGAACTTTATTCTTAAATATGTATGATTGAATTTTCCAAATAAAAACATTTTTGTACTTGAAAAGAAAAAACAGAAAAAAATATTACAGACAAATTTCGCCTGCTAAAAAAAGTGTTTGATTGGAGTACATATTGGAGAAATCTCTTCTATTGCTCCAAAAGGATGCCAAAAGGAGTTATCTATTATTTATAGTTTGGAGAGATCTCCCCTTTTGCTCCACAAGGAATAACATAGTAGCAATAAAGTGTAGAAATATCTTCTATTGCTCCGAAAGGATGAAAAATGGAGTACTCTTTTATTTATCTTTAGAGAGATCTCCCATATTGCTCCAAAAGGAGTAACCTGGGAGCACAAAATTGTACAAATCTCTCATATTAATCCAAAAGGATGTCAAAACGAGTACTCTTTTATTCCTCACTTGGGGAGATCTCTCTTCATGTTCAACTGGGATGGATATAGAATGTAAACGTTAAACACAAAGATGCATATATTCAAAACTTTGAAATCAATTTAAATTGAATGCAATGGGTTAGTATTGTACTAGTTCTATCTCCGGGTAAGTGTTTTGACACACAGATTTGCATTTTAATATAGTTTAATCACCACTGAACAGGTTTTTCGTTCCCAATTTTTTAAGCTATAGATAATTAATACTTAACTACTTGTTTTAAACTTTATTTTATTTCCATTTTTCTTCGTTTATAACATCAAAATTGTTCTTACCCGGGATCATTTGGCATCTCCGATGGCGTACCGGTGCTCATCTCCTGCGACTGGCTCACCAATTCCATTTTCATATCCATCTTAACTGCGTACTTTATTAACGATAAATACCACGACGCGGACTTTTTTCCTCCAAAATCAAAATTTTACTACCCGATACGAGAAATGTGCGTGTTTGGATCCGATTGAATCGATTTTACGACAAGACAAATTAACAAATATACAAGTTAGTATAGAAATAAATTCGGTCTGGCGTTTAATCTAGGGTTATTCTAGCCATGGCTGGAACTACGATGACAATATTGTATAGCATTTACAAGAATTTCTACACATTTTTTCTGTAAACGAATAAACTTAAATCACACGCGAATATAGACGAATTGGAACCGATTTGGGATGTAACAGCGTTGCCACATTTTACTCAAACTCAAGCTAAGTATACACTAAGTATGAACACCACGTTCAGTACGTTCAGTCATATCAGTCTAACAATTGGCACATGCATATAAATATGTATGTATGTACAAAACAGACGAATACAATATCGGCAAAATTTAATCTAAATTTCCGCATTTAAAGAAAAAAGCATTGAAAGGAATTGTGGAGACGCGCACTATTTCGATTTGATTGCATTTCTGACATTTTCTGTTGCTAACTTTTTTTGTTGTCTGCTCTTCTATGTTGTTATTGTGCTGTTGGAATTGTTACACACACATTTACATACATACATATCTATTTGTATGCATATATACATACATACAACTTATTATGCAATCACTTTTGATTCTGATTTTGATCTCGGCTTTTTGTTGCTGTTGTGATTATCTCATCCCAACAGACACTCGCTACAAACTACATAGAGTTAATTATTTTATTATTATTTAATCATCGGTATGCAGTGCATTAACTCCATTCCACAGCTGCTCTGCCTTAATTGCCATTCACCGATGGAGCTTTAATTATTTCAACGTTTTTTTATCGTAATTTCTCACATTATTATTTATTGTTCAGCATTAGTTGAAAGCTGTTGGTTTCGCTGTGAATGTTGTTGTTGCTGTAAGAAATGTTTTTTTTGGTACCTACATATGTTTTGTACGCACCATAACTTTTACACCTTCATACCGATTTTCGAAAATGGGGTGTCACGTGAAAGGGCTTGACCTGTAGATGTGCAGGAAGGTTTAATAAATCTGAAAAGGGTTGCCACCTGTTTAGAAATTTAATCTCCCTGTACAGTTTGATTGATTTTTAAATTTCAGTTACCATATGAAAGGGCTTTACGTTAAAATGAATAATTTACTAAAATTTGTACAAAAAGGGTTGCCATCTGTTCAAAAATTCAGTGTTACGCCATTGTTTGTTTGAGTTTTAAATTTCAGGTGTCATATGAAAGGGCTTTGTATAAAAATATGTAATTTACAATAATAATTTATTATAATTTTTACAAAAAGGGTTGCCACCTGTTCAAAATTTCATTTTTACGAAATAGTTTGTTTGATTTTTAAATTTCATGTACGATATGAAAGGGCTTGAGCTTAAAATGAGTAATTTATTAAAATTTTTACCAAAAGGGTTGCCACCTGTTCAAAAATTCAGTTTTACGCTATAGTTTGTTTGATTTTTAAATTTGAGGTGTCATATGAAAGGGCTTTGCTTGAAAATTAGTAATTTATTATAATTTTTAGAAAAAGGGTAGCCATCTTTTCAAAAATTCAGTTTTACGCTATAGTTTATTTGATTTTTAAATTTGAGGTGTCATATGAAAGAAAACTAGAAACAGAAAGAAGACTGCGACAAATGGCCTTTTGGAGGTCGCTTTAAGGTTAACATATTCTAGAAAATTATTCAGCATACAACTTCATTATGGGGCTCATCGCACAAAATCTTTGTATAAAAAATCTAGGTCCACAGAAAATAAAAATAGCCATTCTATGGGCTAGCATCCCATTCATATTCTGCCAGTTTTAAGGGGAAGTCAAATTTAAAATGACAATCAAAACAAGTAAGGAAGCCTAAGTTCGAGTGGAATCGAACATTAGATACTCAGCTGTATGCTTTCATTGTTTGTTTGCGTTTGTTCGATATAGGGTGTATTTTATATGACACAAGTGCTGCATAAACAGGGCGCAGCCACGCCCATTTTCAAAATTTGTATCAATCATCCAAATAAGCATATAAATATTATTGTTAGTGCAAAATTGCATCCCTCTATGACTTTTAGTTACAAAAACTTCACGTTACAAATTCCAAAAGGGTGTTCCAGAAATATCTTTGTTAAAAAGTAGGCGTGGTCATAAACCGATTTCAATACATTTTTGCGTGTCTATTAACACATGTTATAAAAGTGTATAAACCAAGTTTCGTCATAATATCTCAGTTATTTGTCGAGTAATAGGCACGTAGATTCCTTTGTATAAAAAGAGGCGGTGCCACGCCCATTTTCCAAACTTTTTTATATTTTGTTTCCGGTCTATTGTAGAACTCATGTCACAAAATTTCAGTGATAGATCTTTATATTTGACAGAGAGATCGCTTAAAATGTTTTTATTAGGTCACTTTATAAAACCCATATATAAAAGTGGGCGTGGTCGTCAACCGATTTTGGAAATCTTTCGTCCACACATTTGGCTAAGTAAATATATCACGCGTACCAAATTTCATCGATATATCTTTAACGGTTTATGAGTTATGGCTTATAAAACTTTCAATATTTGCCCCTTAATAAGTGGGCGTGGCACCGCCCATTTTCCAAAATTTTTATATTTTTTGTTTTATGTCCCTAGTTGGTCTCCTGCCACAAAATTTCAGTGATAGATCTTTATATTTGACAGAGATATCGCTTAAAATGTTTTTATTAGGCCCCTTTATAGTTCCCATATATAAAAGTGGGCGTGGCCGTCAACCGATTTTGATAATTTTTCGCCAAAACATTTGTCTAAGTAAGCAAATTACGCAAAACAAATTTCATCGATATATCTTCAACGGTTTCTGAGTTATGACATATAAAACTTTCAATGTTTGCCCCTTAATAAGTGGGCGTGGCACCGCCCATTTTCCAAAATTTTTGTACTTTTTGTTTTATGTCCGTAGTTGGACTCCTGCCACAAAAATTCAGTGATAGATCTTTATATTTGACAGAGATATCGCTTAAAATGTTTTTATTAGGCCCCTTTATAGTTCCCATATATCAAAGTGGGCGTGGCCGTCAACCGATTTTGATAATTTTTCGCCAAAACATTTGTCTAGGTAAGCAAATTACGCATACCAAATTTCATCGATATATCTTCAACGGTTTCTGAGTTATGACATATAAAACTTTCAATGTTTGACCCTTAATAAGTGGGCGTGGCACCGCCCATTTTCCAAAACTTAATCAAATTTCTTCATAACGGCCTGAGCTCAATACGTGGGTAAAATTTTATCACTCTAGCTATATTAGTGGCTGAGATACCAAATTTCCGATTTTTTCTATATAGGAAAAGTGGGCGTGGTCATGGTCCGATTTCGCCCATTTTCAATACCAACCGTCCCAGTCTCGATACCAACTTGCATTTCAAATTTCATCAAAATATCTCAATTTTTACGCGAGTTATCGTGCGTACGGACGGACGGACGGACGGACGGACGGACGGACGGACGGACGGACGGACATGGCTCAATCGATTTCTCTTTTCACCCTGATCATTTTGATATATATAAGTCCATATCTATCTCGATTATTTCATTATGTTACAATCCACCGTTATGAAATCAAAATTATAATACTCTGTGTACTAGTACAGCTGAGTATAAAAATTGTCAAATGTGGCAATATGTGGTTTTCCACCCTCAAATTGTCTCACAGTGTAATCGAAAGCCACAGCATCGCGTGGCAGGGTTTACTATTTTATTCATATTACGCACGGTATTCGTTGGATTTACGTCGCTATCTGTACAGTTTTTGTTAGTTTTTGTTTGAATTCGATAATTAGAGTTTTTGTTTTTTGGACCTTTTTTGACTTAGGGCATAAATACATATATGTATATTGGATTGTTACCTTATGTTTTCTCGTTTTTATGAATAAAATTGAATAAGATAAAATTTCATTGTAGTTTTTCAATGCAAATTGACTTAAATTTTAAGGTTTTATTGAAATAAAAAAAAACGTCCAGGATTTAGAATTTTTCAGAAATTAGAATCACCCTAAAAACAAAGTGGTTCTAATTTGTGAGCGTCTACTGTATTGCAGATACTCATATTGCAAACGTGTGTACATACATACATACATATATACTTAGTTGCATGTCGTTGATGTTACGAATCTAATTGCATTCTCATATGCAACTGAGGGACTGTATAGTATTCTTAGAGCTCCATTCATAAATCTAATACACATGTTCATATCTAACTATGCATATTGGACAAACAAATTTTATATAACATATGTACATACTCTGTGTTCTATGAAACTTTGCACAATTTTATGCATGTTTCGTGTACATACATACATATATCTACAATGTACATACGTATACTCGCTCAAAACTGATCGTTTCCAGAGCGTTTCAACTAATCCCAAACACGACAATATGTTTTATTAGAAAATGTATGGCTGCTCTCTCGTCTCAATGTATATTATTAGTATGTGAGTACAATTGAAAACACGTGACCATCATTTGAAAAGGCCCTGTGCCATGAACTACTATAATAAAGCACTCAATAGGTATTTAGTGATATGCAGTTACCATTTTCATAACAATCGTTGTAATCTTTACTCCCACACGTATGTGTATTTTTCATTAATTTTTATGCAGAATGAAATTTTAGGGCCAATTGCGCAAATTAATGCTCACGGTGTAGACGTTATTCGAGATTTCTCCGGGAGACTCACCCAGCAAACATTCGTAGTCAGAAAGAAATCCTAAACCAGTGCGTTCACACTCCTTATGAGTACATTCTGGAGTCCAAAATGTACATATGTATTTCTGTTCCTAAGGTGGTCGCCCGATATGAGCCTAATTCCATACATCGTATGAGCCTGAATGAGAGTCATAAAAAAGTCCTATTGGGCTCATATTTATGACAGTTTTTTTATTCTTCTATCATTAGCAAAACCAAAAAATAATTATTTTCCATGCATTTTCCTTCCAGCTCTATTTAAACGCTTGTTATTCCCTTTTCCAGGCCTTCTTCACATTCACTGCTTGCTTTATCGCCTTGTCTGTTTCGTATTCTCCTCCTGATTCGAACCTGACACGAATCTGAAATTTATTCTAATGCCATCATATACTGGGACATTCAACATTATATTGAACTTCAGTTATACTTTTATACTTCCCCTTTTTCGAAACAGCATCTGTGAATTACAATTATCATTTTAAAAAACACAAAACAAAAACACAAAAAAAATTCTTAAGCTCATGTTTCACACATATTTCGGTGTAATATATGATTTCAAAAGTTTAAGACTCATATTGTACACATATTTCGGAGTCATAATGTGCTCCAAATTATGAGTGCTCCGAGAATGTTGGATGGGCATATGTTATATGTACATATGTATGTATGTAAGCATATGTATGTGCATATGTATATACCCTATAGTAAATTTGTTTCACTGTTGAAGGATCAGTGATGATTCTTTGTTGAATATTCATCACTATCGTCATAACTCAGTATATTTATACTCAGCTGTACTAGTACACAGAGTATTATAATTTTGATTTCATAACGGTGGATTGTAACATAATGAAATAATCGAGATAGATATGGACTTATATATATCAAAATGATCAGGGTGAAAAGAGAAATCGATTGAGCCATGTCCGTCCGTCCGTCCGTCCGTCCGTACGCACGATAACTCGCGTAAAAATTGAGATATTTTGATGAAATTTGAAATGCAAGTTGGTATCGAGACTGGGACGGTTGGTATTGAAAATGGGCGAAATCGGACCATGACCACGCCCACTTTTCCTATATAGAAAAAATCGGATATTTGGTATCTCAGCCACTAATATAGCTAGAGTGATAAAATTTTACCCACGTATTGAGCTCAGGCCCTTATGAAGAAATTTGATGAAGTTTTGGAAAATGGGCGGTGCCACGCCCACTTATTAAGGGTCAAACATTGAAAGTTTTATATGTCATAACTCAGAAACCGTTGAAGATATATCGATGAAATTTGGTACGCGTGATTTACTTACTTAGGCAAATGTTTTGACGGAAAATTATCAAAATCGGTTGACGGCCACGCCCACTTTTATATATGGGTATTATAAAGTGACCTAATAAAACCATTTTAAGCGATATCTCTGTCAAATATAAAGATCTATCACTGAAATTTTGTGGCAGGAGTCCAACTACGGACGTAAAACAAAAAGTACAAAAATTTTGGAAAATGGGCGGTGCCACGCCCACTTATTAAGGGGCAAACATTGAAAGTTTTATATGTCATAACTCAGAAACCGTTGAAGATATATCGATGAAATTTGGTATGCGTAATTTGCTTACTTAGACAAATGTTTTGGCTAAAAATTATCAAAATCGGTTGACGGCCACGCCCACTTTTATATATGGGAACTATAAAGGGGCCTAATAAAAACATTTTAAGCGATATCTCTGTCAAATATAAAGATCTATCACTGAAATTTTGTGGCAGGAGTCCAACTACGGACATAAAACAAAAAATACAAAAAATTTTGAAAATGGGCGGTGCCACGCCCACTTATTAAGGGTCAAACATTGAAAGTTTTATATGTCATAACTCAGAAACCGTTAAAGATATATCGATGAAATTTGGTACGCGTAATATATTTACTTAGCCAAATGTGTGGACGAAAAGTTACCAAAATCGGTTGACGACCACGCCCACTTTTATATATGGGTATTATAAAGTGACCTAATGAAATCATTTTTAGCGATATCTCTGTGAAATATAAAGATAATTCATTGAAATTTTGTGATATGAGTTCTACAATAGACCGGAAACAAAAAATAAAAAAAAGTTTATAAAATGGGCGTGGCACCGCCTCTTTTTATACAAAGAAATCTACGAGCCTATTATTCGACAAATAACTGAGATATTATGACGAAACTTGGTTTATGCACTTTTATAACTTGTGTTAATAGACACGCAAAAATGTATTGAAATCGGTTTATGACCACGCCTACTTTTTAACAAAGATATTTCTGGAACACCCTTTTGGAATTTGTAACGTGAAGTCTTTGTAACTAAAAGTCATAGAGGGATGCAATTTTGCACTAACAATAATATTTATATGCTTATTTGGATGATTGATACAAATTTTGAAAATGGGCGTGGCTGCGCCCTGTTTATGCAGCACTCGTTTCATATAAAATACACCCTATATCGAACAAACGCAAACAAACAATGAAAGCATACAGCTGAGTATCTAATGTTCGATTCCACTCGAACTTAGGCTTCCTTACTTGTTTTATTTGTTCTTGTTTTTTTTTTTCTGAGGAAAGCAAACCATTTATATGAAAAATTCATCAGTCTTTGTATGAAAGTATTCACTGATGCCTCCTCGTCATAGGTGAATTGCATCAGTGATTCATTAAGGATTCACTGCGGATTTTTACTGCAGGGTATTTACGTAGCTTCAACAAGTGAATTTATATAAAACAGATAAGGACGACTTCAAATGCCTGAATTCATACCCTTCAAGAATAAATGACTTTCTTTTACCAAACGCCATTAAATAAACTATTTTACATAATGAAGTATATCTAACGACAACTCTTTTCACGTTCTGTTAATTACAAATACATACATATTCAGTTCAATTTCAATATTATGCAACGGTCTATAACAAGGGTCTTCACAGCTATCGCGCTTCCGCGCTTTTTGTTTTTGTGCCGCGCTTAAGCATAGGCAAGCGCGCCGAAAATCACCGCGACCGCGCATTCTATCCTCTCGCCTACAAACGAAGTTTAATGCTATACCCATTTAGGAAGAGCGGCGCAAAATTACTATTAATTCATGTGAAATTACTTATAAATGAATAATTTTGGAATTTTTTTTGTATCAAACAATTTTTTCACTATCAGACCTGGAAGACAAATTATGGTGTTAGTTTATTTTATTATATTGAAAACTTTTAAAAGTATTTAATGAAACCTGAATTTTTAAAGCAATCAATTCCGACGGTGTTTGTGTACACGCCATTTTTGGCTTCCATTTTTCTTTTTTATTTTCTGCAGAAGCGAGCTACAGCGAGTCGCCGCCTACACACTGAGACAAATTGTTGTAAATTAAGATTTGATATGGAATTCAATAGTGTGATATGTATGTACTAGGGATTCCAATCCCGGGATCCCGGGATCCCGCCCTTTTTGACAACCCGAAAATCCCGGGATAGCTAGAATTTTCTCCCGGGATTTTCGGGATAAGATAAAGAGAGACTATTCCGCTATTATAGCAAAGAAAAGTTATATTTTATATAATTTTTATTGGTCTCAGATCTGTATACTAATAGCATTTCCTATTCTGAATGAAAATGTTGCACTATTACACTGCAGCATTATTAACATGTATCCTGTGCCCTATTAAAGTGTTGCATTTTTCATGTGATGAATGAAACAAAAATAATGCAACCTTTTACTTGTGCTAAGAGCAGAAAATGTTGCCCGTAGTCGGGCCAGTTTTATATTTTGTCAATAGAACAGACAGCCCTAAAAAAGGGTTGAGTCTGTGTGGAAGAGAACAAAAAAATGTGACAGCCGGAAGAAAGTGCGACATTTTTGTTAGAATAAAAAAGTCCATTAGTCAAAGTAAGGATTAAAATTTTTGATTTTTTTAATAATTAATTTTTTTTGTGTTGAAGTACGCGTTATGAGGAAATGTACGTTAGGTATTTTTAAAGCTTTTAGCTTGTGACAAAATTCATTTGATAATTTATATTTCCTGATTTTTGGTCCTTTGTTTCTCAAATGTTTTTTGGAATTTTCCCACATGGAAAGTAAATAATGGAAGAAAATAGAAACAAAATTTTAATTAGACTTGATAGTCTTACAACACTGTACTAAAATTAAATACGCAGCTGCCTCCGATTTTGCCTCCGATATTTATCTATTCAGAAGTTGCATTCATTTTCTGAAATTTTCGGCTAACTTGGAAATATTCGCTTAAACAAAGTGCGTCGTTATATTCTAAAAAAAATTTTATTGGAAATTATCAAATACCAACTGCAAAGGCAAATGTTTTGTTCGCCAAATATATGTAATTTTCGTTGTTGGTTGTGCTTTTTGAAGTAACTCTTAGGTATTATTAAATAATACGCATGATCTTACATTCCTATTTTATCTTGTTACTAATAAAATAATAAAAAATGGCAATAAAAATCTATTTTTTCATTGCATTTTAAAGTTGACATCCCTTGTCAAGTTTGCTTTAGCTAAAATCCGCTTTCGGTTATCTGCCATCTTCAGTATCTTATTTCGTTGTCAAATAAACGTTCTTTCGCCACATAACCGAAACCGGTTTATAACCAAATCAAACCTGACAAGGGACGACAGAAAATCCTTCCGCAACACATGGCACTCCTACCCTGTCGGAAAAACAAGCAACAAAAGAAAAATTTGAATTACTTATTTTCTCATTAATTTAGTAAGGAAGCACATTTTTGTTTCATCTGTTTCACTTTGTTATTAAATATTCATAAAAATACAGACATCTCTATAGTTATACATATGTATTTGGGTTTGCTAATTATATGAGGCCAATTTCTTTGTTTCAATTGAAAGTTAAAAAAATAAATTAAAGAAAAAACATTTATATAAAAATAAATAAACTTTGATTGAAAAGAAATCAAAATGTTTCTCTAAAAATGTATTTACTTTTTTCAACCCAAAATGTGGGAAAATAATACTGGTCGAAAAATTTTTGTACAAGAAAAAAAATTCTACGTTTCAAAAGGATTTCGGTGTAGTTTTTGAGATATTCATGTCCAAAGAGGCGAAAAACTCAGTTTATGGCCATATTCACTCCTCAATATTTTTAAAATTACTCACTTTCATTAAAACCTGATTACATTTATTGAAAGCACGATGATTTCTCTTTAAGACAACGTAGATATCTGAATAAGATACCCGAAAAAGCAAAGCGCTGTTTTCAAGAAATGATCGTTCTTTCAATAGCTGCAATCATCTTTTAATAAAAATAAATAATTTAACAGATTGAGCAGTCAATGTAGCAAAAAATCGCATTTTTCGTCTCTTTGGACATGAATATCTCAAAACCTACACGTATTACCGAAAATCCGACTTCAGATTCAGAATCAGCGCACCCAAATCCTTTAGAAAAGTAGAATTTTATTTGAGTTAGAAAATTTTTTTGGAAATTTGATCGGCCTGTGTAAATAAAGTCCAAATCCCGGGATAAATCCCGGGATCCGGGATTGTAAGAAAAAATCTCGAAAATCCCGGGATCGTAAAAATCGGAAAAATTGGAATCCCTAGTATGTACTTATGTAGATTTTTTAACACATTTTTATTAGCTTCACCTGTATGCATATGAGTTATTTCTTTGTGCCTAAAAATACGCAATATATTTTCTAATGAGATTAATTCAATCAGATGGCGCTGTTTTAGCTATAAAACTTATAGTATAAAATTTATAGTACCTATGTATAAATTAAACTTTAACTATTAAAGCGTGCGCTAATAATGAAAAATATAAAAACGCACAACACCAGCACCATAAAAAAAATATCAATTTATATATTTTCGAAATTTTTCGGGTGTACTTTTAATAATGGAGGAAGTGGGCGGCCCCAATTTTTTTGCTGTTATTGTCGGCCATGATTTTTATTTCAAAGTAACGGTACCCGCGCTTCCATAAGGGCTTTGTGGAGATCACTGATCTATAAAAAAGTCCGTTTTATGTTAATGTGGGGTATAGGTACACTCAGAAAAAAAATCATCAACACGATTCATGTAAAATTAACACGATCGATCTTTACACGTAGAACAGCAACAATTTTTTCAAATTACACGATGTTTGAAACATGATTTTGGCTTTGTAACTGTCATCTAAAAATTTGGTAAATTCAACCAAATTTTATTGTTGATACAACATGAAGAAATTTTAAATTATACAAGATGATTCAAATATAAAATTTTATTCCTAAATGTCATTTGGAATTTGGTTTATTTAACATGATGATAGTGTCAATATAAACTAAGGAAAGTGTTAAAAAAATTACGTACCAATTCTAGTGTTAATACAACATGAAAACAAATATTAAAACAACAAGAACCACAATTAACAATAAATGTTGGCTGATATAACACGAAACCATTTTGAAACATAAATGTCATTTATAATTTTGGTTTATTTAACACGATGATAGTGTCAATATAAACTAAGGAAAGTGTTAAAAAGAACGTCAAAACTATTTTGAAACACAATTTTTTCAACGTTTGAGGTTCTGCTGTTCGTGCAAAAAAACAAATTATTATTATTTTTTTTAGCAAAAAGAAAATTTTGTGCCGTGGCAATGATGGGAGTTCAGCATCATTGGCAGTGCGTGATAGCGGTTTTTCCATTTATATTTTCAGTTTGCAGGTGAGTTAAAAGTAGATTGCATTTTTTTTCTAAAAGTTTTAATGTTCAACATTTTTGCTTTCCTCTTCATAGTTTGCAATTTTTACCACGAGGAGATGTTTAGCGAATGGAGTTTTGCACGCAGCATGTGGTGCATATACCGTTGTGTTAGCGGCCAAACATTACTCGGTGCCAATATGTAAGTGCTTTTGTGGTCGGCCCATATCGAGCGATACCGAGGCAGCTGTTTATTGATCTTATGATTATATATTTTGTTTTATATTATTATATAGTTTTTTATTTATAAAAATAAATTGTAAAATCAACAAGACTTTCAAGTTAATTTAAGGTGAAATCAAAAAGATTTTATTGTTAATTCAACACGACAATTTCGTGTTAATTTAACTAGCTTAAATTGTAACATTAACTATTTAAAATTGTAAAATCTACAGGAAAACTCAATACTTAGTGTTAATTCTACAGTTATCATCCTGTCAAACTAACACACGACAGTAGTGTTAAATTTACACGTTTACAGGATGGCATACATTAAGAATAGTGTTGAAAAATTTTAACCACAAAATTTGTTGATTTTTGGTTGATTTTACAGGATTTTTTTTCTGGGTGTAGATCGAGATTGTATACAATCAATTGAAATATATAAAGACAATTATTGAACTCGATCAGCGCTAATTGAACACAAATCATAGTTTCGTATATACATATGTATGTATTTATGTATGTAGGTATGTATATATATAAATAAAATTTTCCGTAGTCAGTGGTGTTTACTGCCTTTTGAAAGGTAGGTCTAACTTTTATTTATGCTGCCCAACATTCCAACCTATCGAATTGCATGCTCGACGGAGAGGTAGATAAGAGTCAATTTACAACTTATTTGTACATATGTATGTATGTATGTAAATATGTATGTTATTATCAACAATATCTTATATGTACATATTTTTGTATGTTCATATACATAGTTGCATTTCACTAACGGCGGATAGCAACCTACCGTGCTTTTGCAGTTCAAATGACCTCGATTTGGTTTTTTGCTTAATTTTAAAATTGATTAACAGTAGCACTAACAAATAATTTTTTATTGCATAAAAAAATTAATTTAATATTTATAATAGGCAATTGGGCTAATTTTTCTTTAAAGCGAGCACAAAAATCCCGCCGGCAATTTATAATCGATGCTAGCAAGTATAAGAAGCATTTTTACGGTGACAACTTTACTCTCACTCAACAGTTGACGATCGATTTTTAATATCACAGTAGCGTGTTAAATTAAAGATAACTGCTCAAAATTAAAAATTTAACTTCTAGTTAACTGCATGCATAAATCAGCTGTTTTAGAAAGCATGTTGCAACCACAGCTTTTTCTCTGATACTCGCCAGGAAAATTTCATTTGTTTTATACTCTTAAATATGTGATTTTTTGTTCAACAATCATTAATATTTTGTGACGCAATCTTTTTTCAATGATTTTATTTTATTTACTTTTTCATAGAGATGCAGCAAACTGGCCCTTAAATCATTAATGTCAAATTGAAATTTATTTAACTATACATATGTACATATGTATGGTAATAGAAAGATTTGAGTTAAAGTGAACACTAACTAACTCGTAACTGTAAAAATTGCCTTAAGACTTTGAGCTATAGAAAAAATACCCAAGCAAAAATATAAATCACGGAATTATACTAAACTTTTTGGAGCGAATAATTAGATATGAAGTTAGACTAGGAAATTTTTTTTTTTTGCTATTGTTTGAGTTGCTTCCATATTTCCGCTTACCCCAAATTTTCAAAAGGAAATTTTAAATGTTTCATAATTTTAACACCGTTTCCTTGTTTTCAAAAATTAAAAAAAATAAATGATATACAAAATTGGTATCTATAAGTAAGTACTTAATCTGAACCTGCCAACTTCCAATAAAATTGCTCCTATAAAAGGCACTTGAAGCAGTTCATTTGTTTACTATAGAATTCATTCAGGCTCAAGACCCACCGCACCGCACTTTTTTAGTTTTAAGATGGAGAAGCTTTCAAATAAATTATTTCCCATAAATGGAATGATATTGTTTATTATTGTAGAATTTTATTTCGACACCAGCATGCATCTGAGAGAGAACATCCCAGTAGGCACAAAGATCTACAAATCATCAATAATTTCCTCATTACATTTCCTTTAGGGAAGATAACAACTTCCATGACTATGCCCCATGACTATCACACGGTGATGGCCGCCTTCGCATGAATTGAAAGCTTCGGGCTTTCATTCCAAAACGCATGCTTTTTTCATATTATCGTTATGATACTCTTATTAAGTATTCAGAATGAATTTTAGCAGTATTATAGTGCTGAATATATAGCTGCATACCACCTTTGTTATGCACTTCATTCGTATAAATTTTTCTGTTTCGGCTTACTCTTCTTAACTCCTACTTTAGTCTGTGAAGAAATGATCTGTGCTCAATTTGTACGTGCCGCTCAACATACTTTAGGAGTATCTGTGGTATATCTAACAAAAGCAAGTATAGTGGCATGAAAACAAATCTAATCACCTCACAAATGGGCCTAGTGGTATAATTTAAATGTGTATATTTATACATCCCAGCAAACACAATCTCTAACGTTAGAGAATTTGTGGTGACTACATTAGATAACTAGTGTAATTCTCAAAATATGCTCTAATCGAAAGCAAAGGTTGATAACTACACTGGAATTCAATTGGAAGCTGATTAGAAAAAGAAGTATTTGCAAATTCTCATTAGAATCTGATTAGTTATGTAACTACTTTGGACTTCGATTCGAGAATTATAATTTTCTCGATTTGAGAATCATATCCCGTTTTGTTTGAGATCACTATGAATCTCGATAGTTTCTAGCATCGTCCTCTAACGTTAGATACATGTTTGAGAAAAGGGCTAGTTAGTTCTCGAGTCATTCTCAAATCGATATCAAACCTCAATGTTGGTTGGGATATCTCGCTCAATTGATCTTATTGAAATTTCAAATTCGCCAATTTCCAAGTTGCAATTAAAAAAATTGTTTGTGATCTTATTGATAAACTCGCGCAAAAATTTCAAACGATAGTGCTTTTATGCACATACATCTTTAGATACATATGTACATACATACATATGTACATAGTACACGCGTTTTCGGTTCGAGGCAATATCTCTTTATTGATGTCACTTCGATCTCAATAAAAATATTTTATGCACACATGCATACATGCATGTAGGTACATACATATAGATAATTATACACACATATTTATATGTATATTTATTATAGTACATGCATATGTTTGTATAGAATTGTTGCAAATTTTTGCAAGCGCTTCTTGCGTTTTTTTTTTTTTTCAAAGGTTTCACAGACTATTGCAACGACTTTTTTTATTCCAAAAAAAACATACACGTACACTAAAAATTTCAAAATATTTTTAATTATTCCATTTCTTTCGCTGTTTTTATTACTTTATTAAAATTCACCTTTCTATTGCATCACTTCAATCACCATAGCATAGTTTGTATATAAACCACACGCAACTTAAAATTACCGCTTTCTTTAGTTTTATTCCAAACTGAAAATTAAAAAAAATTAAACGTTTTCAATTTTATTACTATTATGTGAATTCAGCGGCAGTTTAAAATTGACAAATTTTCTTTTCATTGTACTATATTTTACAATTTTACCAATTGCACTCCATAACAACAACACAAAAAACGCATTTCAATTATTACGGTTGAATGAATTTGACGGTGTTGCCTTTTGCATTTTGCATTTTTCGGTTTTCGATTTATGCACGGCTCGCTCGATCAAGCTCTCCACTAACATGCCAAGCAAGCACTCACGACAACTTCCTATGCGCTACTGAAATGGAAATCTAGCGGTGGCGACTAACGGAATCACAAAATGTAGGCACATGCATACATACATACATATATGATGAACACACAAACCGTGGACCAGCAACCGTTCCACTAGCCGACCGAACGTACAACCCAACCACCCACCCACCGGCCGACCGACCCATCGTCATACATACCTAGTTGATGTTTGCTTGTTTGAAGCGCCGACGTCGCTTCGACAAAAAAAAACGCGCTTGCTACAACAACTACATACATACATACATACGTACATTAATTACTAGCGCACCAACAAATTGCTGCATTGGCTTGCACATGCATACAATCACCACACATACATATGCACATACATACAAATAGGGCAACAGCAGCAGCAGCAGCAAACGTGGCCGCACCGCCAACAGCGACACAGATGCAAGTCGGCTAAATGATAAAAGTCGAACGTTGCTGCCATTGCTAGAGCCGGCATCACAAACAAAATGGTATTAGTGCCTAGTAAGTATGTAATAGATACAAGTATGACAAAAAAAACAATAACAACAACAATAAACGCGGCAAGTACGTACATACATATGTATTTAGCTGACTGCGCTAGAGCAAAACTTTAACAAACAGTAAATATGTACATATGTATGTATGTAGTACACCCACATGGCTTTCGTAATCATCAAAACACACCTCTGCGATCATCCCAATCTAAATAAATGCATATACATACATATGTACATACTCGTGCATACACCGCCCCCTTTTTGGCCTATCTTACTGTGCAACAGAGCACCGGTGCGTTGGGTGCTTACAGCAATGTCTGTCATTGTTGTTGTTGTTGCTGTTGTTGCTGTTGTTGTTGCTGTTAGCTTGCTTTGCCGCTCCCTTGACTTTAGTAGAGCAGCATCAAACGTAGCGACGAATGCGACTATGAGCGCTCAATGAAACAGCTGAGATAACAGCTGAGCAACAACAATGAAATAAGAGAGAAATTGTTTGCAATAATAGGTTATATATGAACATATGTAAGTATGTATGCACTCATATGTATGTAAGCTAGAATAATTGAACGACTAGTGACTAGTCCCTGAAGGGTATAGCGATTCTATATATTCATCGGGCTCCAATGGGAAAAAATACATCTATGTCTCCTCTTCTTATTAATTGGCGCGTAACCATCTAGACGACTTTTGCCGAGTCCAAGAAAGCACGTCTGTCGCTTCTGTTTCGGTCTAGCTGGCGCCAATTTGAGATACCAAAGGAGAACGACCCTTCTTCATCTGATCTTCCTAGCGCAGTGGAGGTCTTTCTTTTCTACTGCCTTTAGCGAGAAACTATCTTACTTTACAAACTGTTTTCAAAACAGCAGAATACATCCATAAATTAAAGAAAAGTGAAATAAATAACACTAGTAAATCCGGCCACGCGATGCTGTGGCTTTCACTTACACTGTGCCACAATTTGACGGTGGAAGACCACTTATTGCCACATTTTACAATTTCTTGAAAGCCATTTTAAATTCGACTTCCCGTTAAAAATGGCAGAATATAAATCGGCTTAAGCCCATAAATCATTTTTAATAAAATATATATAGAAGCGTATAGATATTTACCGATTATTTTTATTTTCTGTGGACGTAGATATTTTATAGAAAGATTTTGTCCGAGGAGCCCCATAGTGAAGTTTTATGCCGAATAATTTCCTAGCCGCTGTGGTGCAGTGGGTAGAGTGGCCGCTGTGGTGCAGTGGGTAGAGTGCTCGCCTGCTATGCCAGAGGTCTCGGGTTCAAACCACGGTCCGAGCCAAACACCAAAACAATTTTTCTAATTAGTAAAAATCCAATTATTGGGTTTTTTAAGAGCAGCGGTCACATCTCGGCAGTGGGCGGCATACCCTCCGAGAGTATTTCTGCCATGAAAAAGCTTCTCACAAAAAATGCGTTCGCCGTTCGGAGCCGGCATAAAACTGTAGGTCCACCCAATTAGTAGGAAAAACAAAAAGGAGCACACCTCGAATTGGGAGAGAAGCTCGGCCATAAAACTCGTCAGAGTTATAATAGCGCCATTGTATTATTATTATTATTAATTTCCTAGAACATTTTAACCTTATAGCGATCTCCAAAAGGACATTTGTAGTACTCCTCTTTCTCTTTCCGGTTATTTTTCTTTCTCTTCCCCTTCCTCTTTTATTTGCGCTTCCTTTTCTCTTTATACATTTTATTTGCCGTACTCTTTCCTCTTTCGCTTTCTTTTGATTACCCAACTACGGAGCAAGACCTTTCATTGCACTTCAAATTTAAAAGACGAACTGTAGCGTAAAAATTAAATTTTGAACAGGTGGCAACGCTTTTTTGTAAAAATTTTAATAAATTACTTATTTTTACGCAACGCAATTACTTATTTTTACAACGGTGTAAACGTTGCGAAAAATCGCTTAGCGTAATATACATAAAGATACTTGGTAAGCGGCCAGTTATAACTGGATAAAAGACAATAAGTGGAAGGTGGTCAGCAGCCGCAGTAGTCGCATATTCATATTCTAGTATCTAATTCTTGACACATACCGCTTCAGTCGCCTTTTTTTTTGCTGGGTATATTCACACATTCTCGTATCTGCCTGAGTATATAACCATTACATTATAATTGTTGCTGTTCTCATTTTAAAATGTTATTGTTTACACAACCATCAATGCAGTGATAAAAAGCAACACGAAGGTGCTGCTGCCGTGCAGTTAATGCGTCAGCTCGCACTATGTGCAACGGCCTCAGTCAGTCGGAGTGCCAGACGACCAGCTTTAGGTTGATAAATCTCTCTTAAATACGGCGATAGCAGGGTTGCTATATGCTATGTATGTACATATGTATTTTGAAAAATCTTATTGGTAATAGGCTGAAGAGATTTTAATTTTGTAGACAGAGCTTTTAAGAGCACAAAAGTTTTTTACATCAAAATATATGTGCATACGTGAATTCCAGATTGCCAATGACTGAGCTGGTTGTAACTGCATATGTTGCTGTTATGTTATATAAGCCTACGCAACTAGAAGAAAAATGTCTCCTAAGTAATGATCTTCCGCCGCAAAGTTAGTAACGAAATAAGATAAACGAGAAAGGTTTTTTACTAGCGAAGTTCTATTGTACCGAAAATTTCATTCTTGCACCTTTAAATTTCAGCTCTTGAGAGCAAACATATCTAATTTCTATGGAAGTGTATGACGATTGAAAACTTGAAAAGTCACTCCTAAAATTCCATGTCATTTGAGGTATGTGTGACACTATTAAAGTACTAAAGTAAACAGGAGTAAGCATCAGGATAAATGTTACGTATACGCCATACCCTCCATTCACGTCGCTGCTTTGTTGGGAGAATGTGTCGTTTCCAGTCGAAGTTGTACCTCACAAACATTTTTCTTAATTCTCAATTTGAGATGCATTTGAGAACCAACCTTATTCTCAAAACTCAAACGTTTGTTATCAAATGCACCTCGATTTTCCCGTTGGTGAAATTTTCGAGAAAATCTTTATTCTCAAATTGAGAATTAAGGTTTTCTCAAACGTTTGAGATTTTTTGGTCTGATGTTTTTTGGGTACATACATTTTAGGGTTGTGCGCAGTTTATCCATTAATTTCAGTACAGCAAAAACCGGCATTCGCAAACAAAATCTCCCGCCAAAGACAGCAACAACTGTACATAATATGGCTGATGACATGGCGACGTTATCATTCGACATACTAATAAAAGAACAAAAGATGACCGTCTAGGAAATGGAAGACCGTTTTGATTTTCACTTTTTAAGTACTGAAATAGAATATTAACATTAGGATATATAATTTATAGGCGAATTTATTTTTTTCTAAGTCCTATCTGAAAATTTATATCAGAGTTGTAATTATTATAAGAGAAAAAATAAAAATCAAAAAATAATTATTATTGAAAGAAACATATTTTAAAAGTCTTTCCATAATAGTTATTTCTGAGATATTTTTTTTTAAGTCGTTTTGTAATTATTATAAATGAGAAATTTTGTTTTATATCTTCAAAGACTTTTATATTGAGACAAATTTGAAAAAAGTCTTTGAGTAATTATTATCTGTAACAAATTGTTTTTTAAGTCTTCAAAGACTTTTTCATTGAGACGAATTTCAAAAATATCTTTAAGTAATTATTTTGACTAACAAATTCATTTTTTATATCTTCAATAAAAATCTTTCATACAATTTCAAATTGGAAATTTGCTTGAATTTTGAAGTACTTATATGAAAGTTATTTTTATATTATACTAGCTGGCCCGGCAGACGTTGTTCTGCCTAAAATTTATTCCTATAAAGCTATAAAACTGTAAATTCTCTGAACAAAAGAGATATATGTACATATATTCGCCGCGACAAACCTAATTTCTCCTATCCCCATCTCTGTCTCTATCTCTATCTCTATTTCTATCTCTATCTCTATCTCTATTTTTATCTCTATTTCTATCTCTATATCTATCTTTATCTTTATCTCTATCTGTATCTCTATCACTATCTTTATCTCTATCTCTATCTCTGTCTCTATTTCTATCTCTGTCTCTATCTCTATTTCTATCTCTATCTCTATTTCTATCTCTATTTCTATCTCTATCTTTATCTCTATCTTTATTTCTATCTCTATCTTTATCTCTATCTTTATTTCTATCTCTATTTCTATCTCTATCTTTATCTCTATTTTTTTCTTTTCTATCTCTATCCCTATTCCCATTCCTATCACTATCTCAAAATGTATGGGAAAATATTTTTTTTTTTGCATTTTTCGGGAATTTTATTGGATATTCTCCTATTCTGAATTGGTGTCAATCATCGAAATCGGTGCAGGCGTTCTTGAGTTATACGCGTTTGTACTAACGCCACTTCCTTTTATATACTATATAGATTTATATGAAAGTTATTGAAAATTTTTTGAGACTTTTTTGAACTTTGTCTCAATGAAAAAGTCTTTGAATATATAAAAAACCATTTGTTACTGATAATAATTACGCAAAGACTTTTTTCAAATTTGTCTCAATATAAAAGTCTTTGAAGAGTTAAAAAATATATATTTGAAATAACTATTATAGAAAGATTTTTAAAATATAAGTTTCTGAATAATAATTATAGAAGATTTTTATCATTTTCATCAGGAAAAAAATATTATCAAAAGACTTTTATGATTCTGAAGAAAATTTGTAAGACCTTTTTATAATTTCAAAATGAAATAATAATTATTCTACATCTCTGATTTATATTCTTAAAAAATGGTTAAAAAAAAGTATGATACATTCATATATGTATGTATGTATATACTATATAAGTATTAAAAAATTGTTTCTCGCAAATTTATCTATGCTTTAGAAGACAGCCGAAATAAAGATGCAGATACCTCTAATTTTAACACAGAAGCAAATTGAAGAGGATTACATCGATTTGGAGAGAAGCTATCTTAAAGCTGTCCAAAGCATAAAAATATTTAGCAAATTAATGTAAAATGCTTTTTTCTTTATAATTTTATTTAATTTTTTGTTAGTTTGAGAAAATATTAATTTAGAAACAGAATTAGATAACCGATGAATAAGTATTATCCATCCAGTAATGCTTTTCATAAGTATCTCACCTGACTTTGTAGGACTTTACTTTACAACCTTGGAATTGACTTGGTAGTATCAGCTATATAAGTACATACGTAAAGACTAATGGGCCCGTCAGAATGAATACTTTTCCGGCAATCCAGCACCGTTTAACTGACACATACTTCAATTTCATATATTTGTTACGGCAAAGTTGAAGTACTGATTGTGTCGATTTTCATTCAAATACATGTAATTCCACTCTGCTGTCAGTTAAACGGATTGCTGGATTGACGGAAAAGTATTCATTCTGACGCCCCTATAAAGCTTCTTCCACAAAATTTATGAATGAAAAAGCTTTAGAATTTTAAAGCTCAAACTTACGCCGTGCGCAAGGATGGTGAAATCACAAATAAATAATCAAATCCGTATTTATGTACATGATGGTAAATGTAGTACATACGCAATTGTGTCATAAGAGGAGAATACATTTATTTCAAGAGAATGTAAAAAGCCAGAAAGAGCGAACTTTGTGTGGCGACAGTGCATGTAAAGTTTCAGCGTAAGCAGAGCGCTGCCTTTGACATTGCCGCTGCCACTGCTTCAGCTGAAAGCGTTTATTGTACGAGTTTCGCTGAAATGCACATGTCACGTGCTTTGCCACATGCAAAGAATGAGGAACGCGGCCGGAACGAGATTTGACGAGGACATTAACGAGCAGAAAACGAACCGGGTGAAATGTTTCATGGGCCTATAACAGACAACCAGCAGACAACTTACCAACTGTTATGGTCTTCTGCAATAATCTCAGTGCACCGGTAGCAGCAGTTGATTAATAGTTTAACAGTGCAGACATGGTTTGGAAGGGCAAAGATATAATGTTCAACTTAAAAAAAAAATTAAATGTTGCTCATACGTACGGTACCGTGTAATCAAAAAAGTTCAAACACCATAGGTCTACGTTTGGGGGTATAGTACCAAGTTCTGAAATTTTGGATTTGAAGCATTTATTGTAGTACACAAAGCGATGTCGGCGAAAATCATCGATATCGAATGAGTATAACATAGAGATTGCATGCAACCGATTGTTCAGATTTAGACATTTTGACGCATAACTTCTCCATTTACACAATTAGGGGTATGAAAATTTGTACTCATATTGACCTAAACAACGTTACGGAAAATTGGACTATGTGCATAGTTGGAGAGGATGGTTTGACTCAAAGTACCTTTCTCCCATCAAAAACTGCCACTCAATTTGTGAGAACCAATCGAATACGTAGTACACACAGTGATGGTAGACACTTTTTTGGAAATTCCCTACAGGGCAAGAAAAAAATCCCTACTTTTCCCTACGCCTGTTTCAAATTTTGAACGTTTTTTTCTTATATAAATAATGGAAATCAGCTGTTATATACTGGGAAAAAGAAAATCAGCCTTATCGTGAACTTCATGTGAACAAAATGTTCCCAAAAATTACCAAGCAAAACAAAAACAAAATGTGAAAAATTGTTATTGTTTTGCTTTATATTTTTCGAGGGAAATTTTTCACATGAAGTTCATTGTAGGGCTGAATGATAATTAAAATTTTTAATTTTAGTGATATTCATCCTTAAAAAATTATCCTTTCCTTCGCTCTTAAAATTAAATTCAAAATTTCCCCACTCTTGCTGAAGTGCGCAAGCATCTACCTTTAAAAGTTTTTTATTACATTTCACTCCCATTCCAATTTCACGTTATAAAAATTTCATTTCTTCAAGTGTACCTGCACCATTTTCATAAAATTTTTCCACTTTAACAGTTTTATAATATAATAAAAAAATCTTTTGCTCCGATGCCCGGATGAAAAGTATCGTGTTATCCGATAGTTCAATAAAATATCTTTAAGCTTGTCTTCGCGATACGGCAGCTTGTCTCCAATTACGCAATTAAAGGATTCGACAGTCAGTTTTGCCAATAAATCCCTACATTTAGCTATTTTTTCAAAATCTGTCCTTTTTTCCCCACGGTCACTTGTTTCCGACTAAAATCCCTACATGTAGGGAATTTTCCCTACGTATCACATCACTGAGTACACAGAGTATTATTTATTTCTAAATACACATCGAGAAAAAAGATACTGGTAGATCAACGGAATTACGGGTTAAAACAACATATTTCACAGTCAAATCACATCCAAAAGATATATCTGTTAAATTAACAGACGTTTGTTTTAACAATTGAACTACTCTGAAAACAAAAAATCGCTGTGAATCCAAACACTTTTACTGTTAAATCAACAACTTTCCGCAGTTGAAATTTTGTCATTTAAAAATAAATCCCTTCGTGTTTTTACATGGCAATTTATTTCTAACAATTACTTTACTTTATAATCTGTATTTTTAGAGCTATTGCCAAGTTTTTTAATCTTTTGCTTGCATTTTTCTCTTCATCCTCACTCCGTTCGGTTTCCAAGTACAAATATGTAGCTTCATCTCCGCTTGTTTTCCATTGCGGCACCTTCTTTGCCTTCACTGCTTGATATATTGTGTTCTCTATTTTATATTCTCCTTCGATTTCTAAGCAGGACATCAACCGGAAAATTCAATCCAACGGCATCATATTTATAGTGCGATAACATTATATTGAACTTTAGTGGCTTTTATAATTACCTTTGTTTGAAAAAGCATCCGTGAATTAAAACTCACTCACGTAAGCAAAGCAACAAGTAACAACGGAGAAACCTGGCAAAATAAATACTTTTTCTTTTGATAGTCAACAGTAATGATTTGTTAAATCAACAAATAAATACAAACGTTACAGCAACAGATATTTGGGTTAAGTTAACAGTGACTTAGTTATATCAACGAAGATTTCTGTTAATAATTGACGATCAGTCCTGTTGAACTAACAAATAGGTTTTAATAAATATATTTGTTAAAGTAAATGATGTTTTCGTTTATATAACTCTAAATGTGTCTACTTAAACATATTTCTGTTAATTTAACGAATTTTGGTATTAACAGAAGAAAATTGTTGATACTATTCTGATTATTTTTCTGAGTGCATCATGTCTTACGTGTACAAATTTATGTTAAATAAATATTTTATTAGCGAACATTGCTTTCTTTCGATAGAATCAGAATTTATGGAGTAGTGCATTTGATCTATTCAATAAAAATAAATTAACAAACTATACCCAATAGCAGACATAAACTGCTTTAGATTTGAGAAAATGTGCTACCGGAAGTAAGAACAACAATAATTTCGCGCGTAGACATACATACAAGTAGCAATAACAGAATAAAATGTTTGGTCAACAACAAAAAACAAGGAACAAATAGTATCGGTGCCACAAGCCTACTACCATCCGCCTCATGCGAGCACAAGGTTAGGCTGTGTCTGAATCAGCGTTGCCACTTTGGTTACTTTTTACCAAAATTGGTTACAATTTTCTCGTTTGGTTACGTGGTTACTTTCGGCCGATTTTGGTTACCGTCAAGGTCCATATATTCAGTACACCATGGTTGCATTAAATTTTTAGGAATACACTTTTAATTTTTCCAAACTATAAAATATTTGTTATCCAAATTGTTTTGTTGTATATTTTTTTATCAAACTCCAAATAAATTATTGTTGGGGAAAATGGAAAAAATTAAACCACTATTTCCAGCGAATGTTGAGTGTATAGCTGTTTCACGAAAATGAATAAGGCAAAAGTGGGAAAAATTCAACAGCTTTCACAGAGTCTCAGTGGTCGAGCGTGCAAAAGCGTTCGCACATTGCGGCTGAATATGGAATGTAGCACGATCCCCGTGATGAGCATCCACTTCCGAAAAGGCTTCCAATGATCGAAAATGGTATTTCGTGAAATAGCTATACTCAACTTTCGCTGGTAATAGTTGTTGAAATTTTTTTTCATTTACCCCCAACAATAAAAAGTTACACTTTCATAGCCTATGTACGAAAATCATACACTAAGAAAGGTTAGATTGAATAGAACAATGGCATATATACTTAATGGAAAAATCCAACAGCTCAGCAGGACCATGGGTATCCGCGGTGCTTAGCGTTTCGCTAATATTCGACTACTGATGGCTGGAGCGTAGGTTCAAAGCCTGGTGTGCTCCCGAGAAGATGTCTGATGATGAAGAAAGTGGTTTTCTTCGAAATAGCTATCACATCTACCATCGCTGTATGAGCTAATTGGATTTTTCCGCTTATCTCAAAGTATAAAAATTAAAATTAAAAAATAATAATTTCGTGCTAGACACTAACATACATAACAATGAAAACTTAAATTAAATAATTTTCGTGCTAAGCACTAAAAAGCTTTGAAGTCCAAATAATTTATTTGACAGGAGCCAGCGACCACATGAGAAATAAATCTGTTCTGGCGAATTTTCGTCAGGCGATTTTCGTCAGCTTTTTGGTTCTGTTCATTCTCATCTGTGGCCGTGGTTTTAAATGTTAATAAAAACTACGACGGGGCGATATTTCGACCGATGTTGGATCTGTTTAAAGCTTAAAGATGTAAAACAATTGATATATTTTAGTTTTTGTTAACCGTATATATTGTTTTGCTTTCAAATATATAGCTCTAACGTTAAAGCATATACTAATTTATTTTGGTTACCTGTTTCTGGTTTTGGTTACTTTTATTTTGTATTTTGGTAAATTTTAAATTTTTTAAGTGGCAACGCTGGTCTGAATATAAGTCACGAAACAAAAAACAACAAAAAAAGAAGCCGATCGGCGAAAAAGCACGAATTGGCAGCGCAAAACCACGACTAGACTAGGATAATTTTCACGCAGCAAAGCAAACAGCACACGTACAAACAAACGTAAATAAAAACAAGTAAGGAAGCCTAAGTTCGATTGGAATCGAACATTAGATACTCAGCTGTATGCTTTCATTGTTTGTTTGCGTTTGATGGAAACACGGTGTACTTTATATAAAGCGAGTGCTGCATAAAGTGGGCGTAGCCACGCCCATTTTCTAAATTTTTATCAGTCATCCAACTAAGCATATCAATATTATTCTTTGTGCAAAAATTAATTCCTTTATGACTTCTAGTTACAAAGATGTCACGTTACAAACTCCCAAAGGGTATTCCAGAAATATCTGTTAAAAAGTAGGCGTGGTCATAAACCGATTTCAATTAATTTTTGCGTGTTTATTAACACAAGTTATAAAAGTGTATAAACCAAGTTTCGTCATAATATCTCAATTATTTGTCGAGTTAAAGGCTGATAAATCTCGTATATCCCTTTGTCCAAAAGGAGGCGGTGCCACGCCCATTTTCCAAAATTTGTCTATTTTATGTTTCCGGTCTATTGTGGAACTCATGTCACAAAATTTCAATGAATTATCTTTATATTTGACAAAGATATCGCTTACAATGTTTTTATTAGGCCACTTTATAATACACATATATAAAAGTGGGCGTGGTCGTCAACCGATTTTGGTAATTTTTCGTCCACACATTTGCCTAAGTAAATATATCATGCGTACCAAATTTCATCGATATATCTTCAACGGTTTCTGAGTTATGACTCATAAAACTTTCAATGTTTGCCCCTTAATAAGTGGGCGTGGCTCCGCCCATTTTCCAAAATTTTTGTGGTTTTCGTTTTATGTTCATAGTTGGAATCATGCCACAAAATTTCAGTGATAGATCTTTATATTTGACAGAGATATCGCTTAAAATGTTTTTATTAGGTCACTTTATAATACACATATATAAAAGTGGGCGTGGCCGTCAACCGATTTTGACAATTTTCCGTCAAAACATTTGCTTAAGTAAGTAAATCACGCGTACCAAATTTCATCGACATATCTTCAACGGTTTCTGAGTTATGACTCATAAAACTTTCAATGTTTGACCCTTAATAAGTGGGCGTGGCACCGCCCATTTTCCAAAATTTCATAAAATTTCTTCATAGGGGCCTGAGCTCAACATGTGGGTAAAATTTTATCGCTCCAGCTATATTAGGGACTGAGATACCAAATTTCCGATTTTTTCTATATAGGAAAAGTGGGCGTGGTCATGGTCCGATTTCGCCCATTTTCAATACCAACCGTCCCAGTCTCGATACCAACTTGCATTCCAAATTTCATCAAAATATCTCAATTTTTGCGCGAGTTAGCGTTTACAGACGGACGGACGGACAGACGGACGGACGGACGGACGGACGGACGGACGGACGGACGGACATGGCTCAATCGATTTCTCTTTTCACCCTGATCATTTTGATATATATAAGTCTATATCTATCTCGGTTATTTCATTCTGTTACAATCCACCGTTATGTGATTAAAACTATAATACTCTGTGTACTAGTACAGCTGAGTATAACAATGGACAGACAACTCGAAACAACAACATTATGTTATATACATAAATGCGAGTCACATTGTCGACGACGAAAAGGTGACAGGCAAGCCGCCCGCCATCATCAACGGGTCATGCAACTTTTATTGGTAAACAAATCACTGAAGCAATGTGGCATTAACTATTTTTCTTATGGCTTGCTTCCTTACGTAAATACATACATATATGTACACGTATGTATGTATGTATGTATGTACATATTTTATTGTAGCGCATATTTTTGTATTGTTATCGTTTGCGCTTTCACTGCTTTCGTTTTGCTTGGTTTGTCAAAATTTTTTTTTTGTTATTTAGTTGTCTGGTGAAGTTATCACTGCACAAGTACACAAATGTACATATACATATGTATGTATGTACATACATATATGTATAAACAGAAATTGCCACATTCGCTTGCCACTTGCCGCGTGCCGCCTCTTGTCCTTTGAGCTAGCCTGCATATCGTCGCCTGAGAAAACGAATGTCGTATGTAGCAAAACATAGTTTCGAGAAAATCGACTTTGAAGTTCAAAGTGGAAATTCTCAAAAACTGTACAACCGATTTTTCTGTTATTTGGACGAGCTGTAGAGAGTATTATATATTTCGACTTGCAATTTGCAAAAGTTGGATATCTTTAAAATTATGGGAGATAAACGACTTTTCATTCAGTGTGCATTTGTCGTATGTGACGTCTGAGCACCAATACCTGTTTATGATAGCACATACGACAAAAATTCTTCTCTTTTTTCAAACCGGAATGGTTATGAGGCTCACATTTTTTGAGATATCGACTTGAAATTTGGCAATTGCATATATTTTGATGATACTTTGATCATTTGTCGGAATCCACCACATCGGACTAAAGATATAGCTCCCATACAACTGATTGTTCAGATATAGCTGTTTTCGGGTATAACTTCTTTATTTGAGGAGATAAGGATATTAAACTTTGAAGTAGTTGTACCCATATGGACCTAATAAATGTCACTAAAATTTGTTAAGATCGGACCTCTATAACATATAGCTCCCATACAACTGATTGTTCAGATATGGACATTTTGGGATATAACTTCTCCATGTAAACAGATAAGGGCATGAAACTTTGAGGTATTTGTACCCATATGGACCTAATAAATGTTAACGAAATTTGTCAAGATCGGACCACTATAGAATATAGCTCCCATACAACCGATTGTTCAGATATAGCTGTTTTCGGGTATAACTTCCATATTTAAGGATCAAATTATACTAAACTTTGCAGTAATTGGTATTATACTACAATAAAATATGTCAGTGAAAATCATTCAGATCGGATCACTATAACCTATAGCTCCGATACAATATTTTGGTTTATTCTCAGTAGCTCAGCGGCACATACGACATTTGTTTAAAATAAACAAACACGAATTTATATGGAAATTTGTCGTACGTGTGTTACATACGACAAAAGCTTACCCAAATGGTAGTAATTTTGTAACATACGACAAATGCATACTAAATAACTCAAGAACTAAAAGAGATAGAAAAAAATGGATTGGAAAAGTTAAAAGATTAGGTCCGATTTAGTTAATCTGCATCAAAAACTAGAAATCGTCGATTTTCACATACGACATTCGTTTTCTCAGGCGACGATATGTATGTATGTATGTGGGTTCTTAACTTGCCATATTGCCACTAAAAACGGAAACGGAAGTCAGACATATTGCAACACTCATTTACTTGACCCCTTTCAACCAAAAAGTCGCGCAAAGCTTCAGAGCGAGTGTAAATAAATGCAATACACACAGATACATACTTGCATATAAATTTACCATTCGAATGTCAGCCACAGTGCGCAAAAATAGTAAACACATATCTGTGTGTATTAATGTAAATTTGTTGCACAACCAGGCCACCACAATGGCATTATGCAGCTCAACGTACAATAGCAAAAGGAGACGCTCTGCTTGCTGTTACATATGTATGTATGTATGTACGTAAAGGAGAATGGCAGAGCAGCAAAATGAAATGAAATGAAAATATTTAACCAGGGACCGTAACGGTTATAATTGATATCCAAAAAGTTGATTTTTAACGATTATTTTCTGAGTTTTATTTTTTGCTCAGAAAATAAGTTTTTTCTTGAGTTTTATTTTTTGATCAGAAAATAAAAGTTTTTTCTTGAGTTTTATTTTTCGATCAGAAAATAAAAGTTATTTTTTGAGTTTTATTTTTCCCTCAGAAAATAAAAGTTTTTTTCTGAGTTTTATTTTTCGATCAGAATATAAAAGTTATTTTTTGAGTTTTATTTTTCCCTCAGAAAATAAAAGTTATTTTTTTAGTTTTATTTTTCGATCAGAATATAAAAGTTATTTTTTGAGTTTTATTTTTCCCTCAGAAAATAAAAGTTATTTTTTGAGTTTTATTTTTCGATCAGAAAAGTTTTATTTTTTTGCTCAGATAATAAAAGTTATTTTTTGAGTTTTATTTTTTTGCTCAGATAATAAAAGTTTATTTATAAATTTTACGTATTTATGTGACGCGAGCACATATATACTATTAAAAATGTAATTTTATGTATGTATGTGAGTAGGTACATAAATATGTAGCATTTAGAAACTCTGGAGGACAGAAATAAAGTTGTTGTATGTGAAGCATTTACTTAAATCTAATAATAATAATATATTATATATATATATATATATATATATATATATACAAGAATTGCTCGTTTAAAGTTATTAGATTTAAGTAAATGCTTCACATACAACAACTTTATTTATGTCCTTCTACAGAGTTTCTAAATGATACATATTTATGTAACTAATCACATACATACATAAAATTAGATTTTTAATAGTATATATATGCTCGCGTCACATAAATACGTAAAATTTATAAATAAACTTTTATTATCTGAGCAAAAAAATAAAACTCAAAAAATAACTTTTATTATCTGAGCAAAAAAATAAAACTCAAAAAATAACTTTTATTTTCTGATCGAAAAATAAAACTCAAAAAACAACTTTTATTTTCTGAAGGAAAAATAAAACTCAAAAAACAACTTTTATATTCTGATCGAAAAATAAAACTCAAAAAATAACTTTTATTTTCTGAGGGAAAAATAAAACTCAAAAAATAACTTTTATTTTCTGATCGAAAAATAAAACTCAAAAAACAACTTTTATTTTCTGAAGGAAAAATAAAACTCAAAAAACAACTTTTATATTCTGATCGAAAAATAAAACTCAAAAAATAACTTTTATTTTCTGAGGGAAAAATAAAACTCAAAAAATAACTTTTATTTTCTGAGCGAAATATAAAAATTAAAAAATAACTTTTATTTGCTGAGGGAAAAATGAAACTCAGAAAATAACGATTAAAAATCAATTTTTTTATAAAAATCGAAAAAATAAAAGTTAATGCACCTAGAGGTAGTCTGCGTTACGGTGATTACATCTGTGTACTTCTTTTGCGTTTAGCGTTTCTCCTTCAGTATGATTTTTTTAGTCAAAATTTAAAAAATAACGATTATTTTCAATCCTTGTATTTAACACAATTCCTGACAGCTTGCAAGTACGGCCGATAGACCCACCGACCCAGCGCAGCCAGCGCACGTTCGCATGACGTATCCAAAGCCGTTGGTTGCAAAATAGCAGATGTCTCCACAGCGCTGCAAAATTTAAACATACATATGTATGTATTTAGGTGCATATGTAAATGTGTATATATTTATATGCATGTGAGGGTGGTATTTTGTGTCTGACCCAATTCCATTGTCAGCTGCAACCATCGCTTGCAGCCTAAAAGAATGTTGTCCCAAAAAAAAAAACTAATCTACATACATAAATTAATGTTTATTAAACATCGCTAAACATGCTTTGCGAAATTATAGCAACGGTGAGAGGGGACTAATTTTTTTTTTTTTTTTTGTACCTAATAACTCAATAAACAAAATCAGGCAACTGCTAGTGCACCCACCAACATTTATAGCCTTCAGTTGCGGAGTGACTCTCAAGTTGCAATTTATATAGCCTACTCCAATAAACATTAGCCTTGGCTAAAAATTCGAAAATGATTTGAAAATTAATATCTTTTTCAAGTCTGACCTTCGATAATGTACCAAAATGTGAAAATAGATTTTTCATCGATTCGCAAAACGGAATTTTCATTATACGATGGTTTTCGCATTCTTTGCGAATTTCAAATCCAGCCCATTCTCTAAGGGAAATTTTAATAAGATGCTGTCGCATATCACCTCAACCATGTGTAAGGATGCCTTAAGGTAATATACAGTGATATAAAGGCCATTTACACTGGATCGCAGGCCACTAAATGGTTGCTATCCCTAAAAAGGGATGAATGTGGACTCATTGCCGGGGTCCTAACAAAAACACTGTCTTTTAACATTACATGCATTCAAAATGTGACTAGTCGATGAAATTGAATACAGGGGATGTGGATTGTACGTAAGGACAGTAGAGCATGTTCTCTGCTCTTGTCCTGCTTTTTCCAGGCTAAGGCTTAGGCTACTAGGACAAGTCGTATTCGGTGATCTTGAATTGGTATCGAAAATCGGGGCAAAAAAACGCTTGGTATTTGCCAAAGGGACGAGGTTGTTCTTCAATGTCAGTAAAGACTTTAGTGTAGAAGTGTTCATGTTCGAGAACTTATCTGGTAACAATACACGGACTCACTTAGTCTATGTGAGGGCCTTAACAGCCAGCCAGTCTAAACTAATCTAACCTTTAACGCTAATGAAATTTCCTGGCGAACAGTTTTCTAGAAAATTAATCCACTAGCGCATGTGATTTTATTTCTGATTCACTAAACAGGGTCTAGGCAGGAGGCCTCTAAACTAATGTATTAAAATATTCTAAAAAATTAATCACAGTGTAGTTTTACTATTATCACTTGAGCATTTTATTTAATTCAAAGTTAACAGTTAACAACTTCTTCAATTTCTTATAAAAATCTCTAAGTCGAAAAATTACAAATTTAAAATGACAATAAAATAACATTGTACTGAGAATGCAAAAGGATCTGGAGGTTGTACCTGAATTAAAATGGCTCAGCCCCCCGCCCTCCCGCCAACAACGCAAAAAATTAACTTGAAATTATCGCACAGTGGAATTTTCAATATTTTTCCGTACAAAAAAAAAATTGTAAATGCTTGAAGCATCAATAAAAAAAAATATGTATTGCTGAGGTAAGGAAGTGAAGCAGAGTTATTCCGGTGTTTAGAGTAGATAACCAAACCAATGTCAACACAGTTAGTAAATTTGATAACTTGGCAAGTCGTTTAGCTCATGAAAAGCATTGAATCGAATAATTCTTGAAAAATGACGTTGGCCAATTTTACAACAGATGGACAAGCAAGATTTACAAATACAAAAATATATATATATAAGTATACAATGAATGGACTGAAGAGCTACAGCGTGCTGCCAAAAATGTGACCTTAAAAAATGTTTGGCTCTGTAATCATTTTTTTTTTTTGTATTTGTTATAATGCAATGCACATAAATTTCTCTCTAAACTACTCATACATACATTAACTATACTCAAATTTTATACGTTACCATCTAATCAAACATTGGCTGGAATACCGCCACCTTTTGTATGTAGACCATGTGACTAGAGCATGTGGCAAATGCCGCATGTTGGCGCGTTTTTTCATTTCAATTTAACTAACAGAGAATTTTTTGGCAACGTAATATGTTGGAGCATATACATACATAAATACATACATATATGCAGAGCTATTCAGTTTTCAGTCTCTATTAATTTGGGTAATGTGCAGAGAAAAACACGCTCGCATGGAGCATTCGACGTCTAGGCGGGAAACATTCATGTAAATTAAAGGAGACATTAAAATTATGTAATTTCCTGTTATTATGACATCGAAAAACGTCGATTAGGAACAAGTAGGTACATACATACATATATATGTCATCACATAACTGAAAACTGCAGTCAAAGTAGCTACATATGTACAAACTCAATGAGTAGAAAAGTCAATGATTGAATGAAATAATTGACAATCGGTGCAAATAAGAACTACTACCGATTTGAAGTTTGTGATATATAAGAATTTAGATGGCGATGGCAAACGGGAGAAATAAGGAAGTCATTTTACGTAATATTAGAAAAGTGCAAAGCTCTGCCAATTTTAATTCAATATTACAAAATTAATGAAGAACCATTAAAGAAGAATAATGTAGCTCTTCATTTGTGGTTTTAGTGTGAAAATATCTGCATTCGTTCCATTTTTATAAACTCAGGAAAAAATTCGTAATGGGACATGTCGAACGGGAAATCTACGGAATCGCCCATATTCGAAAAATTGTTGGAATATAAATTTTTTATAATATTTTAATGAATTTTCTCTCTCACCAAAGAGTCCTTTTGACCGCGTATTTTAATTATTTTTTAAAGATTTAATTTCTTGGAATTTTTAGGTAAAATCGCTCAAATTCTGTATATAGCCATTTCACATGAACAAGTTATATTAATAACAAATTTCAATTAGAATAAATGCACAAAGATTCACGGTTTTGATGTATCCCCATTATTAAATGCACTTTATGCAACCAAAGCCGACCATTTTTTCGGCATATCTAACCGAAGAATGTTACTCATACGCCATGGCTTACAGATATTTTGTATGGAGTTTATTATTGAAAGCAAACCTTTCGAAACTTTGGAATGCAGGAGAAACAGCAGATGAACTGCACCATATACTAATGTTTTGTTTTAAATACATACATATATGCGGTCCCTATATGTACATATATGTACGTAGTTTGTTTATTATTTCACGAACATGTGCATACTTATTAGCAGATAAAAATCACTAAATACATACATACATTTTTCTTAATAACTACTTAAGTATTTAAGAATTGATTTTAGTAAAAAATAAACTTATGTACATCCAAATTATATGTTATCTAGTGTACATGAAGCTGTAGAAATTTGAAATCATAAAATGATCGGTCGAATTTTTATAGTAAAAATGGAGCATACGTATAAATTAAGTAACGCCACCTCTTATGCCCAAAATAAATACTGCAATACATATGTATGTCATGAAATATTTTAAGAAATAGTCAAATTATGAAGAGCGAAACTGGTGAAAACATGAAGATGGATATGAGGATTAACATCAACAAGCAACTGAATTTATGAAAGTGCCACTCTCGTGCACGGATTTAGAAAGAGATTTTGGAGAAATGGATACTAAAGTAAACACAAACTTCATATTTTTTACATACTATAGATATCCTGCCGAAAGTTGCTTAAGCTCAGACTAATAAACTACGTAGGTACTTAGTAGTATTTGCCAGTGATAAAACAGTTTTTTATTAGAAAAAGACGAATGCAAAAAACAGGGAAAAAGAAAAAAAAAAAAAGAAATGAAAAAGTATGATTGGTATTGAATTTCTTTGTGCTTTACTACCAAAGTAGCTTTGACTAGCTGCATCATCACTAGGGAAGCTAAAACTATGTACGAAAAATGTTAAAATATGCATGCTATTATGCCCGAAAAATAATTGAAATATGCTCGTAAATATGCACGAAAAATCTCATTATATGCATATATGCCTAAAGAATACCTGAAATATGCTCAAAAAATGTGTGTATTTTATTTCAAGCTTATATTTTTATTTAACGAATTTTGCAAAATAATAATATAAGAACTGAAATGTATATCATTATAAAATTCACATTTTCCCCATTTAAAAACTTTGTTAGTTATTTGTTAGTATTTATTATTAATAATATTAAATTAATTTTAGATTTCTATTTATGTAAATACATGATATCTTTTTACAAAGCAAACGAAACCATTCCATATTAATATTGCGCAGGGTTGCATTGAACTATCGTATGTTTTACTATATTTTCCGATGTGAATTTTTGGCGGTTTTCCGAGAAAAAGCTCTTGTATGGGAAAACGAGTAATATTGACGTGTAGCAACGAGTATTGATGGATCGCGATTCTGGATCGCAAAATATTTAGAAATTTTTAAATCCGCGATCCGGATCACAATATTGACAATACGGATTGACTGTGTATGAAAATTTTGCGACCCATCAAAATGCGCGTGTATTTAGAAATTTTTAAATCCGTGATCTGGATCGCAATATTGGTAATAAACGAATTGAAAGTGAAAGTGTTAAAAGGACGGAAGTAAAATATTTTAAACCTCAGAGCGAGAAAAATATCGCAATATTCATATTGAACGTATAGCACTAGTCTGCGATTCATCACACCATTAATATGAATCGCGATCCAAATATCGCGATTCATATTGACATTGTAGCGTATGCCTATGTATGTCGATACATATTGCATATTATTGTTGCCTTCAAATTTTTACACTACAGCTGTTTTCTATCAATAACAGCGCATCGGAGCAAAGTATTTTTTTTACTCTGGATTTGCTTCGAGGCTCTGATCAGCATACAAGAACTTAGTGTTTGTCGTGGTGAATTTTTATAAGGGAAAATGCCTTGTTTGTATGTATACGCAACCATCTGAATTGACCACATATAAGATGTTGCAAGCTTAATATTTTTCGATATTGCTCGATTAAGCGCCAAAATAAGCACGAAATGCATTTTTTACGTAAATATGCATTTTAGGTCTAAATATGCATTTGCATATGCAATATGCATTTGCATATTTTTAGCTTCCCTAATCATCACATCCTTTATGCTTACATACATACATACTACTTGCACATGTATGCCATAGGAAATTTCTCATGATGGCTCATTTTCAAAAGTAATAAAAGCTATTGAGTCTTTTATTGACGACTGCCAAATATGTATGTATGTATGTATGTAGGTATGTAAAGCCTAACAGCAAATCTTGAACAAAAAGCAATTTCGCCTACACAGACATTCTTAAGGATAAAAGCACCTAATCACGCGCTCAAACTAAATTTTGGAAATATTTACCTAAGTATAGATATATGTACATACATACATATGTATGTATGTATGTATGTATGTAGTGTAGTAGTGTGAACTTCAGTTAAGAACATATTTACATAAGCTTAGGGTTAAATTATAAGGTGTTACCACAATTATGGTAGAGTAGATTTTAAGAACCCCTTTGTAAAGCCAGCTTGTAAAAGTGAAAAGAGTACGAATAAAGGGAACTCGAATTAGACCGGCGAACGTCTTGCCACGTTCAACACCACTAGGCGCATTTCTGAGGTGATGTGATTTTTTTTTTCATGCCAGGATACTTGCTTTTGTTAGATATACCGCAGATACTCCTGAAGTATGTACTACGTTGAGTGGCACGAACAAATTGAGCACACATCATTTCTTCACAGGCTGAAATAGGAGTTAAGAAGAAAGAGTAAGTCAAAACAGAAAAATTTATACGAATGAAGTACATAACAAAGTTAGGTGGTAGGCAGCTCTATATTCAGCACTACAATACTGCTACAATTCATACTTAATACCTAACAACAGTCTAATAACGACCATATGAAAAAAGCATGCGGTTTGGAATGAAAGCCCGAAGCTTTCGCTTCATTGCTTTTTTTACTATACAAAGTCATTCATGTGAAGGCGGCCATCGCCGTGCGATAGTCATGGGGCATAGTCATGGAAGTTTTTATCTTCCCTAAAGGAAATGTAATGAGGAAGGTATTGATGATTTGTAGATCTTTGGGCCTACTATAACGCTCCTCCCAATTAGTAGGAAAAACAAAAAGGAGCACACCTCGAATTGGGAGAGAAGCTCGGCCATAAAACTCGTCAGAGTTATAATAGCGCCATTGTATTATTATATTATTATAACTCTCCTACATACGTCACACAATGTTTCGACTGTATGGAACTAGGTGGAATAAAGTCTAAACCAATATAGATATTGTCAAATTATAACGTAACGTAATTTATAACGCTAAATTTGGTTTATAAAAGAGATTAAAGTTTGTACAACAAAAAATTTGCGGGTGTGTGTATACATTAGTGTGCTTCAATTTTTTTTTCGCTCTTTCTTAGATTATATTTCATGTACATATGTATATGTCTAATATTTTGTAAAGTTATTTCAGAAATATTAAGCTTATACTTTAGAAGTATTTTTGAACATATTTTCTCATTCCTTTTATCCGTAGAAAAGTATACCATTGTTCGAAGAATTCCTTTCTCGAAATTGCACAATATGAAACTAAAAATAGAAAAGATAAGAAAATTGGAAAAAAAAAATATTTTTGCAATTCCGTGCGCTAAGATTGGATTATACGCTAAGAAACTAGATAAATTATCTACAAAATACATCTTCTTTCGAGACCTGACGAACCGGTACTCACTTTTTTCTTCTCATAAACTAAAAATTTTCTAATATTTCCTATTTTTTTTTAAGAAAAAATATCAAAAAATGCAACGTAAATGATAATTACCTCCACGTGAATGATCCATGACTCTCCGTGAATTGATTCTTCTTCTTCTTCTTCATTGGCGCTTAACCGTCTAGATGATTCTGGCCGAGTTCAACAGAGCGCGCCAATTGCTTCTGTTTCGTGCAGCATGGCGCCACTTGGGAACAGCTAGGGAGGCAGCATCGCTGTCCACCTGATTTTCACAACGCAGTGGAGGTCTCCCTTTTCTTTTGCGTTCAGCGGGCTTCGATAGAAATACTTCAGTTAAAACAAAACAATAAATCACTACAAAAGTTTACCGCCAAACGTACTTGAACCGATTAGTACAAATTATGGTTTTTAGACAGATTGTCTTACAAATGCACCGTTTGGAAGGAAACTGTACAACCAAATGATACGCAATTTCGCATATAAGATTTTTAATATTTTCTCTCTCAGATAAACAGGTTTTTACAGACATCTGTCAACATGACTTTCTTCTTGAAAGAGTTTTTAGTGCCGTTCAAGAATTATCTAAAGAAGGATATCGCAGTAGATAAGCTGATTGGAAATGTGTATGTATACTAAAAAGTGTGAATGTCAGACAAAACAAATTGGGAAAAATTTTACCTTGAAATTCATTTCTCTCCTTTTTCACATTGACATTTTTAAAGAAAACACACACATAAAAACGGAAGTAATATAACCTCTATTGGATAAACCTTGGTGCCGTTGTTTGGTATAATAATAATATATATAAAAAACAAAAAAAAAAAAAACAAAAAAAAAAAAAAAAAAAAAAAAAAAAAAAAACCAACAACAAATGTTCATTGTGAACTCCCTACAACAACCATTCAGCACGTTTGAGTTGAATATATGCAAAAGCATATACACACAAACGTTAATGTTGAAAATGGAAAAGGCAAAAGTGGTAAAAATTTAACAGCTTCCACAGAGTCTCAATGGTTCAGCGTGTAAAAGCGTTGGCACATTGTGGCTGAAGATGGAATGTATCATGGGTTCGTTCCCCGTGGGGAACTTCCGAAAGGAGTGCTGATGATCGAAAATGGTTTTTCGTGAAATAGCTATACACTCAACCTTCGCTGTAAATAGTTCTTGAATTTCTTTTCCACTTACCCCCAACAATGACTTTTTTCCACCTGCCGCCCTATAGTGGAAACACTGTGCGTCGTCTGCCGGTGGTACTTGCAAGGAACAATCCTTTTGCCCCATGGTTGGTCTCGCTATTTGTTTGTCCTTTGATTTGCGTTCAATTAATAACACTTTTTGGTCGCTTCACTTTTTATTTTGACTGTTCAAATTCTTAGTTGTTAATTTCTAAGTTCTACTCTAATTTACTTTTTAACTTGAATTTTTCCAATTTATGCTTTTGTAAAAAGGTTACCACTACCGGCTTTCACGATGGTCGTCAGTTGAATAATGTAATGGCGTCACACGGCTTGTTGTTCAAGCTTTTTTTAGCCGCTGCACTTGTGTACTCGTTGCTTTTAATAAAAGCTCAGCTTTTAGTCTGTTTCCTGTTTAGAATACTGGGAAATGGAAGAAATTTTATGGTGGAATAGGCATTTGTATGAAAATCCTGATATTTGAAGACATTGAAACGGCAGCAGTAGGACCAAAACAACACAGTCAGATTTGATTTTGATGTGTGACACTAATTTTGATAAAAGTGGTGTTTGTGATACCTACCATTCCAGAAAGCATCATTCTCGAAAAGAGCTAAAATTACACTGTGCAACAGCCAAGGTTTATCCAAATAGAGGTTATATTACTTCCGTTTTCATGTGTTTCTTGTTTCTTTATATATGTTAAATCACATAGAAAAATTGCTTCCAATCCGTCTTGTTTGACATTCATTCGCCATGATTGGCGGAATACCATTTAGTATACATACACAATTCCAATCAGCTTATCTACTGCGATATCCTTTTTAGATAATTCTTGGCAACAGCACTTTTGAGAGCGGAATAATTTCCACACAGAACGAGTAATCTTTCCCACATAAGCCACTTTCTTTTGCAAGCAAGTTCGATAAAAAACACTAGCTAGCTTAATGAATAACACGGAAAGCAAGAACAAAAACTAAGGGTGAGCTCACCCCAGCGGTTTAGGGAGCTTTTAATATATCCTTGGTAAGGAATGCCTATCGTAAGAGGCGTCTAAAATCCACCGGCCTAAAAGGCTGACAATGGCAAAAAAATTGTTCGCACGAGAGTCGGACTATAGTAGGCGCATTTCTGTCGTACCCAAGCATGAAAAGAATACTCGCTTATGCATCATATTTTTAAAATAGTCGAGTTGGTGTTGTTGCTTTGAAGGTAATTTTATGAATAAGCGAGTATTCTTTTCATGCTTGGGTACGACAGAAATGCGCCTAGTGTCAGAAGCGACTAGTAGCCGAGCGTATCGGATTTATCCGGCAAAGGACTGTTACTTCCCTTACACTCCCCAAAACCTTCGGGGAATGTCTTGGTGACTACAACAACAACTACAACAACAATAACTAATCTAGCTAGCTAGGTTAAGCGCTTAGCTGTTACTCGACCTGAACAGCAGTGTTGCCAAGTAAAGGAATGAAGCAATTGTGAATAGAAAACTTCCCCTGACATATCGTCGCTATAGAAGAAAAAATACGCAAATTGTTTTGTTGAGGAAGAAAGACGCAAACTTTTTTTCTTTCAAAGAAAGACGCATTAAAAATATTTTTCGAAAGAAAGACTCTTTATTTTTTTTTTGATAACGAAGAAAGACGCCTTTTTTTACTATAAAGAAAGACGCATTTAAATATTTTTTAGGAAAGAAAGACGTATCGATTTTTTATTTTTCTTTGTCAATATTATTGCTAATGCGTATTTCTTCGTAGTTAATAATGCTAATGCGTCTTTCTTCGTCGAAATATTTTATAATGCGTCTCTGTTCGTCGAAATAGTTTTTAATGCGTCTATCTTCGTCGACGTGTTTTGAAAAGCGTCTTTCTTCCCCGATATATTTTAATGAGCCTTCTTCTTCCGGAGCGACGATATGTATGTAGATGCTCGTAGCATAAACAGCAACCAATAAATCGCATCGTAGGGTCTATAAAGCGCTACACCGGCGGACTCTACCGGTAACTAGCTCAACACAACCGAACTCTGCTGGTGAATGGCACAAATTCGAATAGGTCCGAAGCCCTCTAACGTAGAGTGCTTATATGTATAAAACTTACTAGCAAATTGGGCGTTCTTTTGCAGGTCGCTTAATAGAAAAATCGACTATAGTAAGAATCTCAAACCATTTTGCGAAATTTCACCTGATTTTTAAATATAAATACATATATATAAATGAAAAAAATGGTTAAAATCAGGGACGGTAATCATTATAAGCGAAATAATATAAATCACCATATAATCATTATTCTTCAATTTATATTTTTCTGATTAAAAATAATTATTATTTTCTAAGTGTTATTTTTTCGATCGAAAGTAATTAATATTATGTAATTTTAATTTTTTTGATCGCTAATAAGTATTATTCTTGGATTTTAATTTTTTTACTCAAGCATAATTATTATTTCTTGATTTTTACTTTTTGCATCAAAAATAATAATTATACTTGATTTTTATTTTTTCCTTTAAGGCATAATGATTATGTGTAATTTTTATTTTTTTACTCAAGAATAAAAATTATGGTCTGATTTTTATTTTATTATTCATAAAATAAAACTCAAAACGTCATACAGCCCGAACCATTAGGATTTTTGGCTTAAAATTTTGCACGCACAGACCTTCTAGTCTCCTCTAACTACTTCCGAAGATAAATCGTTGGAAATTTTGTTATAAATGGTGGAAAAAAGGTGTTGAAGTATGCATGTAATTTGCTTTAAAATTCATACAAAAATGTTACGTATACGCCACGGCAATATGCTCATATGTAAAACTAGCTTATATCCTTGGGTTTCACGCCGCGTTTCTATAAAATATGCAAAATAAATGAAAAAAGAACAATTTTAAATTTTTTTATACAGCCTTTCCAGCTGTGTTTCAGAAATTTCTATTGTATTTCAATGTGTGTGTAAGATTTATTTATCGGTCAATCCGTTTAGGACGCATATCTTCAGACATACATATGTACATTAGAGTAAGTAAACTGAAAAAAAAATTTCACTTTTCCAAAAACTGGATGGAGCTACACCAAAAATCGCGAAAATTCCCGGAATTTCAAGGTATGTTTAGATTTATGTATGGAAAAAGTTAGGAGTTTGCACAAGAAAAAAATTGATATCTACCCAAGGCGTGAAACCCAAGGATATAAGCTAGTTTTACATATGAGCATATTGCCGTGGCGTATACGTAACATTTTTGTATGAATTTTAAAGCAAATTACATGCATACTTCAACATCTTTTTTCCACCATTTATAACAAAATTTCCAACGATTTATCTTCGGAAGTAGTTAGAGGAGACTAGAAGGTCTGTGCGTGCAAAATTTTAAGCCAAAAATCCTAATGGTTCGGGCTGTATGACGTTTTGAGTTTTATTTTATGAATAATAAAATAAAAATCAGACCATAACTTTATTCTTGAGTAAAAAAAATAAAAATTACACATAATCATTATGCCTTAAAGGAAAAAATAAAAATCAAGTATAATTATTATTTTTGATGCAAAAAGTAAAAATCAAGAAATAATAATTATGCTTGAGTAAAAAAATTAAAATCCAAGAATAATACTTATATTAGCGATCAAAAAAATTTTAATTACATAATAATAATTACTTTCGGTTGAAAAAATAAAACTCAGGCTGTAATTATTACTTTCGATTTTTATGGATAAAACTCTTAAAATAAAAATCATTGCAGATAGGCGCAGATTATACAGAGATGAATATAGTGGTATATTCAAATTTATTTTCTGATAGTGGGAACATACTGATTTTTTTGGTCAAAATTTTAAAAATAATAATTATTTTCCATCCTTGGTTAAAATACAAATCGTATAGAAATATGTTGCTAAGAAAAATATATGTAGTAAAAGTGCATGAACTTTAATTTCGTAGAATACTTTAACCCCCTAACACCTCAAAACGACCTCGACCAGTTATTAAAAAGTCCAAAATATAGTATTTTGAAATTCGATAGAGGGTTAAAATCATTGTCAACATTTACAAGTGACACAGCTCATCGAAAATCGATAAAAAAAAAAGTCGATATGTCATCGGGAAATATCAACATCGGGTACAGATTGGTATGGCGGCGACTTTCGGGGGTACAGATTGGTATGGCGGCCGGATGTGGTTGTTGTAAGAAAAGGGAGCATAATGACCATGATCCAATTAAAAGGTCATGTCAGTTCGCTGGCCGCCATATTTCTTTCGGTTTTAGAAAAAAGTATCAGGTCCTCATACGTCATTTCCTTTTGCAATTGGCACAGCTGTTTGTTTGGTTGTTCGCGGCTTTATTGGTCCTGTGACGTAAGCAGTATTTGACAATTCCGCCTACTGGCATTACCGTCTCAATATATATACCGTGCATAATGACATGGTCGTAGCAATAAAGACAGAAACGCAATTCCGGAATTGGGAATTGAAAAAACCAATATATAATTCCGAAAAGAAATTAAGGCTGAGTTCCTAAAACGCAATTACCGGAGAGGGCGTAAACGCCAGCTATTCCACGAATAACATGTGCAAGAATGTAAAATCAACAACCTACAAAACAGAAAGAAGAAGAGCAACTTATATTGCATTCACGCTTGTCATTGGGACATAACAACAACTTCAAAATCAGCTGAGCACAGCTGTTCGACCTCTTCGACACACATCCCAGAGTCAAATCACTTGGATCCATTCACAATGCTTTTTTCCATCAACTTTTTAACTGTGAATACAAAAGCTTTTGAATAGAAATACCAAGAGAAGACGCATCATTACCCACCTGATTTTTTTTTTTACGCTAACATTGAAATGCATTATTTTTTATTTATTTTTTTTTTTTTTTCAAAACTCTTAAGAAAACACTTTATTTCTGTTCATATTTTTCATTTCGTTTTCGTTCAATTTTTATGTATGTATGTACATTGCAGGATCATGGTACATTGTATTTCTTTCACTAGGGATGTGATTTGTGATTATCACGGAGCCTAAAGAAGAAACTTAACAAAAAGCTAATAGTTTAAAAAAAAAAGTAATAACTATTCAATTAATATTAAAGCCTATAATGACGCATCTGGCTCATGACTGTTCAATGTGCCGGCCGACGACTAAGGCAATTTTCATGGTGTAGGTGCAGCCTTTGATGCGGGTGGTGTCTCCTTGTCTTCGCCATCTTTTTTCTTATTCCAATTTTGCAAGCCCTTTGGCAACGATGTGTCCTCCTCAAACGAGCCAGTTCCTTCGACAAACTCCTCATATGTGGACTTTTCTTTGAATGGTCTTGGACCAAGCAGCTCAATCATATCATCACGGCTTAAAATTTCATTCTTTAACAAACGTTCAGCTACACGCCCTACATCTTCCTTATGCTTTGTCAGCAGCTCCGTCGTGCGCTTATGCGCTTGCTTAATGAGTAAGCGCACCTCCTGATCAATCAGTTGTGCAGTTTCCTCTGAATATGGTTTGGTGAAAGTGGGTTCTCCTTGTGGGCCTGAATCGAAACTCACTTGGCCCACCTTTTCATTCATGCCAAAGCGTACAATCTGCGCATAGGCACTATCTGTTATCTTTTTCAAATCATCTTGAGCGCCGGTTGTGATACGATTGAAGAATAACTCCTCCGCTACACGGCCACCCAGTGTCATGCACATGCGATCGAATAACTGTTCCTTTGTTAATAAGTACTGATCCTTTGGTAAGTATTGTGCGTATCCCAGTCCTTTGCCACGTGGTATAATTGAGACTTTTAATAGAGGATCCGCATGTTCTAAAAACCAACCGGCTACTGCATGACCAGCTTCATGATGTGCTACCGTTTTCTTCTCCTCCGGCGATAGAACATTAGTTTTCTTTTCCATGCCGGCAATGACACGTTCAATAGCTTGTTCGAAATTTTTCATTACAATCGAATCAAGTGAGTCACGCGCTGCAATAAGTGCAGCTTCGTTGCACACGTTCGCAATATCGGCTCCCGTGAAGCCAGGTGTAAGCGCTGCCATTTTACGTGATAGATCTTGCTTATCTAAATTAGTCCTCAGTGGACCCAAATGTACCTACAAAATTCGGATGTTATTAAATCACATACATACATACATATTTGCATAATCATTTTCCTTTAATTACTTTAAAAATGCTTGCACGTCCTTTAATATCGGGCGCTGGCACGAAAATCTGCCGATCGAATCGTCCTGGACGCATCAGCGCCTTATCCAAAATATCGACACGATTCGTTGCAGCTAACACAACAACATTGGTGGTCGTATTAAACCCGTCCATTTCGACCAACAACTGATTCAGCGTATTTTCTTGTTCCGAATGGCCACCAAACGTCTTTCCGCCACGCTTACGACCTACAGCATCGATTTCATCGATGAAAAGAATGCAGGGCGCATGCTTCCGAGCCGTTGCAAACATATCACGTACACGCGATGGACCAACACCGACAAACATCTCAAGGAACTCCGAACCCGATACGGTAATAAAAGGTACGTTCGCTTCGCCTGCTGTTGCTTTAGCCAACAAAGTTTTACCAGTGCCAGGCGGTCCAGTCAACATTGCGCCCTTTGGTATCTTAGCACCCAGATCAATATATTGTTGAGGATTTTTCAAGAAATTCACAAATTCCATAATTTCGATCTTCGCTTCTTCGCAGCCTGCAACATCCCTGCAAGGAAAATGAACATGAAAATAAATTAATATAATGTATCATGCATACGATAATCGTATACTGCGGCTTACTTGAATTGCACACCAATTTCATTGGGATTAATAAGCTTCGCTGTGGATTGCATGACACCGCCAAATAGGCCACCTTTGCGTCCGCGACCAGCGCCCATCATGTCTGCCGACCGTCGCATCATATACACCAAAAATCCTATTATCAGCAGTGTTGGTAGCAAACCCGTTAGCGCCGATGCCTCAACCTCTGTACGATAGATAACAGGAACGAAGTTTACAGGTTCTAAGCCAAGCTCGGTTTGAGCATTTTCCAAATTTCGTTCAAAAGAATCTACACTGCCAATATTAAACCAAAGCACGTTGCCCACACCTTGCGTATTTCCAGCTAGAAGCTTAACACGCACCCATTTCTTATTGACCACCTCCAGCTTTTCCACCATACCCTTATTGAGATAGCTGAAACAAAGGAAAACTATTTAATGGCCGAAATAACAGCGTGGAAAAATCATCAAGTTCACATACTTGTTAACAAACTCCTTCCAAGAGATCTCTTTGTAGCTCATTTCGACAGAAGCGATTGTTGCTAGTAGTGCAATGGCACTCAAAGCGCCAAAAATAATCCATTTTTCACGATCGCCGCCACTACCATCTCCTATGGGCCGGCCAGCGCCAGGTGCTCCACGATTTCCTTGCGAACTATTTGCAAACATACCAAAACTCCATTCATTTTTGTTTGGCGATGACGAAGCGCTGCTGCTGCTTTCCTTTGTCGGCGGCGGTGGTGACTTATTTTCATTTGATTTGGAGCCTGACGAAGCATCTTCAGTTGGCTTCTTATTAGCAGCGCTCTTACCTTCTTCAAAATACTTTTCAAAACCCTTTGGCGGTTTTTGACAGAAATATTCAATTTGTTCCAATAAGTACTGGATCACTGGCAGCTCCATAAATGCTGGCGCTCTGGCAGCGGCTTGACGACCTGAAACATTTGCATGCATACTATTGGTGATGTAGCTGCGACGTAGACAGCGCTCCATTGCCTTGGCGGATTGCATGAGTCGGAATGCCATTGCTTCTTATAAAGTTAGTTGGTTACAAGACGTTTAATTTATTGCTTTTAAAGAGTTTCACTTATAAATTCAGCGATTTGGTAACTTGCAATATTCTATTATATTTTTTGTTATCCAATCGGTTTGTTGACCGTCTTACGAGTACGTAATTTTTCCTTCCAAAATGAATGCCTTCAATCACATTATTTTTGAAAATCTCTTCTGGATTTTAAGTGCATATAATACTTTTGACAATTTTACTATATTTTTCCATATAATTTTAATTTTTTTTAAAACAAAATCGATTTATTTTCTTTCGCAAAAACATGAAGTGGTGAAATAAAGCGGCGAACAAATTTTTCGTAAAAGTGACAGATAGCAAAAGTGTTACTTGTTGTCAGAAAACAAGGAAAAATCGATATGCGATTATTTCTCTCTTCTCTATTGGAATATATTTGATCCCAGCCAACATTTATTATCGTGGAAGTGACGAAAAAGTAATATCATGTTCAGACGTAAAAATTAATTAAGTCAATTGGGGTTGATTGAACATCTTTAGATTTGGTGTTCAGACATATTTAATTTACTTGGCCCATTTAACAGGTCGGCTCAAGATACATACACACATACACGCCGTGAGCTGAATATCAAACTCTCGTGACCTAAATGTCAAAATTGCAAGGAGGACGAAATAATTTGACATTCATCTCACAATTTTTACCAATCGTAAACACGAATGCATGTATAAAATAAGCAGAAATAAAAACAAATTTGATAGGTGATGAAGAAGAACAAGAATGCAGCTGATCTGACGAACCAACCTGTTTAGTGGACACTGACGCTAATCACATTTCTCTTTTCATGACATTTCATTGTACTTATGAAACAAGCCTTTTAACAGGGTTGCATGCAGAATTGTTCTTCATTAACAACTCATTAATTTCTAATGAAGCATTAACTTGGTCAATTTTTGTATGGTAAATTGAGAATCATTGGGCTTGAAAATTGAATGAAGGCTCTTAATGTTCAATTAAGGTTGTGTCTGAACATAACATAACTTGAATAAGTTTAATTCAATCGCGGAAGATATCGCTTTCTTAACTTTTTCTTATCTTCGTTCGGGAAAAAGTGTTCCCCGTCAACGTTACGTCCATAATGAGTCATAAACGACACTACAGGAAGTTTCTTCGAAGTGTCGTTTGGAGGAGAGAAAAAAGTTACGTACAAATAAACCAATACGACGCTTCCAGGAGTAACTTCTTAGAGTCGTCTGGGAGACACGAAAGCGTTAATTATTAATTTCTCCTAGTTTCACTTTATTTAGAAATAAAAATATATCTTCCTTTTATTTGCTTTTAATTATATTTACGACAAACCAAAGGACTTATAACATTTTCATTATACACTAATAAGAGTTGTAAGCATACAGCTTCATCTTCATGAAAATCAGTCGTTTAAAACTGCGAACGTACCTTGCTTCATGCTACCAAATTAGAAATTTTCCAAATAGATGTGCGTTTAAGGCTATCAAAATTAGTGAATAAATACGCTAATTACCGATTTTCAAATAAATAGGCCCCTCACATAATGATAAATTGCAAATATATTCTACGGCGCCAACTTGTCATTCGAAATCCATTCCTATACGAGATAAACTTTAATTTATTATAGACCATCTAATAAATTAACCGTGAGTTCTATTATAATCACCTGGCAGGTTTCTTAGCAAATCTCATAATGTTATCAGTGGTCTGTAGAAAAGCGTGATTAACTCGATAAATAACCTCCATGGTGGCATGCTTTATTCGCTTAACTTTATACGCTCAATCCAAAATGCATCTGTCGATTTGGCTCGCAATTCTTCTCGGTGGCGTTGCGAATATATTTGAATTTTATTCCGTAAAGGGGGGGTTTTCTTTCTACATACATATTGTAGTGATGTATATATTAAAATTATTATTTTTAATATAAAATATTACAAAAAATGATCTTTATTAATTAAGTTTTCAAATTATAATGATCTATAAAAATTTTCAAATTGAATAGAAATTTTTATGACACAAAAAGAAATAATTATTTTTTAAATCATAGTAAAAAGTAAAGTAAAATATTATACAGTAGGTACGCCACAGTACCCCCTTCCTAGTGAAACGATATAAAGCTAATTGATTATTAATCTATTTTAAAAGTAACTCGACGAGGTATTTTACGTTTACAATTTTCCATAACATTTTCTTGATTATCCAAAAGAAACGCTGGCTTCAAACGATCTATTGAAATTATTTTACTTCCTCCGCATAATTGAATTTTGAAAATTTTATCTGTTCTTGAAATTACTTTGAATGGTCCGTCATATGGTTGCTGTAAAGGTTTTCTTACTGAATCACACCTTATAAATACATGAGAGCAGGTACTTAATTCCGGATGTATAAAAATATTTTTCTGCCCATGTCGCAGTGAGTGGCTAACTCTGAGAAGTTTCATATTTTCCGAAAATTCTTTAACCCATTCTGTGGAGTATTTGTTTTCCTTTCTATCGTCGAATATTTCACCGGGAAGTCGTAGATTTGTTCCAAATGCCATTTCAGCTGGAGAAAACCCAATATCTTGTATAACGTTTGCATGCAAACCCATCATGACAATAGGGAGTGAATTAACCCAATTATTAGACATTTGAGATTTTAAAGCAGCTTTTAAGGTACGATGCCACCTTTCAATTTGTCCATTGCTTTGTGGATGATAAGGAGTTGCCTCATCTAAAAGATTCCTCTGAAATGTGGGTGTTTGCGGCAATGTTGGAAGATCCGGAATCAACGAATTTCCAGCCTCATTATTAGCGATATTTTCCCTTATTGGTGTATGAATCATATTCAATGTCGTGGGTCACCAAATTGTAGTGATGTATATATTAAAATTATTATTTTTAATATAAAATATTACAAAAAATGATCTTTATTAATTAAGTTTTCAAATTATAATGATCTATAAAAATTTTCAAATTGAATAGAAATTTTTATGACACAAAGAGAAATAATTATTTTTTAAATCATAGTAAAAAGTAAAGTAAAATATTATACAGTAGGTACGCCACAATATAAACAAATTGTTTTAATTTTTTTTAAGCTGTCTATTTAATACAGAAAGTATCGTCTCCATATACACCAAGAAGTTAGATACGCGATAGACTATCTTTCGAATAACGTCTGGAAGTGCCTCACACGTTACTTAATTGAGATAGACGAGAAAACGCTCTTCCAAATGTTGGGAGGGATGTCATGATTCAACAATAAAGGTTTACGCATGACGACATACCTTCATACATAGTGGGGCGAGAAGTGTCATGCAAAGAGGAATGTAGAAGAATTTGACAGATTCGGCCCCTATGGAAATGCTAGGGTACGTGTGTGTGTGGCATATGTCAATAAAAAAAGATGCTTGTGTTCGTGTGTTTATGAAGATTGAAGAAGAAGTCAGCTGATCTTATGCATTCTCCTTTATTGTTCCTTCTTCTTCAATCTTCATAAACACACGAACACAAGCATTTTTTTTGTTGACATATGCACCCTAGCATTTCCATAGGGGCCGAATCTGTCAAATTCTTCTACATTCCTCTTTGCATGACACTTATGGCCACGGTATATATATTGAGACGGTAATGCCAGTAGGCGGAAATGTCAAATACTGCTTACGTCACAGGACCAATAAAGCCGCGAACAACCAAACAAACAGCTGTGCCAATTGCAAAAGGAAATGACGTATGGGGACCTGAAACTTTTTTCTAAAACCGAAAGAAATATGGCGGTCAGCGAACTGGTATGACCTTTTAATTGGATCATGCTTATGGCCACACTATGTATGAAGGTATGTCGTCATGCGAAATCCTTTATTGTTGAATCATGGCTAGCGACGAGTTGATGTGTTTCATAACCTAACTGTAGAAGGTCAATGCAAGGGAGAATAGCTCTTCTTCAGCATGTTTGTAGCTTATGTCAAACTATCGTCTTTTGTTTTGATTTTGCATTCTTTCACGTGTTTTTCGTGGAAATAGCTTGTGTGTTCGGTTTTGTGATTGTATGTTCGGTTGTGTGTTCGCTGGCGTTTTCTCTGCTTTTGACATTTTTGAAAACGGTCGTCTAACTGTAATCACCTATTCTCCTCCACATAAGACGACCTGTATATAGATTGGCCTTGATGCAAGGTTTATCGAAATAGAGGTTATATTACTTCCGTTTTTATGTGTGTGTTTTCTTTAAAAATGTCAATGTGAAAGAGAAGAGAAATGAATTTCAAAGTAAAATTTTTGCCAATTCGTTTTGTCTGACATTCACACTTTTTAGTATACATACACAATTCCAATCAGCTTATCTACTGCGATATCCTTCTTTAGATAATTCTTGCCTTGATGTGTTTGAACAAATGGAAGACAGAACAGCGGCACAAAGGAGAATCGTTGGATAATTTCACAGCAGAGTTGCTGTGTTTGGACACGGACAATCGCTACGGCGATGGTCAACTATCAGCATGAAAACTCACCATTTAGCCAGCAATAACGAAAAATGATCAATAGATTGAAGATAACAATTGCATGTTAAAGGCTGGTATCGACCTCTCAAGAAACAGCTCAAGAAATTTTTAGCTTTATTTCTTGAGTGAAAAATAGTAGTAGGCAAGAAATTTTGACGTTTATTATTCCACCGTGAATACCAAGTGAAACGAAGAAGATCATCAAAAACGTAAACAAAATAAACCATTTTGTAAACATGAGAAATTGATAAGTTCTTAAAAAACATTAAATAAAAGCTTTAAATATTTGTTTTCAATAGTTTTATTTTGTTGTTATTTTAGGAAATCATCGAAAGCGGCGAGGATGACCTTATATTACTGCTAAACTGTGGTATATTGATGGCCGGAATGGAAGTAGATGTAAGAAATTGATGTCAACTTCCGCTTTGCATCATTACACAAATTGTGCACTATATTTTTTCCGATTAATTTTGCCATTTTCACCACCATTTTTATCAGCATGTAACAAAAGCCAACAGACGTCAAAATTTCTTTAAGAAATAAATGCTCGATGATATATTTCTTGGCAAAACCTGTGTTGCTGTGTTCGCATTATGTTGAAAAATAGTGGTAAAAAAGTGTATTAAATTTCTTGAGAGGTCGATACTCGCTCAAGAAAGTTTCCCAAGAAAAATTTCTTGAGCATTTCTTGTACGTCATTTTATATGGAACTTTTGCGTTTCTTGAGAGGTCGATACTAAGCTTAATAGTGAAGGAAACGCCACGCAAGGCTTGATGAGTTTGAAAAGTAACATATCAAGTATAACACACCTTAGTGGGGAAAATTTTGATATAATGAACCACGACTACGAAAAAATTACTTTTCTGAGGGTAGAGGGGGTCACACATCTCAATCAAAAAATCCCACCGCACGGGTGCTTATAGTTTTGGAGATATTCCTTGTTAAATTTGTTTAACATAAACACCACAATATGAACAGAAAAGCAGAAAGAGGTTAATAATCAGGTGTTTAGTAAGTTAACCTGTATAAATTAGCCTTGAGAAGAACTATTATCCACAGAATATTTGCTAAAAGTTTCATGGAAAAACTCCTAATAAGAAAAGTAAATAAATGCACAAGTAGTGGCAAAAAACTTTAAAACAACTAGAGTTATGGGAAATGTTTTCCGCGCAACAAAACCTAATTTACTACATATATTGTAGGTTAATTTAATGCTAATAAATATATGAAGTTAAAAAATCCCCAAGCACAGCACAATTTCGGTATTTCTATTTTTTCTTCCAGCATCAAACAAACTCAATTGTGTAGACACCACTTAGCAGATAACACTTTAACTCCAAAATTCCGCAAAAAATTCCCATCAAATCCATGGCAACCTTCGGCGAAATGTGGCGAATGCAATATGGCGTCGTTGTGCTGTGTCGTGGGTACGTATTGTGCAGTGAAAATTTTTATTTTTTGAAATAATTATATAAATACCGTGAAATAACTGCTAAATTTTGTTAGAAATAAGTATGCACATAGTTTGTGTTCAGTGGCGAATAAATAAATAGCAGAAATATTAGATTTCCAGCTAAAAAAAACGATTGAAAATCGAATATGTTTGCTGTATCGAGACAGGCGAGCCGTCATGAAAGAAAACTTCGTATTTTCGTGTGCCAACCCATGCCAATTTTTTTTACAGTAATAAAAAAATGTCGATTAGTAATAAAATTAATCTGATTGGGTATTGCATATTAAATTTTTGCAACGCAAAACGGTACCGGCTTTGCTGGAGTTATGTATAACTTAAGATATTTATATGTATATACATTGTATATATGTAATACGAAGGCTGTGATCGCCAAATTCTGCATACGTGTGTAGACCACTTATGTATATATGTACATACATGTGTACGATTGCATTCAAGGGAGTCGACGACATCCCACCGAAAAATACTTTTAATTTTCACTAAAGTTTTTGCGAGAGGATGAGTGAAATGCACTGAAAAATCGATATTGCAGTTGAAGAATTGGAGTACATACTACATGTACATATATGCGAATGTTTTTACTTCGGCTTGGTATAAACATTTTTATTTATTTATTTATTTAATCCAATTGGAAAAGTATATATGTATGTACATAGGTATAAGTACACGAATCCGGACAATGCCGGTGCGTAGGATATGCGTATAGTGTCTTTCTACCATTGACATCATTTTCTGATTTCTCCTTCATTAAACATTTCATTACGGTCGAGCGCAATCCTAACTGTAGTAAAAATTTTTAGTGCACTGTCTGTTCTGTGAGAGATGCTGAAGCCTCGTCCGAAACTTCGAGAAGTAACTCCAGACCACCTGTGGTTGCAGTAATTGTCTATTTTAAAACTACTTACCCAGTTGTCGTCTAATCGGAGGCCCAGGAAAGCTGTTTTTTCGACAGTCTTGAGCCAATTGAAGAAGAGTGTTTGAGCATTTGGTTGGCCAAAGTATCACGCTTTCCAGATAACTGCCGTTATACCGTAGAATAGTCCTTACATTATTAACTTTATTGGAGAAATGTCAGAATGCTTTCAATAATGTTCCGTTACTGGAATTAATGCAATTGTCGCAGTATTTGAAAATACTAAATTTCTATTAACATAGGTACGTAAAATAAAATAACTACTGCAATATTTTTAATTTTTGCAGCTTTTGTAACTAAAACTCCGTTTTGACATCACACTTAACTATTCTCATCATAATCTAAAACACCATCGAAAACGAATTAAACAAATATCAACAGAAAACTTACAAAAAAGAAGTAAATCAAATTACAAAAACCAACAACAAAATCGCGCACTATTAAGATAAGATATAAATCCTAAAAACCAAGAAAATTGAACTCAAAGAAGTCAAAACGTTGTAGAGGAGAATTAGTGAAATTAAAGCCAATAATTTCCTACTTAAAAACTTTCCAAATGCTCAAAGTTCAAAAGTGAAATTATATAAAACCAAAAAAAAAAAAAAAAAACATAAACGTAACAGTTCCAAATATATATCGTGCGGAGTGCTCACTCCGTGTATGCACACAAGCGTGTGTGTGGTGTGTGCGTGAGTGCATTTGTACGTGTCAGGCCTTATGCTGTTTGGTGAAACCAATGCAAACCAATAAAATTAAAAATATCACGTTGCAAATAAATATAATATAATCGCAATACTCAAAAGTTTTGAACCAGTATCCAATCACAGAAATCAGTTCGCTTGAAACGCATAGAATCTCAAAACGACAAGCTTAAAGGACTACCGAGGCGGCGCATATATTAAACCAAACAAAAATCGGGAGAACGAGGTGCCACTTCGGCTTGGCTCAAAAGAGGCTACTAAAACCATACGTGCTGAGAATGGAAGTAAGCAATTACTTAACATCAAAGTATTCCGCCAACTGGAGCAACCAATAACACTGTATTATTCCGAAACACAATCAAAATATCACCATCGTTAATTAATAAAGAGACAAAGAGATCATTCCGAGACACTATTGAAAAGCCTATAGTAAACGTTGCCATCGACAGTAGATAGACGACTAGAATAGTCTGCCAGTGAAGCAATAAAATATCCACAATCGTCCAGTGTATGCGACGAAGCTGCGTAATATTTAAAATACGTACTACAGCCAGTATAAATATATAAACTTTGTTCAAATTATCTCTTTCTCAATTTATAATATATTCCGAAACAATAATTACAAACTAATCGCCAAGGATCCTTACTTATAATCCCCTCAACTTAAATTAACACTTCATCCACTCCCTACAATCCAAATCCTTTTGAGACACATTAACACTGCATTGACACCGATTCAGCATTCAAGTGCGGAGCTGAATTGGTAATAAAAGACGCAGTCCAAAACCCAAAACAACAAACAAAAATACAGCAGCAAGAGCAGCCAATAAATTCAAGTCATCTTGATAAAAAAAGCAACACAACCAACAACAAATGCAACTGAAAGTAAAGTTTTAAAGTACAAAATGCAATAAAAAAAAAACAAATTCATTATAAAACATTGTAAACCTTTAATTATAAACATTAAACTTAAATAACCTTCACTATAGCAGCAAGTGCATCAAGTGCAAAAAAAAACTTCGAGACTCGAATCTTTAGAAGGGAGAATAATACTGTAGGTTTAATCCATTAAAGACCGCGTATATATAGCAATTGATCAATTGCATAAAAAACTGCAAAACGCATTGCAAGACTAGTTTAGCAAATGTCGAATATTTGAATAGAAAGTGAAACCTGCCAACTTTCATCATTTAAACGACTTTGGCGTCTGCCAAAATAGCCAAAAAAGAGTCCAACTATTGTCGGCGCCACGGAACCCTGTACAAAGTCAACGAATCAGAGCATTTGAATAAATAAACTGATTAAGTGAGAACAGCTAAGAATTTTTAAAAAGTCAGTGTGAACGGTAAGAAGTAGCTGCAGCTGAAGCCATCAAATAACTAGTGAGAGCTGAAAACAAAACCAACCATAACAATAAAACTAAAACATTTAAAAACAACCAAAAGAATATTTGAAAAGTAAAATAAAATAAAAACATAAATATTACTGAATAAGTAACAAGGAGCACAGGAATCGAAAATAAAATTATCCACTAATAAAAAGAAAAATCCATAAAAAAATAGAGTAAATTTAAGATACTTTTACATGTGAACTAAAAAAAAAAATACTTATATTTTACACCAACAACTAAAAACTGAGCAACTACAAATAACAACAACAGTAAAAGCCAAGTATTTGCAAAAGCAACGAAACCCAAAGTGAGTACTTAAATACACAATTTTTAAAACGCTTTTATTAGCTTCACCTGTATGTATGTATGTAATTTCCAGCTGCTGCCTAAATATATGCAATGTATTTACTAATGAGATTAGGTTTTAACCACCGCTATCTTCCAGCAGATGGCGCACGTGTATTTATATTTTTAAAATATTCACTTATTTCACTTTTTCTTAGTGATTTTCTCAAAAAAAAAAAAAAGAAAAAAGCTTATCATTAGAGCTCGGATAATAGGTGAAAATCAGACGCCTAAAATTATGTTACGTAATGTTTGTGAGCACATCCAGTGGCAAGTTTAAGGGTGGGGTGCATTCGGGTCTAAGCCCCCCGTGAATGAAATAGGATTTTTTGGTTACTAGGATGCCAGAAAAATAAATTATTATTAATTAAATTATTTTCTTGAAATAGCTATACACTCAACCTTCGCTGTAAATAGTTGTTAAAATTTTTATCCACTTACCTCCAACAATTAAAAATTCAATTAAATAAAAATTTCGTGCTAAGCACTAAAACTCTTTCAAGTATAAATTATTAAGGTTTTTTATGGATTGCACGTGAAAAATTGCGAAGAAAGAAATGTAATAATAAAGAATAATAATAAATAAAGTATAATATATAAATATATAATTATAAAGAATAAAGAAAAAATTAAAAATTTGTAGTGACTCGCTTAAATTTTAGACAAAATCTTCGCACGTGAAGGGAAAAACAATTACAGTTGCAAACCAAATATACTTTGAATGAGAATGAGGCAAGTGCACATTAGCAAATGAATTTTACTATAAAAAATACTAATAACTGTTATTTCAGAATTTTTTTCTAGTTGTCCTCTGCATTTTTTTCATGTGAATTTACAAGTCGAAAAAAATTGCGTACTAGAAAATAATATAAAATTTCTACTCAAAAAGTTAAAAATTTTTCTGAAATATTGGCGAATTTTTCAGAATTTTGCACAAACTTTTTAACTTTAATATATTTGGTTTCTGTTATAGGTATTTTTATATAACAAATTAAAATTATTAAAAACACAAATAAATATATTTTACGAATAAAATCACCTTCTATTCTGGCTTTATTTCATCACACACCACCTTATGTTTATTTAAACTGCAAATTTGTGTAACATAATTAAGAACTTTTCTTATAAAATCTTCACCCACCATACCAATATGGTACCCCTTTATATTTAAATTGTAATCCCGCCACTGAAAACAAACAAAATTTAAAAAAAGGAGCATATTTTGAGGCGCTTGATTTCACCTATTTTTTCGAGCTCTACTTATGATAGTATGTATGCTTATTTTCGTGCCACTCTGCCAACTGCGCTAACAACATAAATTGATATCTAGGTTATTCATAAATAATGAAATAGGTTTATAAAGCTGTTAAAATCAGAAATTTTATGAAATTTCCATTTTATACATTTGTTAAAACCTATTTTATTTTTTATGAATACCGGTTAGTTTGACGCAAATTATATGGTAAGCTGTCAAATAAATTGCTTCACCAAGCAAAAATCTCTGGTTAAGTGCTTAACCGAAGATGGTGAAACCGGCCCTTTGACTTATTCAATTCCCACTGCTGTACACAGCAAAATTAGTCAATATGTTGCATACTTTTAGGCTGGGATGAAAGTACATATATAAATAAAAAAGGGACGGAAATAGCAAAGGAAAAGGAATCGAAATGGGAAGAGATAAGAGGAAAATAAAAAGGAAAAAGAAAACGCAAATAAAAGGAAAGGGTAAGAAAAAGAGAAAGAAAACTGGAAAGAGAAATAGAAGTCTGAAAAATGGTATTTTGGATTAAAATTTTCTAGAAAATATTCGACATAATATTTCACTATGGGGCTCCTCGGACAAAATCCTCTGCAATTTTTAAGAGCAAGTCTCTTAGTCGCAAAAAAAATCTAATATTTTCTTTATAAAGGTGTAGTTTTCATATACATACCCTGCAAAAAATGCGATTAATCCGGGACGTGTCTTGGATCAATCGCAAGGGAGCATGCTACTAATACAATTTTACATCCCTTTATATGGAGTGAATTGATCGCATTTGTTCGAGCATGTCCTATGAAGAGACTAATTGTTCAACTTGTATACCCGAACGGGTACCAATGTAGATTAATCACTAACATACCGAACGGGTACAAATGTAGATCAATCGCTTACATCCCGAACGGGTACAAATGTAGATCAATCGCTTACATCCCGAACGGGTACAAATGTAGATTAATCGCTCTCATCCCCAACGGGTACAAATGTAGATCAATCGCTTCCAGCACGAACGGGTACAAATGTAGATTAATCGCTTCCAGCATGAACGGTGACAAATGTAGATTTTTCCAAGTTGTTCGCCAAGGCAATTTTTAATAACAATCTTTAAAAAATTGTAAATGTTCATGCATATATAAATAAAGATTATATAATCCCCGCTAACAATTTTGCCATACAATTTCTGATTCAGACAATTCTGAAAATATTCTGAGTAAAAATTTGAGTATTTGGACAAGTCCTTCCGATTTCTTAGGTATTTCTATCAGAAATGTCTGGGGAAATTATTTCTTTTCTCACCCGACAAATCTTATAGATATCGGACCTATTTCGTGCAGATATGCCAAAATATTTTAAATTGTTTCCCTACAAGAAATTTTCTATTTGTCATCAGTTCAAGATTGAAGAAACAAATTTTGTGAGCTGGAAATATAACTAATAACAATTTGGATGTATGTAAGAAAATAAGGAAAATTGCAATAAAATTATGCTCAATGGTTTTTCAGTTTCCGGAAAATGGGACAAAATTGTCAATCACTCAAACAATTTAAATCCGGACAGGATAAGAACGCCGAACCATGGCAGGCGATTTTGTCCTTTATGAACCCTACGAGGAAGTACAAATTCTGCTACCCGAACAATCCAGTTGCTTGGCCGTTAAATTCTACCCGAAAATATGCGAACTCCCATTCGGAGTGCGTGTGTGTGCTAATGCTAAATTCATGGCACCCAATGGCCGCATGACAAAATTGCCATACTTGAAAACAAAGGTACCGCATTGGGTCAATGGTTGAATGATGATGTAAAACGGCTCTGGCGGAACGTGTGAAAAGCATTTTAAATATAATAGATCTTAGACTAAGTACCGATGTATGTTTACCTAAGTATGCATGTATATACCAAGTATGCATAATTTGCCACAAAATATATGCCAATTTTAATTGAAAATTCTTGAGATAGCTGTAAGAAATCCATCAGATTCTTCGGCAGAAAAATCAGAAATCCTCACGATTTTTCTTCAGATATCTGTAAGATATCCGTCAGATTCGTCGGAAAGCAAAAGAATTTTCCCCTATTGTTCGTTTAGAAATCTGTTAGATATCAGCACGAATCATCGGTAAAAAACAAAGAATTTCCCAAGACAAGTCTGTAAGAATTCCTGTTAACGTCTTCATTTATTTCTCCTGAAGAAGTCATACAGAAATCTTATTGATTTCGGAGTTTTTCGCCGACAATCTGATAGATATCTAACAGATTTCGGGTAAAATTGTTAGCTGGGATGTTTTAGTTTTGAAAAAAATCTCAATAAATAAATAAAAAAAAATTGTAAGTTGAGTATGCATTATATGAGCGCAATGTAAAGGATTTTTTCATAGGATATTTTAGGCAACATTTTGTTAAAATTATTATTCATCATTGTTATTAAAAGAAAGGGTGTTCAATTCGTTTTACCGGTTGTTCTACAATTTTTTAAATACATTGCATATTTTTGTAAAATTTCCACATTTAAGGAATATAGATTTGTACCCGTTCGGAATGAAAGCGATTAATCTACATTTATACCCGTTCGGGATGAAAGCGATTAATCTACATTTATACCCGTTAGGGAACAATTGGTCTACAATTAGTCTACATTTATACCCGTACGGGAACAATCGAGGACTAATTGTGGACCGATTGTTCTCGAGGACAAATCTCTTTCGGGATTGATCGCACATTTTTTTGCAGGGTATCGTCGCTATAGAAGAAAAAAGACGCAAAGTGTTTTGTTGGGGAAGAAAGACGCAAACTTTTTTTTTTTTCAAAGAAAGACGCATTAAAAATATTTTTCGAAAGAAAGACTCTTTATTTTCTTTGATAACGAAGAAAGACGCTTTATTTTATTTTACTATAAAGAAAGACGCATTTAAATATTTTTTAGGAAAGAAAGACGTATTTGATTTTTGTTTTTTCTTTGCCAATATTAATGCTAGTGCGTCTTTCTTCGTCGAAATATTTTTTAATGCGTCTATTTTCGTCGACATGTTTTGTAAAGCCTCTTTTTTCTCCGACATATTTTTAATGCGCCTTTTTTCGTCGACAAATTACTGGCATGCGTCTTTCTTCTTCCGGAGCGACGATATGTACTTAATATGATATTACCTATATTATTAATACGCTAACATAAATTTTGTTCCATCTTCTCCGTCGAAACTACTGAGCCGATTTTAAAACTAAGAGCACCTTTAGAAAGATATTGCTCTCAAATAGAACTGCGCCAATTTTGATTAAAATTGATTGGAAAATGCGCCCATAGTCGTCGTTGGAAAATTACCGTGTGGTTGTTGTTGCATGTGTCAATGTCCATGCATAGGTGAGTTTGAGCATACTCTCCAAACTTGCCATGCAATTGTGAACATGTTTGGCTGGAAGTAGTGTGTGCTTTCAAAGAAATAGAAACACAAAAAAGTAGCAAAAGCACTACAACAAAAATACAAAGTCAAGTAATTAGAAGGATAAGAAAGAATAAGTAGGAAAGAAATTGAGTAAAGAATAGAGCAGAAAAAGAAGGAAAGAAGTTGGTAGGAGAATTGTGAAAACGAGCAACAACAACTGCAACAAAATAGTAGCAGTGAGAGTAGCAATAAAAAGGGGCAGCATCAACAGGAACAACAACACAATAGTAACAGTGACAATAATAACAAACAATTATACTAAAACTATAGTTGCAACTTAGTCATAAGAAAACATCTAGAAAAATTTTCAAGTTTCGACAGTAGGCAGTGTAGGGTTAATTTAACATTGTTTTTATTGATCTTGTTGATCATGATTTCTATTGTAAAATTTGAAATACATAACTTCAAAAATTTTCTTCAGAGATTTTTGGAAACTTAAACAATAAATATCGAATTTTGTTAATTTACAATTTTAAATAAAATTTAAAAAAAATAAATATATATGGAATTTTAATTACCATATTTGGCGATCCTGCTTATCTTCAATCAAAATCAGCTACCTACAACGAAATAAATATTCTGAAACTAAACATTTTAACGGTTTTTTGATGCAATTCACATAGCGTCAAGCATCAATAAATATTGACGATCACTCGTTGCTGTATAATATTGATCAATTCGGAACAGTTTAGCAACAAATACATTCAATTTGGATTCAAAACTTCAATCAATCGGCTCATCCTATACTATTTATATGGTGAAATCTCATTTGCATTGACACATAGAATTACCAGATTTTGTTCGTTTTTTGAATGTTCTCTTCATTTGCTATTGACATTCTCAGCAACGTATCACAACCACTTTCTTGAAGTTTTCTCATTTATTTCACTGTCGTGATTGCATTACATCGCATATCTTTACTTAAGGTATTCAATGCTTACAAATACGTATGTATATATATATATAAAATTTTAACCTATTACGTATCTTAACTCATTACTGTTTTAAATTTTATCCTGAAAATATTCATCTGCAATCTGTTAACTCCATCTCCAGTATACTTATTTATTTTATAGATACATATTTATTTTTTTTTAATATGTATGTATGTTTTACTGGAGGGGGAGTAAATGTAGGGTTAATTTAACTTTGTTTTTTATTGATCTTGTTGATCATGATTTCTATTGTAAAATTTGAAATACATAACTTCAAAAATTTTCTTCAGAGATTTTTGGAAACTTAAACAATAAATATCGAATTTTGTTAATTTACAATTTTAAATAAAATTTTTAAAAAATAAATATATATGGAATTTTAATTACCATAGGCAGCACTCTACATAGTATACAATGAATGTACATTAGGGTGGAGCGATTTGGAATTTTTTAACCTCTAATGTTTTATATAATTTTATAAAATATTCACTTATTTTTAAATTATTATTGGAAAACCTGCGTAGAGTCTAGCACAGATTAAGACTGCAAAATACTATTTGCCTATCGGCTTACCATTTTTTTAAATAATAAAATTAGTTTTTGCTAAGTTATGTAATTTTTAAAAGACTAAAATCGAAAAATTTTTTTAATCACATCCAAATCCGTCTTTCTATTGTTGACTAATGCCTCTAATGTTCTTACAGAGTAACTAAATATACTTGCAACAGTTTTGTGTTAAAAAAAGAAGAAGAGGATACTGATTAGAGGCTGGAGCATCGTTTGTGGGCGTATCCCTACCGCGCTCATCGCCCCTGTACGGACTCAGGAATAACCATCCGGGGAACGAACAGGCGAGACAGCTAACCAGACGGCGCTAGTCGGAACTGATTAAAATTAGACAGACTGCAGCAAAAAAAAAAAATCTAGAAGGTTTATAAACAGCATAACTTAAATTAAATTAAAAAACAACAAAGCAAACGGAAAAATACTACGAACGGATGTGTGCGCATGGGAATATGTCTAGTACCTACATATAATGTGTGTATTTGTGTGAATGATTAAATGCAACAAACAATAATGAAACATAAAACAATACAGAATTAAGAAACTACATAAAGAGTTTATTCAAGAACAACAAATAACAAAAAAAAAACTCACACAAAAAATTCAAAGAAAGATTTAACAACTCTGTGATAATTATTGTAAATTAAAAAAAAATATAAACTATAAAAAACACAATAAAAAAATAAGGATCAGCAACAAAAAACAAAGATTATTATTATTAAAAACTGTAAGAAAAAGAATTTTTCGTTTATTAAATTGAACTAGAATTTAGATTTAAACAAGTAAATTTAAAAGAAAAAAAAAAAAACAAAATCTTAGTCGTAAAACTACAACACAAAATAGAAACAACTAAAGCAAATGCAAATGAAGATAATGAAACATTGAAACAAATTCGTGATATCTTAAAGGACTTCGATACATATATACTATAATATATTATATTATATTTTATATAAATTAAGTGACTATATGGTAAGCTTATATGCGTAAGCAAAATAAACTTTAAAGGCGGAGGTGTAAAAAACCACTGCAAAATAAATAAATAACAAAATGCAACATTAAATTACTACAGTGCAAATTTGGAAAAAAAAAATAAAAAAAAAAATCGCGCAGTGTGAATACTGCGAATTGTAGTAGTTAATCAATAACAAAATTATGAAACAAACAAAAGACTAAATTTGCTAAATTAAAAAGTTTAGAATAATAAATGAAATAAAAAAAAAACAAGAAAAAACTAGCATCCCAGTAAACTAAATATCCAAACATTGGATGCAAACAGCGAATCAATTGAAATTAAAAAAAAGCTATAACACCAATTGGTTTGCCACAAAAAACTACACTCAAAAAAAATAATAAGAAAAAAATAATATCGGTATAAAAATAAATATCTAATAGTAGTAGAATAGCGGTAAGCGGTCTGGTAGTCAGCCATCTTGACGGCGTACTACTGCAATAGGCAAGTGGAGTGTAAGCAAAAGAGAGACAGAGAGAAGCGAAGCAAAGTACTCTCTTTGTGTAGTATGTACAACCTTAAATATGTGTTATGTTGCGGCATTTAAAAAATATGCATCATAAACACATATAAAATATATAAAACACACAAACATACAAACATAAAAGCTTAGAAAGGCTTTCAGTGAATGGTCACTGCCCAAAAAAAAAACAAAAATAATAAAAAAAAAAAAATATTAAAAAAAGTACACAAAAAGGAAAAACAATAAAAAGCGCATTTTAATAAAGCTAAAACATAAAGAATAATCAATCATATAAGTAATTCTTGTGCGGTACATTAAATACGGTTTGAGTTTTTTTTTTTCTTTTTGACAAAATTCTGTGCCTCCTTAAGTACGTTCAACTATCTATCGATATAAATTGCCATTAAGTGCAGTAAGCACATTAAACCAAAACAAATCCTCCTTTCAACGACTGAGATTGTGCGTGTCTACGCGCTTTCTTTTTTTTAATTCTTAAAAAATAAATAAATCTATCATCCCGGTCGAAAGTTTATATATACTTAGCCAAAGTGTATCCGCAGCAGCAATCCAAACAGGTAGAGTATCTACCAACACCACAACTACCACTACTACCGCTACCAACAGGAACAGCAACAAGTATTCCACGTGCTTTGACCAACATGAATACCCAATCGAAAGGTGGTTACCGTACCGGTGAAGGTAAATAAATGATTATAAATGTATGTTTAGCATTATATTTAACGTCATTGAAATATTGCTTTTGTAACCACTCTTTTAACTACATACTGGATTAACCTAACCCTAATTGCATATTTAATCAACTTTGACTTTATAAAGTACGCTATGGTTCTCCCAATCACACTTCATTTTAAGGCCATTTGTGAATTGTTCCTTAATTTTCACTACAAATCCCATCAACCTACTGCTGCCAGTGTTGGGCAAATTACAATTAGAAATAATTAACAATTGATCAGCTGTAATTGTGAAAATTTACCATTAAGAATTAATTCATATTCAATTGCGTTATAGATTTAACAGCAATCAATGGTTAAGTATCAAATAAAATTAAAACAGAGTACTACCATCCACTACTTAGTTTATACCACCTTATTGTAACTTTTTTTGCCGGCATGTTTTTCCCGAGGAGAACCCTAGCTAAATTTTATGGCGAATAATTTTCTAGAACATTTTAGCCCTCTAGCGACCTTAAAATAATATCTCCTCACTGTATAAAAAGGTGCCAAAATAACCCTTTCCTAGGGGTGCTAGATGGTTAAAATGATCTAGAAAATTATTGAGTATAAAATTGGAGTAGGAGTCTCTTCAGAAAAAATCTTTGTAAAATGAACATAAAAGACCACAGGAAGCGTAAAACCTGATTTCCTATGAATGTTAAATGTGTTTTATTTCCAGTTCTACTGAAGCGATCGAAATATTTCTTTTGCAAAAGATTAATGTTTTTTGACGACGTTTAACATGCCGCCAAAAAACAAAATTACATTAAGGTGCTATAAACTAAGTACTTGATAGAAGTGATGCATATAGGGTAAATACCAAGGATGCACCGCAACGTTAATAACGATAACCGAAATGTTAAGGTCGTTTCAGTTGAAGCGACACAATTTTTCAACGTTATAAAAATTATCAAAATAATTTCTCTTTCGTTATCAACGTCAACGAAACCCAAGCGTTATAGTCTAACCAGTCAACGACGCACGCACGTAGCCCGTGTCAGCTGACACAACCTGTCTTATGCTGTGGTTATGGTACCAATCAACATTGCCAATCAAAATCGGAAACTTTTCGTGATTGGTGAGAGGTGGTTATGCTTGCATTGATGATTGGAGCGCACATACACAACATATCACATGATTATTACTGAACACATACACATCATAACACATTATTACCCCCGAAACCTCGACTGCTGGCTGCCTGCTTCACACAGCAGATTTGCTGGATGTGAGAGTCCGAAAATTCTCTCACCCTCGGAGTGCACAACAACAATTTCACGGTGCTCGACCAGCAAGATTGTAACCATAACCAGGCCCTTATGGAGTTGTAGTGTAAATGCCCATTCACCAACGCATGACGACGGCTCTCTTGACGCACGTATCGTAGAAACCTAGCTCAATTTGATTTTTCACGTAATAACGTGTCAGCTGATGCTCTCATGATTGCTTTCTTGGCAACAGGATTGCCGGAGCGATTATTTTGTAGCAAATTTGTACCAATCTTTCAATATGCTCCCAAAGTACCTCAATAACTATTCCGAATGTTGCCGATTATAAAATTATGGTAACATAAGTGTATCTTTTTTTAAATATGGAGATAAAAATGTAATAAAAAAATTTAAGTTTTTTCTTGCGTTTTTTTTTTACTAAATTTGGCTATTGCCGCAATCGTTTTTCACACGGAAATAAAAATGTAAATAGAGAAAATGAAGGTTTTCTGGCGTTTTTTTTTACTAAATTGTACTACATATTGTATCAATCATTTGTATTTGTTTTTATATGGAGATAAAAATTTAAATAGAAACAAGTAAGGAAGCCTAAGTTCGAGTGGAATCGAACATTAGATACTCAGCTGTATGCTTTCATTGTTTGTTTGCGTTTGATGGAAACACGGTGCAATTAATATAAAGCGAGTGCTGCATAAAGTGGGCGTAGTCACGCCCATTTTCTAAATTTTTATCAGTCATCCAACTAAGCATATCAATATTATACTTTGTGCAAAATTTCATTCCTTTATGACTTCTACTTACAAAGATGTCACGTTACAAATTCCCAAAGGGTGTTCCAGAAATATCTTTCTTAAACAGTAGGCGTGGTCATAAACCGATTTCAATAAATTTTTGTGTGGCTATTAACACAAGTTATAAAAGTGTATAAACCAAGTTTCGTCATAATATCTGAATTATTTGTCGAGTTATAGGCTATGAAATCTCGTATATCCCTTTGTGTAAAAAGAGGCGGTGCCACGCCCATTTTCCAAAATTTTTCTATTTGTTGTTTCCGGTCTATTGTGGAAGTCATGCCACAAAATTTCAATGAATTATCTTTATATTTGACAAAGATATCGCAAAATGTTTTTATTAGGCCCCTTTAAAGTTCTCATATATAAAAGTGGGCGTGGTCGTCAACCGATTTCGCTAAAATTTCGAGCGTGTCTTACCACAAGTAATGAAAGTGTACACACCAAGTTTCGTCATTATATATAAATTATTTGTCGAGTTATGGGCTCAGAAATCTCGTATATTCCTGTTTATAAAAAGAGGCGGTGCCACGCCCATTTTCCAAAATTTTTGTGTTTTTCGTTTTATGTCCGCAGTTGGACTCCTGCTATAAAATTTCAATGATATATCTTTATATTTGACAGAGATATCGCTTAAAATGTTTTTATTAGGTCACTTTATAAGACCCATATATAAAAGTGGGCGTGGCCCTCAACCGATTTCGGAAATTTTTCGTCCAAATATTTGAATAAGTAAGTATATCACGCGTACCAAATTTCATCGATATATCTTCAATGGTTTCTGATTTATGACTCATAAAACTTTCAATGTTTGCCCCTTAATAAGTGGGCGTGGCACCGCCCATTTTCCAAAATTTTTGTGTTTTTCGTTTTATGTCCGCAGTTGGACTCACGCGACAAAATTTCAATGATAGATCTTTATATTTGACAGAGATATCGCTTAAAATGTTTTTATTAGGTCACTTTGTAATATACATATATAAAAGTGGGCGTGGCCGTCAACCGATTTTAACTATTTTCCGTCCAAACGTATGCCTAAGTAAGTAAATCACGCGTACCAAATTTTGTCGATATATCTTCAATGGTTTCTGAGTTATGACATATAAAACTTTCAAGGTTTGACGCTTAATAAGTGGGCGTGGCACCGCCCATTTTCCAAAATTTCATCAAATTTCTTCCTAGGGGCCTGAGCTCAACACGTGGGTAAAATTTCATCGCTCCAGCTATATTAGTGACTGAGATACCAAATTTCCGATTATTTCTATATAGGAAAAGTGGGCGTGGTCATGGTCCGATTGCGCCCATTTTCAATACCAACCGTCCCAGTCTCGATACCAACTTGCATTTCAAATTTCATCAAAATATCTCAATTTTTGCGCGAGTTAGAGTGTTTACAGACGGACGGACAGACGGACGGACGGACATGGCTAAATCGATTTCTCTTTTCACCCTGATCATTTTGATATATATAAGTCTATATCTATCTCGATTATTTCACTCTGTTACAATCCACCGTTATGTGATTAAAACTATAATACTCTGTGTACTAGTACAGCTGAGTATAAAAAATGAAGTTTTTCTGCTGTATTTTCTTTACTAAATTTGACTATTGTGGATATTTTTGACTGTTGCAGTTAATATATTTGACTATTGTGAATATTTTTGACTGTTCAATTTAGCAAAATTACCCCGGATAGCAAATTTTTAAAAGCTGTCAGGTGAATAATATTTGGTGAGCCGGCAAGACTCGTGAATTTGAAAACAAGCATAAACAACAAAAAGACCGAAATACGTACATATGCAATACATAAATTAAAAAATAACCGCGGTGAATATTATTACTAAAAATTCAAATAAAAATAGTATCTGTATCAGAGATCAGCATGCGATACATTTTTTGTGATTTAGAGTATACTCATAAAAAATGCAGTGGGAGTATGACCGCAACCGCAAAATATGCGATCATAATAAACACCGTACCGCATTTTCTTGATCAATTCCGGTATGCGGTAGTATGGATATCACAACACCGCAAACACCGCATATCGTAAACACCGTATACCGCAAACACCGCATACCGCAAACACCGCATTTCCCAAATAGAGATATTTACAATGTTGCCAGTGCGATTTTTGTTTGTAATTTTTACCGTCTTATGGATTTCTGATGAAAAATACTACTGATTACAAATTGATTTTAACCAAAGAATATCTATACAGGAAAACTCTAGGGGTGGTTTTTTTTTTAATTTTTTCATTGAAAGGGTCACTTAAAATTTAGAGTTTGTTTACATTCAAAATAATTTGACTAATGAGTTTCAAGATAAAAATATGTACTATTTACATGAAATATAGTTTTTTCCTAAAATCCCTGAATCACATTTTTGGCTTCTTAGTAATACACATAAGTTTTATTTACACATTTTTGTTTGTCTGTGACATAATTCTTTATTTTCCAACGAGGCATTCATTCAATTTTCACAATCGGCAAAATTGGCTACGATACATTGATTGAAACCGAAGTTTTTGTCATTTTATTGGAGCAACAATAATACACATGTTTATTTTTATACATTTTATTATGCGCCCGTCAGAATGAATACTTTTCCGTCAATCTAGCAATTCATTTAACTGAGAAACATAGTTGAATTAGATGTCTTTTTTACGGCAAAGCTGAGATACTGAATGTGTCGATAGTCATTTATATACATTTAATTCAACTATGTTCTCAATTAAATGGATTGCTAGTTTGACGGAAAAGTATTCATTCTGACGGCCCTATTAGTCGTATTGGATTTCAAAAATGAAATTTTTTTATTATTTCATTATTGAAAAATATTTTATTATTCAAAAAACTGCCACAAAAAACAAAGCACACAAAAATATAAAAAATACTTGAGAATAAATTTGCTGCATATCTTATAATCCGTAACACATATCTACATATGTATTTATGTACAAACAAAAATGAATTTTCAATTGCCTATACCTTTGCAGTGTGTGAAAAATTTCCGGCAACACTGAATAGTATACAAATAAACAAATGCGGCGTTTGCGGTGATTGCGGTGTTTGCGATATGCGGTGTTTGCGATATGCGGTGTTTGCGGTATGCGGTGTTTGCGTTATGCGATGTTTACGGTATGCGGTGTAAACAACACTAAATACCGCAATATCATTTAGGTTTTCAATCAATGCGGTGGCGGTGAATTTTTTTTCTGGGTATTTATTTTTTGAGTGGCTTAAAAAATAAGTATTTTTGCGGTGCTTTAGAAAATGCGGTGCACCGCTGCGGATCTCTGATCTGTATATAATTGCTGCATTTTATTAATTTCAAAAATTAGGTTTCTTAGTGCCCATACATACATATGTACATATTCTTAAAAGCCTTTAAGAAATAGTAGTAGAAAATGTAGAAGCACGGAGTCAGAAGTAAACAAAACTGCAATTAATATTTGGTTTTAAATTAGCATGATACAACATTTTCAATTTAAAAATTTATTTATTAATAATAATAAATTCTATGAATAATACGATTTTCAAGAAAAATTACTACGAAACCAAACACAAGTTACTACGAAATCAAAAACTGCATGTATACTTTGCTGTACAATGGTAACGCTGTTATTCAACTCATTCCAACCAAACCAAAAACAATGCAGAATGTAAACAAAGGAAAACAACTGATTCTTGCGTTTGGTATGCGTGCGTTTACGTGCGTGAATGGTGTCGATTTTGAACTATTGCGTGAGGTAACTGAGAGATATGACGCCGTCGGTCAGTGGTTGGACTATTAACGCTGAAACGTTGAAAAATTGAGCGCTCTATATTACTGAGAGAATTGTCACTCAAACGAACCATCAAAGCCAAGGTTTATCCAAATAGAGGTTATGTTACTTCTGTTTTTATATGTGTGTTTTCTTTAAAAATGTCAATGTGAAAGAAGAGAAATGAATTTCAAGGTAAAATTTTTGCCAATTCGTTTTGTCTGACATTCACAATTTTAGGTATACATAATAATAATAATAATACAATGGCGCTATTATAACTCTGACGAGTTTTATGGCCGAGCTTCTCTCCCAATTCGAGGTGTGCTTCTTTTTGTTTTTCCTACTAATTGGGTGGACCTACAGTTTTATGCCGGCTCCGAACGGCGAATGCATTTTTTGTGAGAAGCTTTTTCATGGCAGAAATACTCTCGGAGGGTATGCCGCCCACTGCCGAGAGGTGACCGCTGCTCTTAAAAAACCCAATAATTGGATTTTTACTAATTAGAAAAATAATTTTTTTTTGGTGTTTGGCTCGGACCGTGGTTTGAACGCGAGACCTCTGGCACAGCAGGCGAGCACTCTACCCACTGCACCACAGCGGCCAGGTATACATACACAATTCCAATCAGCTTATCTACTGCGATATCCTTCTTTAGATAATTCTTGATCAAAGCGCTCTATGTTTATCATTGAGAGCATTGTTGCTCTACGCTGCTACTAAGCACTCTCAACTTATTATGAGAACCGAAAAAAAGCTCATTTCAATGATAATTTCAACGTTAATTTTCGATTCAACGAAACCGATTTCCTTTTTGTTTTTGTTTCGTTTAAAACGTTAACGCTTGCATTTTAGTTGCGTTAACATAGCATGTTAACAAACGGAAAAATATTTTGATAGTTTGTTGAGCATCCTTGGTTAATACAATTATAAAGTAGGAACCCCCTCTCAAACAAAAAAGGGATTGGTGTGTCAAACTTAGGGATCGGACCTTAAATACCGAAGATATGAAAAAATTGAATTTTAGCGCGCATCCAAAAAAATTAAATAAATAAATTTTCCAGAAATGCTTTCGAAAAAGAAATCATATTTCAATAAAACCTTAAAATTTAAGTCAATTTGCATTGAGAAACTACGTCGCACAGTGGGCAATTCGCTTTCGCTAGCGGCGGAAAACTAATAACTTCCAAATTAAAAAAAAGATTTAGGCAATCGGTTTTTTTTTTACCAATTACGAAAAACGTCAAGGAACTGAAAAATGTGTTCCTTATTTAAAAAAATTTAATTTTTATAAATTTTTTCTTACTATATTTTTTTTTTCATTATACAAATTTTAGTATATAAATATGTATGTACATCTGAAAAAAATGATATTTGGAGGAGAAAAGACCATAGGTTCGTTTATTATTAGTTAGCCAAGTTTGGGTTGGCAAATAATTTCTTGAGTCAAAAAAAAACAGCAGAGAGTCATAAAAAGCTCCAAATTTCAGCTAGTAAAATTTTTACTAGCTGAAATTATTTGCTGCCAAAGTAAGAAACAGCTGTTGAAAAAATAAACAAACGAATATTTTTGATATTTTCTGAATTTTTGTAATAGGAATAATGAAAATTAAATGTTTTTTTTAAGAAAAAATAATCATTAATAGTCAAAAATAGCATTCAAGCTATTAATCGCTAATTTTTACTATTTTTCCGTTTCTTGATTTTCTGTTCGTTTCGCTCTTTATGAGCGCAATTCTTTCCGTTTTGCTCACTTGGCAGCTTGCTGCTAGTTTAATAAGAAACAAACCTCATTATTCGGAACTATTCATTTATCCAGCAAAAGTTGTAGCGGCAGATCAGCTGATTTGAATTGTGTATGTATGTACATATGTATACTAAAATTGAACGAATGTCAAATCAAAAGACGAATTGAAAACATGTTTTGTTTTAATTCAATGTGATTCTAAGCCGTCTTCCCTTTCACAATGACATAAAGAAAACAACAATAACAACAAAGCATGAAATCATTCCTGCTATAACCTTAGTTGGCTAAACCATGTAACTATTCCACTCGTGAGAGTTTACCGTCAGTGCCGAGAGAACGCTATGGATCTCTTGTATATCGAGTGAATGCTTTCTGGTTAGGCTTACCATGAATTGACAGCTAGGGGAACACCATCGATGTTAATTCCAAATGTTTTCCACCAATCACATCCCACATAGCACTTTATGAATTTTGTTAACATATTCCAGTCTTTTTCGATCGCTATGTACGTTTAATTTCTGATCATAAATGGGTCTTTCGTCGGTAGAATCGTACCATACGTCCAACTCTTCTTGGGGAGTCGCTTTCGAGTCTTACTTTAATCGTATTTTAATCAGGGACTGTAACGGTTATGAGTTACATATATCCAAAAAGTTGATTTTTAATCATTAGATATATTCTGAGTTTTATTTTCTGCTCAGAAAATAGAAGTTATTTTTTTAATTTTATATTTCGACCAAAATATAAAAGTTATTTGTTTAGTTTTATTTTTCGATCAGAAAATAAAAGTTATTTTTTGATTTTTATTTTTCTATCAGAAAATAAAAGTTATATTCTGAGTTTTATTTTTTTGCTCAGAGAATAAAAGTTTTTCAGTTTAATTTTGGCTGCAATTGTAGATTTCGCCATATAAATAGGTAAAGTATATACATAAATAAATTGTTAATTTTTGTATTTATAAACCTTTCCTGTGTATTAATGTGGAAAAATCGACAGCTGCAACTAAAATTAAACTGAAGAAACTTTATTTCTCTGAGCAAAAAGATAAAACTCAGAAAATAAGTTTTACTTTCTGATCGAAAAATAAAACTCAAGAAATAACTTTTATTTTTTAAGCGAAATATAAAACTCAAAAAATAACTTTTATTTTGTGAGCAGAAAATAAAACTCAGAAAATAATGATTAAAAATCAATTTGTTTATAAAAATCGAAAAAATAAAAGTAATGCACCTAGAGGTAGTCTGCGTTACTTCTTTTGCATTTAGCATTTCTCCTTCAGTATGATTTTTTTAGTTAAAATTTAGAAAATAACGATTATTTGCTATCCCTGATTTTAATAATTTTCGAGTCCTTTTCGATTTTATTTTTCGATTTTGAATCTTATTTTGGTCATTTTTGAATCGTTTTCTGAACGCTTTAGAATCTTTATTGGGTAAATTCTTCAACGTTTTTCTGGTCATTTTCGAATCTTTTTTGAGTCGTTTTTCAGTAACTTTCTGATCAATTTCTAATCATTTTCTAATACTGTTCTACTCATTTTCTTATCATTTTTGCGTCATTTTACAACCGTATTTCTTTACCATCTTCTATCCACTTACATATCCTATCCTCAGTCCACATTTTGGTTAGAATTTTGAAACAGATTTTTAGCCTACAATAATATTAAGCAAATAAGGAGTTTATGATAAAAAACTTTCAATCCATAAATGAATTCCTATGAAAAATCATACATATGCGCATTTTGGAACTCTCATATACGGCAACGCGGGAGACAGATTACCTCTACGTGTTCCTGCTCTATAACATTCGCAAACATCAATACCGAAATCTAATATATGTAAAATTCATTGAAATTTTGTTTGAAAAATTATAGCTTTATATTATGCAAACCTGTTAAATAGTGATTATTAATCGTAATGATTACCGGCTTGATTGATTATTTTTTCAACTGTCCATTTAATGATTGATTACCCATTGTTTTCAAATTTTAATGATTATTTTGCAATTACCATTAAAAAAAATCAAAAAAAATCAAAAAAAAAAGAAAAATAATCATAAAAAATCAAAAATAATCAAAAAAAATTATTTTGATTGTTTTTGATTATTTATGATTTTTTTTGATTTTTTTTGATTTTTTATGATTTTTTTTGATTTTTTTTAATTTTTATCAATATGGTTTAAAGAAATATGCACATTTGTACGTATGCAGGTATGTATATAGCCTTTTAAGGCAGACTCCCGACGGTAGCTTGATGGTAGTACCGCGGGGTTCGATACGATGAGCGTAGGTGGTGTAGTGCGGTTAAAGTCCCACACTAACAGGATAAAGGCTCTATATGCTTCCTCCTCGTATATTTGTGCAGAGAGGCATACACATTTATACATATCTTACAAGCTTGGAATTATTGTTAATTTGTCATTGACCGTACATGGTACGATGCGCGTTTATATCTAATTATTTATCTTTATGAAAAATTGTTTAAAGTGGCCAAATCAAACATTTTAGTGTAACATTCGCTGTTGTACTAACTCATAAATTGGGCTTTAATACAGAAGTTCTCGTAGTTAGGTATACAATGAAAAGCAACTAATATTGCGCTGTCTTCGACTGTATCGAGACTTTATGACATTCATGAATGAGGAAAAGAAGCGATACATAGTCTCATTTTCATTAATTTATACGGTGAATTATGTGTGTTATTTATGGAGATGTTATAGTCCAAAATGTCTATATCTGAACAATCCGTTGTATGGGACCTATATGTTATAGTGGTCCAATTTCTCTTAAGAAGTCACCCAAGTACCAAATTTCAAGTAGATATTTCAAAAAAATGAGGGATTAGTTTGCGTTTATACAAACGACTCAGCTCATGATCCTCATCATAGCGGTTATATTTTCGTGGATCTGTCATGCCTCCTTCTGCATTTTCCGTGAGTTTGTCTGTATATTTTATTGCCAAATTTGAAATAATGCTGGTCCGGGGTTATTTTCAGTGTATTTACGATCTCTGTTGCAATGTCTTTGTTCGTTTTCTCTGTCAGTATTTTAGTTAGAGCTTTTAGTATTTCTGTCTTTGGTATCGAGGGGTATAGATCCTTCACGTAAAGTGATACCTGTTTTGAGTCCTTGGGTACGTTCAGAATTCTCAGTTTGTTGACTAGTTGCGTTGTGTTTTTGATTGCTAGTAGCATATTTAGATGTTTTGAAAGTCTATATCCTGGTGCCGATTTATGGTTTACTATTGGTCGCATAGGTGTTCCTGTTTTGTGGATTTTAGGTAGTGCGATCAGTGATGGGCAGATGGATTTATTGCTGTGAGAGTGTAGGCTACTTTGCTGTCTCTTATATTTTTCGCTTGTTTTATTGCACACTTTATTGCCATTTGGTATTCTTCCGTTGGGTCTTTTCTCATCACTCCGCAGCCCATTTCTTTGATTAGTTGACCTGTTTTTGCGGTGTATTCCTCTTCCTCCATTAGCACAGTTGTATTTCCTTTGTCTGTTTCACACTTCATTAATTTTTTCAAAAAAGGAAAAATTCTTAATTTCATATAAGTTGTATTTATTGTTCATCATACGCCATACCGTTTCAGCCCTAGTTATTGCCCTATTGTATTCTTTTAAAAGGCAGAAATATTACGTACTTACGTTCCGACATTGTTCCTCAAATAGGATTATTTGGGAATTTGTATTCGTCTTCGCATGCCTACTACATAATAAAGCAGTAGACGATTTGCTATGTTGCAAATAGATTTACGTAAAGATAATCTCTGTCATAATCAGAATTCTTTATTCGTTCTTCCCTGTCCTTATACTGAACCTAGAAATGAATCTTCCCCAGGTGTAGGAAGGGTTTGTATCCGTATCTAGTACGAAAAACTTCGAACGAGCCAAGGTCTATACACATTTTGTACTTCTAAATTTGTCGACATTTTAATTAGTGCAGTTGTCGCTGTAGAATACACAATGACTTGGATACACCTGTCCCCATATTTACTGCAGGGTTACGTACTTTAATATGCGTTCGCATACATTTGTACAAACAAACTTTATGCCTCTCTGACCAAACATACATGCCTACCTGAATACTTATGTGCATGCGTATCCAAATTCCTTTACAACAACATTGAAAAAAATCAAGCAAAATAAAAAAAATCAAAAAAAAATCAAAAAAAATCAAAAAAAATCAAAAATAATCATAAAAAAATCAAAAATAATCAAAAATAATCAAAATAATTCTAAAAAAAAAAAAAACAAAGTAAACGATCACATTTTGATCTTTAGCATGATCAATTTGTGATAAATTATTTTTTTAATCAGGGGATCGAAAAAGACTCGGGTAATTTTTATATGACGAAAAATAAAATTACTTTTGAATCGCTGGTCTGACTCGAGTCTTATTCTAATCGCAGAAGTCCAATCAGTTTTTGATCGTTACTTACTTACCTAATTGGCACGTAACCGTCTAGACGATTATGGCCGAGTTCAATAAAGCGCGCCAGCTATTTCTGTTTCGCGCAGCATGGCGCCACTTGGGAATACCTAGGGAGTCAGCATCACTGTCCACCTGATCTTCCCAACGCAGTGGAGGTCTCCCTTTTCTTCTGCGTTCAGCGGGTTTCGATAAAAATACTTTCTTGGCTGGAGCACCTTCGTCCATTCTCACGACATGACCTGCCCAGCGCAGCCGCTGGATCTTTATTCGCTGAACAATGTCGATGTCTGCGTACATCTCGTACAGCTCGTCGTTAAATCTCCGTCGATACTCGCCCTCGCTAACGCGCAAAGGTCCATAAATCCTCCGAAGAACTTTCCTCTCGAATACTCCAAGCGCCATCTCATCTGCTTTTGATATAGTCCATGCTTCTGCGCCATACATGAGGACTGGAACGATGAGTGTCTTGTAGAGTGTGATTTTGGTTCGTCGAGAGAGGACTTTACTTTTCAATTGCCTACTTAGTCCAAAGTAGCATTTATTGGCAAGAGTGATTCTTCGTTGGATTTCAGTGCTGACATTATTTTTGGTGTTAATGCTGGTTCCCAAATAGACGAAGTCCTTAACTGTTTCGAATTTGTAGCTATCAACATTGACGTGGCTGCCAAGGCGTGCTGTTTCTTTGTGTGTTGACAGAAGGTACTTCGTCTTGTCCTCGTTGACCGCCAAACCCATTTTCTTAGCCTCTTTATCCAGCTTGGAGAAGGCAGAACATACGGCGCGCGTGTTAGTGCCAATGATGTCGATGTCATCGGCGTACGCCAGCAGTTGCACACTCTTGTGATATAAGATGCTTCCTGTATGGTTAAGTTCTGCAGCTCGTATTATCTTTTCCAGCATCAAGTTGAAGAAGTCACACGAAAGGGAGTCACCTTGTCTGAAACCTTGTTTGGTCTCGAACGGCTCGGAGAAGTTCTTCCCAATTCTGACGGTGCTGCTGGTGTTAGTCAACGTCATTTGGCATAGCCGTATAAGTTTTGCAGGGAAACCAAATTCAGACATTGCGGCATATAGGCAATTCCTATTCGTGCTATCAAAAGCGGCTTTAAAATCGACAAAGAGATGGTGTGTGTCGGTTCCTTTTTCATGGGTTTTTTCCAGTATTTGGCGTATTGTGAATATCTGGTCGATGGTAGATTTACCAGGTCTGAAGCCACACTGATAAGGTCCAATCAGCTTGTTGACGGTGGGCTTCAGTCTTTCGCACAATACACTTGCTAAGACCTTATATGCGATATTCTGGAGGCTTATCCCACGATAATTGGTGCGTATTGTGGAATCTCCTTTTTTGTGGATTGGGCAGAGCACACTTAAGTTCCAATCGTCGGGCATGCGTTCGTCCGACCATATTCTGCATAGGAGTTGATGCATGCTCCTTATCAACTCTTCGCCACCATGTTTGAATAGCTCGGCTGGCAAGCCGTCAGCGCCCGGGGCCTTGTTATTTTGAAGGTGAGACATTGCTATTCGCACTTCGTCATGATCGGGTGGTGGAACATGCCTACCATCATCTGATATTGGGGATTCGGGTCGAACATCTTCTCTTTCCGCAATTTCATTGTTGTCGTTATCTAGCAAGGAGGAGAAGTTGTCCCTCCACAACTTAAGTACACTCTGGACATCAGTTACCAGATCGCCGTTATCATTCCGGCAGGAATTTGTCCCGGTCTTGAAACCTTCTGTCATTCGCCTGACTTTTTGATAAAATTTTCGAACATCATTCCTATCCGCTAGCATCTCAAGCTCTTCACACTCGCGCCTTTCGGCCTCCTTTTTCTTCATTCGAAAAAGGCGCCTCTCTTCCCTCTTAGCCGTCCGATAGCGCTCCCATACGCTTCGTGTTGATCGTTAAGGCGGATCGAAAAAGGCTCGATATAGTCAGTTTTCATAAAACAATCTTCCAAATGCTACATATGTATATGGGATTATCATTAGAACTTGTTTTTTAGCTTTTTCAAACTATTTTAGATAATTTAATTTTCAAATCAAGTCAAACCATTCCATTTAGCTCACATTTGTCATAGTGTTTTGAAATTTTGTTTTTTTTTTTTTCATTTATTTTAAATTGTTACGTCTTTCCGAATTATTAGTGAAGAAAATAAAAAACTTTTTTATGTCCTGGGAACTTTAAAATTGCAAAATTTTCAACCGATTTAGTATTAACTTCTATTGCCACAAAAAGGCTTAAAAAACATTGTTCTGAAAAGAATCTTTTATATTCCTGTGTGTGCCTGTGAATGTCGTCTTGAAAGTGTTTGTTATATGGTTTTTTTTTCGCGTGTCCTTGTCGATTGTACTGAAAAATAGTGGTATATACATATATACGCTGGAGTTTTGAACTTGTAGAAAAACTGGTGGTAAACTTAAAGAAATAAAATGTAACATATATATAATACTTCTATATTGCTAACAACCTATCTACTCAATGTGTTTCAGTTCTGGTCGCGCTGAACTCGTTTCTCACTGCATATGTAATTTGTGCGCATGCGTCAACACAAGCAAAAGTCGTATATGTGAATATATGTCACACACACATTTATAAAATTGTAGTAGCATTACAAAAAAAAACAGAAGGGGGACTAAAAGGGGTCGTTATTCCCTTCATATAAAACTTTCATGGTCGTTATAAAAACACAAAGCAGTAGATTAAACAATGAAATGCCAATCTTTCGAAAACAAAATTGTACACATGTATTTATTATTTCAACGTAGTTCACAACCAAATAACTTATGTATGCATACCTACATGCTAAAAATAAGGCAGATAATTTATATTTTCGTAACTTAAATAAAGTCACAATATATATATCGTCGTTTAAATTTCATAACCGCCTAAGTGAAATTGCTAACCGCCTAAGCGGCACTTGTGCCAAAAATAAAATTTGCCAATAATTCAATATGTTCCTACTTCTATACGAAGTTGATACTTTAGTCAACAAAATGATATACATAACTATTTAAATTTAAGTTTATACGCAGAAATAAGTTTGAAATGAAGGAGTTTTATGCTCTTCTGTAAAATTAATTCTCATTTACTTCAATAATATCATAACGTAGGATAGGCGGTTATACACAGCGACTATTATTGTTTTCTGCGGTGGCGATAAATTCATACATACGTACATTCAACAACGAAGAATGCCTCACACAAATTTACGAATGCAAAAGAATATTCGCGAGCGTTCAATGAGCGCCAGCGGTGAAATTCATTTTATGCGCTCGTGAGCGTCCAATGAGCGCTCTTTGAAAATTCATTTTTATTCATGCATATGTATGTAGGTACATATATTCATACCCATATCTTTGTTAAATAAAATACCTACCTACATATGTATTTCATAGTATCAAATTTTTCTGTAGTCCCCCTTGTCTTTGAAAAGAAATGTTTAACGACACCCATGGAATCTTGCTTCCCTTTCTTACAGTATATCGTTACTGTGAAGTTTGACCAACAAAACAATTGAATAGTAGCAATATAGAAGTATTATATATATGAAATGTAATAATATGTAAAAGTGCATACTTACATACATATACATATGCATTCCTTACTAAATTTATTGACATTTTTTTTTTAGTAAATATGTATGCACTTATAATGGCAATTTTTCCAACTAGAAATCTACGATAACCTTTCTTGTGATGGCTTTTTCAACATGAATGCCATGCGTATTCAAACTTCTTTTCCGCCAATTGGCACTTTCACGTTGGACTCAACTCTCGGACCACCACCACCACCTCAATCGCAGGCCCAACCGCCGCCGATATCGCAACATCCACCACCAATCGGAATATTTGATGCCAACGACGTACCGGAAGTTATACAAAATCCGGCCACAATCGGTGTTTTTCAATCGAATAGCATTCTCAGCAATGGAGGTGGTAGTAGCGGCGGTGGTGGTGGTGGCGGCGGCGGCGGCAATAACTCTACATCCATTTTCGGCTCGCAGTCAAGCCAATCTTCATCAGCTGCCAATGATCCAAGTCAAGCAACACGAGAGACTGGAATTATTGAAAAACTTTTGGTATGAAGAGAAGTTCATTTTAATTTAACTTGGCCGGATGTAAAAATATTAAAAAAAATTTTATTTAATAATCAATTTCAGCATTCATACGGTTTTATTCAATGCTGTGAACGTCAGGCACGTTTATTCTTTCACTTCTCTCAATTCAGCGGCAATATTGATCACTTGAAAATTGGCGATCCTGTCGAATTCGAAATGACCTACGATCGCCGCACGGGCAAACCAATTGCCAGTCAAGTGTCAAAGATAGCACCAGAGGTGGTGAGTTGATTTCAAACGTTTATGTATGTGATGATATTAAAAAGGATTTTACTTTTTTATTTTGTAACATGCTAATAAGGTATTGTCCGAGGAACGTGTTACTGGCACTGTTACCACTGAACTGCGCACAGATAACGGTAACAATATAATAGCATCGAGCGAAACGACTGGACGTATTAGCTATGAGAATCGTGGCGAGTGCTTTTTCTTGCCTTATACCAAAGACGATGTTGAGGGCAATGTCAATTTGCGTGCTGGTGATAAAGTTAGTTTTCAAATTGCAACAAACCAAAGGTGAGAGTTAATTTTGTTTATATATGTATGTATACATATATGTACATACATTAGGGTGGTTCTTGAAATTAAATTAGTAATTTTCTTCGGTCTAACCACTTGATAGGTAACAATAAATAAAATATAAATTTTGGTCCCCTTCTGAAATTGATAAAGGTTAAAAGTGGCTAAGATCAGACTACCATATGAACTCAAAAAATTTCTTTTAATTTTTTTTTTTAATATAATACCCACAATCGATACTGATGTACTCCAAGATACCGCATATAAAATTTGGTCCCGATCGCCGACGGTTAAGGGGTGTCAAAAAGGGGTAAAAATTCAGATAGTCATATGGGACCCCTGTGCGACACTCCATAAACGTCTCCAATTAACACCAAAATTTATATTTGGTATCCTTGAGTACAAGATTATCGATTTTGGTCATTAGATGTAAAAAAATTAAATTAAATTTTTTTGCCTTTACACGGTAATCTGAACTTTAACCTCTCTGACACCACTTAACCGCCTCCGATCGGCACCAAAATTTGCATTTGGTATTTTTGAGTACAGGAAAAACGATTTTTGGAATTAGATATACAAAATATTAAAGTTCAATTTTTGAGTCTACATAGAATTTTTTGATTTGGCCCCTTAACCGTTGCCGATCGGGACAAAAATTTACATGTGGCATCTTCAAATATATTAGATGAGCGTGTAGGGGGTGAGGTTGAGGAAAACCGCTTTAAAATTTATCTCCATATATTTGGGAACCACCCTAATATACATACATACATACAGTGGTGCTCTATAAAACAAATCACTGTTATTTCTACAGAGGTAACCTTGGTGCTTGTCATATTCGTTTGGAAAATCCCGCACAACCGGTCAAATATCGTGGCGTTGTGTGCTCTATGAAGGAGTCATTTGGTTTTATTGAACGCGCCGATGTCGTAAAAGAAATATTTTTCCATTTTTCGGAAGCAGAGGGAAATGTAGAGTTGCGTCCAGGCGATGATGTTGAATTCACCATACAAACACGTAATGTAAGTACAGAAGTGTAAGAGGCATATATACTTTTTGGTTGCTTGTTTTTCCGACAGGGTAGGAATATGATGTATTGTGGAAACTTTTTCGTCATCCCTTGTCAATGGATGACGTAAGAGGCATATCGTTACATGGTTCAAAGTTTTGTGTGCTTTTAAACTTTTTAATACATTATTTATTGCCTTCTCGTTAATTGCCTTGTTTTTTGTTTTAATTTGCGTTTTTTTTTCTTTAATTTGCCTTTTTTAAAGGGTCGAGAATTTGCTTGCAACATAACACGTCTGCCACCGGGATCGGTCATCTTTGAAGATGTGGATACCACAATTTACAAGGGACAAGTTTTGAAACCACTCGACCGCAATAATCCAGCACGTCAAACAAATGATCCATTGCCCGGTCGCATACGTTATCGCGCACCAGATTATTCCGAAGTTGAGGTGCCATTTGGCGATAAGGATCAGGTGATTATAATATAAATGCAACAAATTACATTTTACAATTTTACTATGTATTTACTTTCTGCTTTTGCGTTAGAAGGGCGACTTTACTTTGCGTCATGGTGATTGGGTACAATTTTTGCTCGCCACCGACAGGCGTGATCAATTGCAACGCGCCACTTCGATTTCCCTACTAGACGAGACCTTTAAGGTTTCGGGTGAGAAGCGCGAACAAGGTGTTGTTGCCTCGCTTAAGGAGGGCTTTGGCTTTCTACGTTGTGTTGAGCGTAATTTGCGTTTGTTTTTCCATTTTACTGAAGTTTTGGATACGGTAAGCAAGCAAAAAATGTTTTCAATACTTTCTGCATTAGAAAATTAATTTTGTTATATATTATTGTAGTCGCGTGAGATTGCTGTAAATGATGAGGTGGAATTTACTGTTGTGCAGGAGCCTGGTGTGCCCTATAACACTTCGCGTTTGCATGCCATACGCATTAAGCATTTACCACCAAATACTGTGCAGTTTGAAATGCTTATGGCAAGCAATATTGAAGGTATGTTTTTGAGCGATTAATATCAAAAAGTATATGCAAAAGCATTTTATTTGTAATTTTTTGTTTCTCTTGATAAGGCTCTGTTACACGTGAGGCACCCAAAAGCCCCGTCAAGTCGCAGGATCGTGTTGAAGGTGGTGTGATCTCCTACGATCACGGCGATGTTAAAAAGACTATAATGTATTTCCTTAAAGACTGCGAGAAGCCACCAAGAATTGGCGATCGTGTACGATTCGATATTTATTTGGTGAGTAACTGATGAGCACAATTTTCAACGGTTGTTTGTTAACTTTTAACACTCCTTTAGGTTAAACGGAACAAGGAGTTTATTGCTGTCAATGTACAGCTTATAGGGCAACATATGCAACAGTTACAGCAGCAGCAACAATTGCAACAACAATTGCAGCAACAGCAGCAGCAACAACAACAACAACAGCAAATGCAACAGCAACAGCAGCAAGCGCATCACATGCTCACCAATGCTACTAACCAATTACAACAACAACAACATCAGCAACATATGCTTAACCAAAACAATGAACAAATGCTTATGTCCAATGGCATGGGCGTAGGCGGCATTGTTGGTGGTGGTGTTGGCGCCAATGTCAATGTTGGCGGTAATAACGCTCCCGGCTTGTTGATGTCACCACAAAACGGTTATAATATGGCACAAGTGGCCAATACAACACAGCTGCTATCCACGCCAAAGATTGAAGACTTCAAATTGGACAATAACAACTTGACGGCAATGAATAACGAACATGGTCAAACTTATCGCGGTTTCATTGCTGTCATCAAAGAGAATTTCGGTTTTATTGAAACTCTGCTACACGATGAAGAAGTATTCTTTCACTTTAGCAACTATGTTGGCAATCCAAATTGGTTGGAATTGGGTCAAGAGGTGGAATACACTTTGTCGCCGAATGGCAACACCTCCGCCTCGGGCAATTGCTTGCCAGCTGAAAATGTGCGCACATTACCCAAAGGTTCCATTCCACAGCCTGGCGTATTGGAGGGAATACATAGCGGTGTAGTGGCACGTCCACTGCGTTGCATCAATCCCGATCAACAGGAGTATGCTGGACTAGTTGAAGTTTTAGATGAAACAAAGCAAAGCGTTTTGTCACAACATGAATTTGGCATTACCAGTTTGGTGAATAAACGTGATTTGTTGCAAAAGGGTGATTTGGTTACATTCAAGATAGACGAAACTGGACGCGCTGTCGAGATAAATGCCATACGCCAGAAGAAGCGTGCCACCGTGGATTCGATTAAGGGACAATTTGGTTTTCTCAATTACGAGATAGAAGATGGCAAGAAGCTATTTTTTCACATGTCCGAAGTGCAAGGCAATGCTGTCGCTTTACATCCAGGCGATACAGTGGAATTCTCGGTTGTCACTAATCAGGTAATACTTAATTGGGTTTATGCTTATTTCTTTTAGTATCTATATTATAAATGTAAAGTCTGTTTAAACACTTTTCACTCGATAACCGCTGAACAGAATAACACGAAACATTGCATGCTTCAGTGTTTTCATCCCGGGAAGGTTATATACATAATTTTAATCTTATTGAATAGCAGACATGGGCATCGCCCATACAAAATTTCCTTTATTTCGTAATATTTCTTGAAATATTTGTGCTTGAGTATTGGAAATTGGTGTGAGGGCATCTGAGGTATATATGTACTGAACGGATACAAATGTTAGGTATCAGATTAGCAGGTATGGGCATCTACAATACAAACTGAAATTTTCAGAGCGAATATCTTGAAATATTTTTACTTGAGAACAGGAAATTGGTGTGAGCGCTTGTGAGGAGTTTATGTAATCAACGTATAAAAATTATAGTTATTAGAAAAGCAGGTATGGGCATCTACCATACAAACTGAAACTTTCATAACGAATATCTCTTGAAATTTTTGTAGCAGAGTACTGAAAATTGGTGGTGTGAGGGCATATGAGGAGTTTATTTACTCTACGTTTAAAAATTGGAGTTATTAGAAAAGCAGGGATGGGCATCTACCATACAAACTGAATTGTACTTGAGAACTGATTTGTACTTGAAAACTGAAAATTGGTGTGAGGGTATTTGAGGAGTTTATTTACTCAACGTATTAAAATTATAGTTATTAGAAAAGCAGGGATGGGCATCTCTCACACAAACTGAAACTGATTTTGAGCCAGACCTGGGTAATATCAAGTACCAGTACGACTTGTGACAATTACATTTTAAAAGAATTGTACTAGTACTAGTACTTGCATTCCCAAATTTTCAAGTACTAGTACAAGTACAAGTACAAAGAATTGAAAAAGAATTGAATTTTTAGCAAATACTTCAAAGTAATTGAAAAGAATTGAATGTACTTGAAAAGAATTGAAAAATCGGTTCAAGTACATTCAATTCTTTTCAATTACTTTGAAGTATTTGCTAAAAATTCAATTCTTTTTCAATTCTTTGTACTTGTACTTGTACTAGTACTTGAATATTCTGAAAGTACTTGGTACGGACTCATTACTTCAGGATCAAAATATAAAGTATTTAAGTACGTAATAGTCCAATTACTACTCAGTATTACTCAGGTATGTTTTGAGCATACACCTCTTAACGTTGTGATGCCTAGGTCGGCTTCTCAGACATGGGTAAAAAAAAAGTAAACGCGGATGAGCCCCGGAATGTTTTTGAGCGATATTGGTTTCAATTTGAAACTTTCAAATGAAAGGTAAAGGTAAAAGTAAAGGAAAAGAGAAAGCGAAAGGTAGATGGAAAGGCTCATTATAACATAATATTTTTCGTCGCTGGAAAGTGGGACGGATATTTGCTTGTATACATACATATGTATGTATATACTTTATAATTTTATCTCTTTTATTTTACAGCGCAACGGCAAGTCATCTGCTTGCAATGTTGTGAAAATCAATGATCGTCCCGATCGCCTAATCTCCCGCCTAAAACTGAATGCCGATGACACTGTACCACGTCTAATTATAACTCGTGCACCAAGGGGACCACAGGGCAAAGGCTTCTTGCCACAAGCACGTATACCACGCATTCCAGGCAAGTCGGCAAACACGCTTTCATTTTTTTTAACACTATTTTAATATCTCACGTATTCCATTAGGCATTGTCGTTGAGTAAACAGCAGTGACTTACATAAATACATTATCAAACTGGAACACTACTTTTCAAGCAAACGAATGCAGCATGTTGATGGAGGGGAGTACGAAGGCAGCGGGATGTATTAGAATTTTATTCAACAGCATTAATTAATATACATAAAAAACATATAAAGCTGAAAATGCTTAAAAGTGTAAATAATTAAAGGCAAAGCAAGAAAAAATCATGAAAATTTTTCTTTTAACAAAGAAACTACATAAATATTGAATATTTATTAACAAGACAGCCTAACAAAAATAATACAATACAAATGATCTTAAATAAAGGCACACATACAGTAATGATAATAGAAATACAGGAAATAATAAAACTAAAACAGATTGCAAGCGCATAATACACGGAGAGAAAAGCACATTAGTAGAACGGCACTGGTCATTGCAATGTTTTACACAAGCAGTAACACCTTTTTTATTAACGAAATGTTAAGGTGAAAAGAATTAAGATTTTTATTTATTATTATGTTTATACATGCTACTTACTATTTACTATTATTTTTTAAATTTACTATTTGACATTATGAAGCACATTAAAAAGTATTTAATGAACCACTTGAAGTAAAATAATAGAAAAACACAAATTTGCTGCTGAAGTAGTAGAACGAACAAACAACAACAGTCAAAAAGTGCAGTAGTTGAAGTATAGAAACAAAAGCCACGGTAAAATTGCAACAAGCCAATACACATATACACACATACATAGAACATACACATATAAAGAAAAAAATAAGCAAACAAAAAACAATAATAAAAAAATTGTGCTCATTAATGTCTCTTTATTAATCTCTTAAAATTTATTGCAATGCATTGGAGCAAATTTTTTATTTTGTATTTATTGTGATTATGCGCAAAACCTTTTATAAACTTTGTATTTATTCTACTTATGCCAGTTCAACCTGCACAAAGTAACGTAAAAATTTGTGTCGGCATGCTTTGTTAGTCCATGCGTTGGTTGATGTGAATTTCGGCTGCCCGTTTTGGTGGAGGCGTGGAGGCAAACAAAGATTTCGTTTGTGTTTGCAGTACAATGTATGAAAATAAAAATGTTGGTCTCTCTTAAATTGCTTACTTTTTGGTTTTTATCATTTGTTTACATACATACTCAAAACATGCCACACATGAATACAGCATGTAACTCACAAAATCAACAAAAACACACATTATACATAGATATACTAAGTAATGGAATTACATATTATGCATACATATATATTCATCATAACATACATACTACTTATACATAAATATTTACATACATATTATTTCGCCTGCTATGAAAATGAATTATACATATAATTAAGAATTGTAAACAATATGGAACAAACACAAACAAGAAAAAAAATTAAGCAACTCTATTATATATTTAGTTATACATTAATTTAATTTAAATACTTATGTATGCTTACAAAGGGTTAAAAGCTGTTTAACAATGGTGATTACGTAACGTTGCATAAAATCAAACAATAAATGAAAGGCAAATTAAAAAGGTTGCAAATCAAATTTGTACTCCATGAAATTTGCTATATGATAAACAAAACAAAAAATAAATATATGAAACTAAAACAAGAAAAAAATACAAAAAATGACATCAAGGAAATTATAAGCAAGCAAATAAATAAAAGAGTAACTCCCAATTAAGCAACATACAAATTATAAAATTATGTAAACGTAAATAATAAAATACATGCATATATATTAAAAAAATATATATAAAATAATCTTTGAGATACAAAAAAAAAAAACAATGAATTTCAATTATGCATATTCAAAATTGGGATATTTCATATAGCCATGTTAAAATTTTAACAAACTTAAACAAACAAGAAACCAAAAATATATTTAAAACAAAAACTAAATAAATGTGAATGAAATTTGAATAAAATTATATATACATATGTATGTAATTGCTTATAAAACCTATTAATACAAATCATGTCATAAATAAAAGGAACAGCAAGCATATAAATACATACATATATGTATGCACATCATAAAAAACAGAAAAGTAAAAAAAAAATAAACAAAAAGAACGCAAAAACGTGTAAACATTGAAAACGCGCAACACATATTACAAACTACGTACATACATATATGAAATCAACATACATAAAATAAATGCATATTTCATTAAAGCAACAACAGTCATTAATAGCGTTTTTTGTTTTTTTTTTTTTTTTAAATTATTTGCTGCTTGTGGATTTATGGTATAAGAAAATTTAGTTAACTACACCTTTTCAAGTTGTACTTTAGAAAATTCCACATGTGTTTCGGCAATTTTCTATACATTTCACTTTGAAAATTTCTGAATTTTACTTGGAAATTTCTGTAGTACAACTTGAAAAGGTGTAGTAATTACTTCGAAAAATCAGGATGCTTCATTGCTTAAAAAACGTCAAAGTACAACATACGAGATTTACATTTACATATCTATGTATGGACATATCGACGCTTCCAAACAAAAATGTACTAAGTCTGAAAACTGTGTTTTGCAGGAGAAGCTCTCAAAGTTTAAACTCGGTATGAAACTTCAGTTGTATGCTAAGTATATTTTCACTTGTAACTTCTGTTTGGATTGAACGATCAATACCAAAACTCGACAATATCAAAGTTAGGGTACGCTTTATATAAAACCTTAAGGAAAAATAAAAATTTGCTACGTGGTTTTTCATGGCAAGCTCTCAAAGTTTTTATTCTGTAAAAATCACGAGTTGTATTATATGTACACTTTTGCTTATAACTTTTGATTGGATTGTCCGAGTGATACCAAAATTAGACAGCATCTACATTAAGACACGTACTACTTGAAAACGTTAAAAACGGGAAAATGTACTAAGTCGACTTAGTACAGTATTGTTTGGAAGCGTCGATATGTATGTATGTATATCGCACTCTGCAAATCACAAACAGTCACACTGGAAACATGATGTGAGGCGAAAAAATGTTTGCTGGGTTAATGCCATGGTACAATAATTTACAGGTAGGCGCAGCGGCGAATTCAAAAACTTTCTTTAATTACAAAGGTAGAGTATAATTTCAAAATCAAAGCGAATTCACATCATGACCCAAAAGGAATGGTGAGAGCAAGGCAAATTTATTCATATGCTAATGGTAAGTGAACAGCTGACTTCTTCTCGTTTTTAACTCGCCGAGTACAGAAGAATGTCATACAAAGAAATATTTGACTTTGAGTTTGACATTCTGATGGACAAAACGGGAGGCCCGGGATTCGGGATCGGGATTTCCCGGGCTCGATGCCTTAGTTTCATCCAAGGCAAATTTATTCATATGGTAATGGTAAGTGAACAGCTGACTTCTTCTTCTCGTTTTTAACTCGCCGTGTACAGAAGAATACAGAAGAATGTCAAACAAAGAAAAATTGACTTTGAGTTTGACATTGTGATGGACAAAAACTTAAAGCGAATCGAGGCGAATATTACCGAATTCGCCCTGCCATTACCATAATGAATTTGCCTTGATTTCATCAAACTTAGGGCATTTTCACATTACTCGGTACGACTTCGGATCGACATTTCTTCCTCGGTATTTTTAGCTTACCGAAACGATTCCGCGTTGCTGTATTTTTCACACTCGTGGGAATACTTTCGGTGCGTAATCTTCAGAAAATAAGAAAACAAACATCGAAGTTTACAATATAAAATGTTAAAATTCAACAAATCACTCAATAATAACAATAATGTCTTCTAGCGAAGACGAAGACATTATCACCCTTATTACGGTTGTCGTCGTCGACGTCGTTGTCACTTTTCAGTCGAAATCACGTCGTCTCGACGTCGTCGTCACATCGACGCAAAATCGGTATTAGCTAAGCGTATTGAGACGACGTCGACTGTTTATCGGTAAACCGAATGACGAAAGTACCATCCCTATAATTTCTGCACTAGCTGTTTGATTTTATTTACAATCTGTGCGAAATTTTTTCCGTATTTTTAATCTGTACTATTTTGATAATTTATTTCTTTATTATAAATGTATTTTGCGATGAATATAGCAATGAAGTGCTCGAGTAATTAAGAAATAAAATAAAAATAATTTTAGTTGAAATACATACATATATACATATGTATGTACATAAATATTTAATAAATTAGTTTTCTCCTAATCTTTCTTAAAGGAGGTGCCAAGGCATTCAATTTAATGGTGCTTCTCAATGTTGTAAAAAATTAGTTAGTATCGTACCCCATTGAAAAGCTTTGGGTCGGCTTCGGTATGTGTGCTCACCGAATTTATTTTTAAACTAGTGGGAATTTTTCAATGAAACTAGCAGGAAATATTCTGCGGATGTTAGTTCTACTAATTTTAAACCCCCGTAATAAAATTTTAAAAACAAAAATGCATACATACTAAAATTTCTTCTTGTCACCATTAAACACATCGTCGACAAAAATGGCAACGAGTGACCGTCGACGTCGACTTAGCTGATACCAAATATGTTTTGATAGTTGTCACAAGTTATCGACTTTACCATACGTAATACCGATTTTGATAAGTCGTCGCCGACAGCGTCGAGTGAGTGTCGACGACGACAACCGTAATAAGGGTGTATAACTTGCTACATTTATTTACCAAAACGAGTTTTTTACTGACTTTGTTCTTCTTTTATTACGCCGCAAAAATGTATGCAGTAATTCCTCAAATTTTACTGACCGTTCTTACCGCGTTGCGGTATACCGAAATCAATCCGCTCCGATTTCATGTATGCAACACTAATGTGTGGTAAAAACCAAAAATGTCGATCCGATTCCGCACCGAGTAATGTGAAAGCGCTCTTAGCATGCAAGGCGAGTCTCAAGTGAATTCAGATTTTAACCAAGGCGAAATATCATTTTGACATTACGCCTTGCCAATTAGAATAACAAAATATGTTGGAAATGTCTGAATTCGCCAATGCGCCTACCTTCTTGGATCTGCCTTGGTTAATGGCTCGCGATTTGTCATACATAAGTATGCACAGCAACGGTCAACTAATTAGCAACGCTTCAGGACTGATGTTTCTTCCTTCAATACCACCGGAATTCCATCAATATTTTTGCTCTTCTTCAGTAGAGATCTTACATTAAATGTAATTTAATTGATTCCCAATTGTTTTTTTTTTTGACCATAAAATAAAAGCGTTTCTAATAATTTTACTGACTAAATAAATGATATTTTTAACTTAAGTTTTATTAAAATATGATATATTAGAGGTATGTTAGAAAACAAGTGGAATCAATTAAATTGCATTTAATGTAAGATCTCTACTGAAGAAAAGCAAAATGTTGATGGAAGGAAGAAACGTTGCTAATTAGTTGACTATAGCTGTATATCAACCGGAAGTGCGACATTTGACGTTTGTTTGTACATTGCTGATTCCAGTGGAAGTTTGGCCATATTTTTTAAGGACGAAGAGATGGCTTCAAGCATGTAGCTGTGTAGATTGGCGCTCTTTGGTAGCATCCCAGTAGGAATTCCTCGCCAAGCATGCTGTTAGCGGGTATTCAAATAAACTTAGAATGCAATTACTTACCTCTGATACCAAAGAACATGACATGAATCTGCCAAGTTATAGATTAAAGGTTTACTTAACATTTCAACTGACGGCAATAAGAAACAACAAAGGAGACGAAGTCCAACTGATCTCGCAATTATCGAATGCTAGGTACATTCACACTATGGAATCGAAAGAATTACAAGCGCTACCACATCAATTCAAAGCCGGCGCGGGTCTATCACAGGGGTAAAAGACTTTTTTGCCTCCATCAATTACCTAAAGACGCAGATAAAAGCGTCGCTCATCACAATCATCAAAAAAAAATCTGAACTGTCGCTGTTTACGCATTTACGTAGTAAATAAGGTACATATGAATGAATGCAAAAATATCACATGTATGTACATATATGAGGCAGAGATAAGTCCGGACTGTTATAAACATACACCCCTATTGCGAGTGTCGACTAAGAGCGCTTTCACATTACTCGGGGCGGTATCGGATCGACATTTTTGGTTTTTACCGAAAGTATACCGAAACCTTACCGACCACATGTATTTCAATTGGCACTTTCACATTAGTGTTGCATACATGAAATCGGAGCGGATTAATTTCGGTATACCGCAACGCGGTAAGACCGGTCAGTAAAATTTGAGGAAATACTGCAGACATTTTTGCGGCGTAATAAAAGAAGAAGAACAAAGTCAGTAAAAAACTCGTTTCGGCTATAAATGTAGCAACTTATAATGTCTTCGTCTTCGCTAGAAGACATTATTGTTATATTTGAGTGATTTGTTGAAGTTAAACATTTTGTTTTGCAAATTTCGATGTTTGTTTTCCTATTTTCTGCCGATTACGCACTGAAAGTATTCCCACAAGTGTGAAAAACAGCAACGCGGAATCGTTTCGGTAAGCTGAAAATACCGAGCAAAAAATGTCGATCCGATGTCGTACCGAGTAATGTGAAAAGGCCCTAAGATAGATAATCGACTGTTGATCGATCAAGGAGCATTATATTTACATGCTCTTTGGTCGATCAATAATCGATTATCTATCACAATCGAAACTCGGAATACGGGTGATAATCAAAGCTGACGAGTAAAGCAATCAGTGCTGAAACAGTTTTGATGTACATACATATAAATAAATCCCAGCTGATGTAAAAATGCATATCTTGTGTGAAAAAGCTTTATGGAAATAAAAGATTCTAATTTTTTTTATTTTTATATATAAAATATAATTTCAAAAAGCATTTTAATTAATCAAACAAAAAACTGAAGTTGCATAAAATAAAGAACTATGGTAATGGCGATTTCGTCCATTTTAGTCGCTTACTTCTCCTGTCATGTGACAGACTGCCTGTTCGACATTTTTTATGGACATCTTGAACTCCTGCAGAAGCAAATTCTGCGCCATGATTTCGGCTTTTTGATCCTTCTGTTGAAAATTAATTTATTAATGGAAAAATATCTACTAAAAGTGTAGGTTTGTATAAAAAAAAGTAATGATATGAAAAGTAGTGATACTTACATTTTGCAAAATCAAAATGCCTTGACTGGAGCATAACGCCTCTTGCTATAAAGCGAAAATTATTTAATGCATACAGCAATTAATGAAATACCTACATTATTTTTCAAGGCATACACCCTCTCCCTTAAATCAATCACCACTTCCCGTAACTCGCTCATGATCTGCAACAAGGCATCCATTTTTCTAGAGAGGTCTATGTATGTATGTACATATGTACATATTTCAAATATATATGCATATTTAAATTACGCTTTTATATAAATTTTAAAATATAAATACCATCACTGCTGCACGCCAACGTAATTTTTTTCAAACCACTACGGCAATTATCGAAATGCTTTTTATCCATTTTAAGTTTTTTAAGCTAACAATAATTTTATTTTAACAAATACAACTTATTCTTCGCAAACTCGGCTGTACTTCACGACAGTTTTCATATCTTTGCGTTTCGTTTCTTCTTCATTCTTCTGCAAAAATGAAAATGAATACCGATGATGAATACATCAGCAGTGTCGCACAGATGATTGATCAAATGATAGGAAGGGCTGATACTAGTCGAAATGTATATGTATGTATATGTACATATACCCAGGCAATAAACACAAAAGCGAGGATGGTATCGTGGCAAACTCGAGATGAATTCGCGGAGGTGAATGCTATTTTTCGGATTCTTATCGAGTTCGAGATGGACTCGAGAAAAATCAATTATCGCAATAGCATTTATTAATTTGGTTGGATCTTGCTTTACACGAAGAAATTCCCTGTTGGGCTTTAATTTACTCCAAGACCAATCTATAGATATATATACAGGTCGTCTTATGTGAAGGAGAATAGGTGATTACAGTTAGACGGCGGTTTTCAAAAATGTCAGAAGCAGAGAAAACGCCAGCGAACACACAACCGAACACACAAGCTATTTCCACGAAAAACACGTGCAAGAATGCAAAATCAAAACAAAAGACGATAGTTTGACATAAGCTATAAAGTCGCTTAAGAAGAGCTAGTCTCCCTTGCATTGACCTGTATATAGATTGGTCTTGATTTACTCTTTAAAACTCCACTCGAGAAATTTAAAAGTTCGGATGATATCGTGGGGAATTCGAGGCGGATTCGCAGAAGAAGATTTTCTAGAATGTATTCGCCAATGATCCCAAATCTCGAATTGCCAACGATCCGAGAACATAAAAATTCGCGAATCGCTAATGAGAGGTGACTCACCTGGGAATTCGGATTCGCCGATCTATCGTCGCGAACTATCGCCGCGATAATATAATCAGAGAAGCGAACTCATCTCGAATTCGAGGCAAATCCGTTGTGTTTATTGGGTATACATCAGCACTGTCTTGCAAATGATTGCTCAAATGAGCGGAAGCAAGGTTGATCCATAACTTGCCACATTTCATACAAAAAATAGGGTCCATTTAACATTGCATGTCATTGCAATGGAATATACACTCCAGTCCCGCATAACAATCAAATTAATCCATGGAGTACCTACATTGGATTAATTGATGGAGTACCTAATAGTTAGCTGAACATAACAACAAAAAGCAAATGTTTCGACGACGACGAATGACGTGTATACATTCAAACATATGTACATATGTATGTACACGGAAAAACTATATTGATGTCACATCCATATTTATGGATAATCCTGTCTGATCCATAAACTATGGATGTCATATCCATATAATGGGTGTTTTATCCAAAAAAAAAATTATATGTATATACAAAATATGGATATGACATCAATATAGTTTTCTCCGTGTAGTTATGTATGTATACCCATATCGTCGTCGTTTATAATATTGTTTGTTGCCTGCTTTTAGGCGTAATAAATGGGATGTGTCCAAACTAAAACAAAAAAAAAAAACCAGTGCCATCCAACTAAGGTAAAAAAAAATAATTTTGTATGAAAATTTTTAATAAATTAAAAATGGAAAAAGGTTGTGCTAGAACTACAAATGGGTTTTGAATCAAATGAAGAAAAATTTTAATAAAAATATCATAAAGTTAAAAATATTTTTGCATTCTCGAGTAGCTAAACTACTAGAAAACTGTAGATTTTCGACAGTAGCGGGAACTCCTAGTTTCAAGGATGGGCATTTTTCAACTGCCACTCAAAAGTCCACTGTCGGCTGTTTTAAAAGCCCATTAATGGGATTTTAATTAATTAGGGAAATTATTTTTTTTTTTAATTTGATGTTGATCCGGGCACGGTTGGCAGATAGTTGTAACTACATCATTAGCGGCACGATCCTCATCATTGAAATAATTCACAGCATTATATAAAATATATATGTATTGTATGTATTTGTTTTTAAGCAGATACTAATTAAATAATAAAGTTACATTTTTATGTAAATTAAACTTGCTTTTATATGTATAACATTTTTTTTTTATGAAGTCATGATGAAAAATTGATATATGAATTGTGTATGCATGTACGTATGTAAGTATTTTGTTTTGCTTAAATATGGAACTGGTATATTTGTTTTTTGTTCTATATATTTGTATTGTTTTTATTATTATAAATATAGTTTTTGTTTGTTTGTATGTATGTTGTTGTATAGTTGACTTTATCCAGTAGTAAATATTAATATTGCAATTAATTTGTTTGCATATATGTATGTATGTATGTATGTTTTTTTTTCTTTCAAGTTTCATATATGTATGTAGATTGATATATGTTTGTAGGTATGTATATATGTATGTATGTTTGTTTGTTCTGAATATTATATATTTGTAATGTAATTTAATGTAATGAGGTGCTTAGATCTAACATTATTTTTTTTTTATACATTCATATAGCACTAATAAATCCTTATCAGTTGCATTCAATAATTTGTTGCTTAATTAATTGTCCAATAATGTTTCCGTTTCTGGTTTTGTTTTGAGCATTATGCCCGAATCGCAATTTGGCGTTAGGTCGGTCGCGCGTTGATCGTACCTCAAAGCCGCTTCACACTGACATTCGATATTAGATATTGGATTGCAAACACGTTCAATGCCACTAACATATTTTGTTCAATTTTTTCATAAATTTCTAATTTTTCGTCGAAAAAAATCAATTCGAATTTATTTAATGTCAAACGCCCGACTTAGTAGAGAAATGTTCAACTCAGGCGTTATACAGGGTTGCAATAAACATACGATATTACAAAAATTTTACGATCAAACGCTTGAGGTCACAATGCGATTTGCTCCATATATTTCCGTACATTTCTACTCACTTGTCAGAAGCGCGACCGACCGAACGCCAAATTGCGATTCCGGCATTAAATATTCTGTTGTATACCGGAGTCAAACGATGAACATACAAGCTCCTAAAATCGTAGAATGTATGAACACAATGTCTGCCAACACTGTACAAAGATTTTTGGTGTCAAGTAAATATGTATGTATGTATGTATTTCGTCAAGCGAATCAGAAATCAGAGAAAAATTAATGCGTATGTAGAAAATGGTGTTTCTTTGTATAAAAATTTAATTTGAGGATTGCCCTTGTGAACACATTTCTAGAACATTTGAACCCTTTAGCGACCCAACAAATGCCATTTGATCCGGAGTCTCCCAAAAAGGGAATCAAAAGCGATCTAATGTATTAATATATTCATGTAAGAAATATATTCGAAAAGGTGACTGCTATTTTTTGAAAACCCCCAACAATTGGATCTAAATAAGTATCTAAAAACTTGGAGTTAATCCGGATTTTCTGAAAACGCTATCGTAATCCAGCGCCAAAAATTAAGTTGGCATGCTTCGCCGTTTCGCTGTGATATTTTTGCTTCCCTACTATGTAATATGGGACAATAGTTGGTATTCCATTCAAGAACTTAGCCATTCTCGGAGGAAATTTTGAATGAGTGAGAGCGCTTGTATTAAAATGTGTTTCACTTTTTTCTTCTTACCAAATCAAAGGCCACAGTTCTTATTGGACAATGAATTTATGAGTGAAAATCAAACATGAGAGAGAGGTTGGTGTTGCAGGTTAATAAATCTAAACATGATCGTATTCGTTAGCAAATCGAAAGCTTATTGGGTCATTTATTTTGTTTTCAATAATATTTTATAATAAATTGTGGTATAGTTGTTTATCGCTGATTCGGAACTAGTATCTACACCTTTTCCAGATTGAATTCAGAAAACTCCAATTGTATTTCAGAAAACACCAATTGGATTTCGGAATAGGTAATTGGATTTCAGAATTTGTCATTTGGATTTAAGAATAGTTATCTGGATTTCAGAATCTGTTAATTGGATTTCAGAATAGGCGATTGGATTTCAGAAAACAAAAATTGGATTTCAGAATAGGTAATTGGATTTCAGAATGTGTGAATTGGATTTCAGAAATAGAGAATTGGATTTCAGAAAATACCTTTCGAACTATTTTTACCATGTAAATACTTGATTATGTATAAAGAAGGCCATGGAAAATGCAAAAATTATTTACTATGGAAGAAATTAATTAGTAATTTTTATGCCGTTCAGTTGTAATTGTATTTTTAAAAATGGAGTTTCGCGATAACTGCGTAATCTCTTATTTTGAATTGTATCTGTAGTACATAACTTATATGAATTTATAATCTGAATTGAACTTACAAATTATTTTCCAACTTTACGAAATAAAGTTTATGATATCTGAAATCCAATTTTCGTTTTCTGAAATCCAATTGTCTATTTCTGAAATCCAATTACTTATTCTGAAATCCAATTTTCGTTTTCTGAAATCCAATTGCCTATTCTGAAATCCAATTAACAGATTCTGAAATCCAGATAACTATTCTTAAATCCAAATGACAAATTCTGAAATCCAATTACCTATTCTGAAATCCAATTGGCGTTTTCTGATTTCAATCTGGAAAAGGTGTAGTGTAAATTTATGTGTTTTTATGTATGAATATACATACGTACATATGCATGTATAGATATATTTAATCACTTATGCATGACTCGTATTTTCCAATACGCCTAGACGTCTTTGTTACTATATCTAAAAGTAAATTCTTATATTTAACTCGTATCTAACTTGTTTTTTTGGTATTTTGCCTTTTTTACATTACATTGATTGAGTAAGTGGAGCAAAAAACTTTTAAATAAATACTTCGTTTGGTTTTTTTTTTTGTTTCAGAATTAATTTTTGAAAATTGTGTTGTTTAATCTTAGCTTAATTATTTTAATCAATTATTAATGTTTATGTATGTATATATGTATGTATGCATGTTGACTTGTTCAAACTAAAAAGTACATAAATATTTTGATTTGCTGGTTTTTTCAGCACTCCACTATGGGCAATACTTATCGCCTCATTTTTGTTTGTTCTATGTTGTCCCAAAAGACAGTACACACACATGTAATTTACACTGCTGTTACATGAATGTAGTTCAGCCTTAAAAATAGATCTTTCGAACAGTATTTTGATTTTTCACATTCATGCTTCTAGCAAGAGGTTGACAAAAGCCGCTTTCGATTCCCAATTTCTCTGCTGGCTATAAATTTCCTTCTGTCAAATTTATATGTGAATGCTAGCGAGCAGAGGGAAATTTTTATCGACCAGTTAGCGAGTATGGCTACTACTCATTATGGGTTCAAACATTTTTGTTCGATCCGACCTCGCTTGTGTGATGGCGAATCGAAAACGACAAAATACTAGTTATTTTTGGCATAAAATACATTATTTTCTTTCACTCAATTCGAGTCAATTCCAGCGGAATTTCTCTATGACTCAATATTTTCTAGTCTACAAATGTATATACATTAGGGTGGTCCTTAAAAATATCAAATTTTCACATTCAACCGACTATATTAGCATTGAACTAGGGGCTGAGGTTCAGGAAATATGCTATAAAATGTGTCCCATACATTTGGGGACCACCCTAATGCACATACATACAACTCTGGTCAACTAATTAACAACGATATCCACTTAGTCACTTATACTGTGTTGTATTAAATTTTGCAATAAAAAAGTTTGCTTTTCTATAGTAATCGCATAATAATTATAAAACTATTCAATGCTTTATGCGTCAGAAATTTTTCATTATTCTCAATAGCTCCAAAGATTTTGAGTTTTTTTTTTCAACTTTTCGTAAAACAGTCGTTCACGTAATTAGCAACGGCGATTTTATTAGCGTATTCTGCGTCTTTCTGGTAAGATTTCGCATTTAGTACAGAATAACAACAAATTTAATTTACAATAGTGCGTTTTAGCTCTACTATATAATGGGTAAACAGAAATCTTGCGACGAAGTTAGAAAAAAACGGAACCACTAATAAAGTTTTTCGGAAGCAAAGATCGCGAACAACGTCTGCTAGATAAGACGAATTTATAATACGCGAATCTAAAAAAATAGACTCTCCCCTGATGGAAATTATTATGTCCGTCGCCCCTCGACCTACACTTAAGCACGTTGGAGGTAATATTATTGTTTGGAGCACTATGGCATGGCGCGCGGTTTAGTCAATAAAAAAAATTGAGAGTCGCGTGGACCAGCATCATTATGTTTCGATACTAAATGACACAATGCTTCCTTTTTGCGATGACAAGATACCGATGGCATGGATATTTCAACAAGATAACGTTCCGAAATATACCGCAAGATCTACAAAACGGTGGATGGAGGAAAAAATGATTAGATTGCTCGACTGGACTTCTTGTAGTCCGGACCTAAATCCAATCATTGAGAATCTATGGGAGCATTTGAAAAAGAAAGTCCACTTGCACAAGATAGGACATTTCGTGGATTTGATGGCGAAAGCGCAGGGGGAGTAGGAGAGTATTCCGAAGGATGTCTGCGCGAAATTGGTTGAGCCAATGCCTCGTAGAAAAGTAGTTTTCTTGACCTTAAAATAAAAGCGTTTCTAATTACGAGACCCACCAAAAAATTACAATTTTGATGGAATTTCGGTATTATTGAAGGAAGAAATATCAGTGCCGAAGCGTTGCTAATTAGTTGACCGTAGCTGTACATACCTCCACTTCCAAACAGGGCTATGTGAACTTTTCATATTAAGTTACAATTTAGAAAAACCGCTACGGCATCAAACTATTTTATTTGAATATTTTTTCTTATTACCTGAAAGCTTATACTCTGTTCTCCTGTTGGGTCCTTTAAAATAGCGTTTACTCCCCGGAAGTGGTGGTGGATAATCTTCCTCAGAGGATGACGAAGAATAGATGTATGTCTCGGGAGTTGTCGGCAGCTTTAGCTGAAACTGATCGATTTAAACCAGTAAAGCGGGGCGTAGAGGGTGATTTGTTAAATTATTGGGAAGAAGTTAGGTATAATTTCCCACTTTTAAGAAAAAATTGCACATATTGCCCATACAGTTCCTGCAACACAAATCTCAGTCGAAAGAGTTTTTTCTGCACTGAGGCTTGTGTTGACAGATAAAAGGTACAATTTAGGAGATGGAACGATTTTCAAGATATTATTTGTAAAATTAAACAGCAAATAAAATTGAAATAAAAATCACAGAGACTTTCAGAAATGTACATAGGTATTCGTAGTTAATGCAATTTTTTTTCAGAATACAAAGGGATTTTGCAATAAGTTCTTAATGGAAATTTTACAGCTTTAAATACTGGTACATAATCCTTCAAAAACTTAAAATCGAAAAATTTCACATAGCCCTGTATGAAAAAGGCCTACTCGATTATGTAAGACTATTTTGAAATGGAGTATTTTGAGTATTTGCACTTTCTCTCTGTTGTATGAATACATTGCTAAACTAAGTGATTTATATAAATATATGTACTTATGTATGTACTTGAAATTTATGAACATATGTATATTCATAAATAATTAATTAATTAATTATATGTACATACATACATATGTATGTATATATGTATGCATTTAATAATTTATGTATGTATGTATGTACGTATTATTGCAATCGATTCTCGCTGCATTTCACAAACAAACAAAAAACCATTAGCCTAGAAATACTAAGTTAGAATTTTTAAATTTACCATCGCTCATCTTCATTGCCCGTTTCAAACGCTACTCTTCGATACGAATTCGCGCAAAATATCGCATGCCATTTCAATGTTGTTGCGCGATATGCCAAGTGCCGTTATGGCATTCTCCTTCGAATAGCCCTCCTTCATTAGGCGTGCTATGTATTCGAGATTTATATTTTCGTATGGAACATTGCAGTCTTTTTGATTGATCGTCACATTTTCGTAAAGTAGTGGTTGTTGTTGTAATGACTTTTGTTGTTGTTGGCTGGTCAGCTTAGCTGCAGCTGCTCCTCCACCTACGCTACTGGCTGATGCTGCCGCACCTGTCGAGGTCAAAGCTGTTGCCCCTGCCCCTGCCCCCGCCCCAGCCACTGACGACACCACACTCGTTGGCTGTGGTGCTGATGTGGCATTGCACAGTTGCGTATAATGCATGGATGTGACGCCAGTTACGCCAGACGGTGGCAGCTTAACTGTTGTTGGTTCTAAAATTCGTGTTGGTGCTGCTAAACGTACCTCCAATGGTCGTGTATCAATTACGCCCATAATGGTTTCGGCAGGTCCGACTATATCATCCTCGATTGCCGAACGCGTTGGTGTTGCACCAGCGGCCGGTGCGCCTGCGTGCGCTGTTGCTGATGCCGAAACTGACGACGAGCTCGATTCTGAATATGAGCTGGAAGTTGTTGCCGTTGTTGGTGCCGCTATTGTTGTTGTAGAGATTTGTTGTGTACGTAGCTCCTCAACAATACTATCGACCAGCAATAGGTTGCCGTGTGGTGGAATCGGCGGTGCTGTTGTTTGTGGTGCCATGACGGCTCCTTCTGTATTTGCCGTTAGCTGTGCGCTATCTGCACCACCAGCTGCAATTGCCTGACCGCCCCTGTGTTGTTTCACCTGAACACTTGTACATGCTACGCTTGCTGTGGCGGCAGCTGACGTAGCATCGCCACTTGTTGCGCCGCCGATATTCACAGCATTGCTCTCGATGCTGGGCGATGATTTGCGCGGTGGCAAAGGCGGGGCATTAGAGACACGTTGCCCTGCAGATTGCGGCTGCTGCTGCTGCTGATGTAGATTTTGCGTTTGTGGTTGTAGTGGCTCTGGCAAACCTTGTAATATTGCATACGACGAATTATCGCTGTGTTCCGATTTGCTTGTTGCCATTCGCGTTACATAATTGCCGCCGGGCGAATTGACGCCGTTCGATACGAAAGCCACGCCCATTAGAGGTGCACTCATTCTATTGCTCGACTTTTGTGCTGCGCTTACAAAATTGCTACTGCTGCTAGTTGGCATGGGGGCAACTCCACCGCTACCACCGCCACCATTGACCGCAACCGCGTGTACCGGTATCGATGGTGGTGCTGGCGCAGTGGCTTTAGATTGTGGTGAAAGCACCGTTGCGGCAATAGCCGATGCACTTGCTGCCGCAATATAATTGCTGCCGCCGCCGCCGCTGCCGCCCGAATTCGATAATGATACTTGATAGGTTGACATTACTTGTCCAGCATATAGATCATTCTGTACGGCAAACAAACTGGGCGTGGTGCTGCGTCGTGCAAAACGTGGCGACGTGTGGGGGCTGTGTTTGTCCGTGGCAGGTGGTGTTGTGGTCATATTATTGCTTAATGCATGCAGCGAAGATGTGGCTATGTTGAATTCGGCGCCGTCCTATTATGATGATATGAAATAACGGTAATAACACTAAACATAACAGGACATGATACCAACGAAGATTTACATATACATATGCATATACATATGTACGTAGTATATGAATAACAACGAACGAAAAAGCATACGACGGGAAGGCATCAAATTTCCAGAAAAAGTTAAGAAGGCATAAGGCCATTACGCTATTTAAGAAACATTTCATTAACAAAACGAAAAACAGCTAAAACTTAATATGAAAGCGATCAAACAGGAATTAAAACAAAAAAAAAACAAAACGAGACGAAACGAGCAATGAACGAGCAGGTGGTACTGTACATACATTCCAAAAAAAAAAAAAGTAATAAATATTTATAAAGGAAACTAAAAGGGCAAAATAAGCTAGAAGGAGCTTAACAACATGCAAACATAATATTGCGTTTATGTAGTACATAGATATGTATGTAAATACGTAGATAAATTAAAAACTAGTTCTTATCGTGGAGAAATAAGTAAACTTTTCCCTTGAAAAAAAAAATCAAAGTAATTTTCAGAGATTCTTAACGAACGAACCAATTCTATTTCGCATCGTTAGATCACAGAAATAAATTATCAACGTTAAATTATCAAAGGGATTCCGTTTCGGTAATTCACAAAACTAAATTATCAAAATAAAATTATTTTGATAATTTCATTATCGTTATTTTCGGAACAGAAATTATTTTGATAATTGTCTAAACGGTAAAAATCTGAATCGTCTCAACGGAAAAGGTTGCTTTTTTCGGTAAACGACTATATTAACGTTACGATGCATCCTTGGTAATTTTAAATCTGAGACTTATGTTTTATTATACTACTAAAATTCAGTGTGCTCAAAATACCCAAAATGGTTTCACAATTTTCGAACAATATTCCTGCTAACACAATGCTAGTCAGAACAACCATGGTCCGAACTTACTATTATATCTTGTTGCAACTTATTCATGGCAAAAATCAGTGCTAGAAGACATAGATATGCCCTGAGAATAGATGAAGGTGCTCCGGCCCAGAAAGTACATATTTTTTGATCAAAATCCGCTAAAGGCAATAGAAAAGGGAGACCGTCACTGCATTGGGAGGATCAAGTGAAGAGTGACTCGGCATCCCTTGGTGTTTCTAATTAGCGAGAGACAGCATGAAACAGAAACGAGTGGCACGTTTATTGGACCCGGTTAAAATCGTCTAGACGGTTACGCGCCAATTAAGAAAAAGAAGAAGAATAAGGTATGACAGCTCGACTCCAGCGGGTTAGGGGGCTTAGAAAATACCCGTGGTAAGGAATGCCAGTCCTAAGGCGCGATTAAAATCCACCGGCCTAGAAGGTTGATAATGGCCAAAAAAATCGTTCGCACGACAGTCGGGCTAGTATCAGAAGGGACGAGTACACGAGCGTATCGGATTTATCCGGCAAAGGACTGTCACTTCCCCTACACTCCCCTACACCTTCGGGGAGTGTCTTGGTGGCTACAACAACAACAACAACAACCGCCACCGCATTGGGAGGATCAAGTGAAGAGTGACTCGGCATCCCTTGGTGTTTCTAATTAGCGAGAGACAACATGAAACAGAAACGAGTGGCACGTTTATTGGACCCGGTTAAAATCGTCTAGACGGTTACGCGCCAATTGAGGAGAGGAAGAAGAAGAAGAAGACATGACAGCTCGCTAGAATTTTGCGCATTGCTATTTTCCGCTAGAAAAAGTAAACGAAGGACCAATGCTTATGCTTAATGTGAAATGCAATAGGTCTATATGTATATGACGAATGTATGACTCTACTGCAAATATGTATACTGATCAGGCTTATTATATGTACAGATGTAGCATAAGAAGACATATTTCATAGAAATATATAGTTCAATCACACATACATTTCTGGCGTGTAAAGACTTTTGCATTCGGTATGGGGTATATCAGCAAAGGCGCGTGAACAATATTTGTATTGGAAGCACATCGCTGAGTCTGTGTGAATATAACAGTGTTTAAAAAACTGCAGTCGGAATTAGCAAAAGTCGTGAAATGTTTGATTTTATTTGATTTTGATATTCGTCGCTTTTTAAAATGACGATTTTGCCTGATTTTGATTTTGCGCTGATTTCATATTGCTCAAAATCAAAAGCGGCCTGATTTCAAAATGAACAATTTTGCCTGATTTTCATTTTGTGCTGATTTCATATTGCTCAAAATCAAAAGCGGCCTGATTTCAAAATGAACGATTTTGCGCTGATTTCATATTGCTCAAAATGAAAAGCAGCCAAATATCAAAATTAGCGATTTTGCCTGATTTTCATTTTGTGCTAATTTTGATTTTGTGCTAATTTCATATTGCTAAAATCAAAATCAGCCAAATATCAAAATCAATGCTTTCACAGTTTTGCTATTTACGCTTCAGAGCTGTAAAAAGCTGCAATCAGATTGTATTGCAATCATAAAAAGTGTATATTATTGCAAGCAACATTGATTGTAAATCATATTGCTAGCAAATTTTTTGATTGCAAAAATAAAAATTTCAAAAATTTAGAAGTATGTTATTGCAATCGACCTTTACCATGAATCATTTTGATTTCAGAAATTAGAATTGCAATAATTTACAAAAGTTTCATTGCAATCAGCTTTCACCGTAAATCATTTTAATTGTAAAAATTACAATTGCAATAATTTAAGAAAATTTCATTGCAATACACTTTTCTCGTAAATCAATTACAATAATTTACAAAATTTTTCATTGCAATAAAGTTCAAACGTAAATCATTTTCATTGTAAAAATTACAATAGCAATAATTGTATTGGTAAATCAAATTTGATTGAAAAATGTTTGATTGCAAGGCTTGCAATAGCAATCATTTTCCTCATAACTTTATACGTATGCATTGGGTCTGATGAAAGGCAAGCGCCTGGGTAATTCGAGTAATACCGGGCATTTATATCACACGCTTAGCCGCGTAATAACCCATGTCCAGGGTACATACAAATGTATGTATGTAGTTATGTACATATTGGATGCTGCCGGGCACACGGTACTGGTAATATTTCAGTCTTCAATTTGTATAAAGTCTGGATGATAGGATGATGTGAAAGAGGATGTGGGTGCGGATGGGGATAAGCATATATGTACATATATTAGACTGGGTTGGTCCCCATACGAAACAAAAAAGTTGTAAAAGTCCGCCCCTAAATTTGAAGCTTATGTTGAGAGGGTTAAGGGACAAAAACAAAAATTTTTTTTTGATCCCGCGAAATACCGCCGAAATTGTTTTTTCTTGTAACTTTGTTATTTATCATCCTATTTTTAAAATTGATACGTCATTATTTTCGTATTTCGAAGCTCTATATTTTCTTCTAATGTCATTTTGAACTCTGAAGTCAAATAACAAAGTTACAATAAAAAAACTATTTCGGGGGATTAAAAAAACTTTTTTTGTGTCCCTTAACCCTCTCAACATAAGCTTCAAATTTAGGGGCGGACTTTCACAACTTTTTTTTTCGACCCTATCTAATATATATTTATTTTTGTACCATTTGCTTTTTCATTTACTACCGGATATCTCATTACTGTCATACAAATGTATGTATGTATGGTTGTTTAACATAAATATATATATACTTATCCCCATCCGCACCCTCATCCTCTTTCTCATCATCTTATCATCCAGACTTTATACAAAATGACGACTGCGAATATTACCAGTACCGTGTGCCAATATGTACATTAGGTTACATAGAATATTTTCTCAACCTCACCCCCTAGGTTAATGCTAATATAGTCCAAGATACCACATATAAATTTTTGTCCCGATCGAAAACCGTTAAGGGGTGTCGCACAGATGCCAAAGTCCAGAAAACTCTATGGAGGCTCAAAAATTTAAGTTTAATTTTTTGCATATCTAATGCACATCGATTGTCCTGTACTCAAAAATACTAAATGCAAATTTTGGTCTCGATCGGAGGTGGTTAAGGGTTGTCGCAGATGGGTCAAAGTTCAGACTACCATATAAAGACCAAAGAATTTAATTAATTTTTTTTTATCTAATGGCCAAAGTCGATAGTCTTGTATTCAAGGATACCAAATATAAATTTTGGTCCTGATCGGAGACGGTTAAAGGGTGTCGCCCGTGGTCCCATATGGTTATCTAAACTTTGACATGTTTGCGACACCCCTCAACCGTCTCCGATCGGGACCAACATTTTTTTATGGTATCTTTGATCATGCTGTTAACGATGTAGGGGGTGAGATCGAAGAAAATCGCTAATCTAATTTTAAGGACACCCTAACGTACATACATACATATGTACCCGGGAAATGGGTTATTACGCGGCAAACCGTGTCATATGAATGCCGGGTATTACTCGAATTACCCAGGCGCTTGCCTTTCCTCAGTCCCAATACATTCGTATAAAGTTATGAGGAAAATGATTGATATTGCAAGCCTTGCAATCAAACATTTTTCAATCAATATGATTTACGATGAAAATTCATTACAATACAATTATTGCTATTGTAATTTTTACAATGAAAATGATTTATGAGAAATGTTTATTGCAATGAAATTTTTGTAAATTATTGTATTGAAAATTTGTACAATCAAAAAATTTCAATAAATTTTATTGTAATGAACTTGATCCCCTAAGATTTCAATAAACGTTTATTGCAATAAATGGAAGGTAAATTATTGCTGATTGTAGTTATTTTACAATCAAAAATTTTTTACAAATGTTTATTGCAATCTATGGAACACAAATTATTTCAAATTGCAATTTTTACAATCAAAAAACTGCAATAAATTTTCATTGCAATAAAACTGGTGGAACAATCAATGATTGCTGGGACGATTGATTGCAGCTTTTTACAACTCTGTTACGCTTACATGAACACATGTGTGTATGTACGTAATTTCCCTGCAAAAAAATGTGCGATTAGTCCCGAAAGATATTTGTCCCGGATTGATCTCTTTCGAGAACAATTGGTCCACAATTAGTCCCCGATTGTTCCCGTACGGGTATAAATGTAGACTAATTGTAGACCAATTGTTCCCGAACGGGTATAAATGTAGACTAATTGTAGCCCAATTGTTCCCTAACGGGTATAAATGTAGATTACTCGCTTTCATCCCGAACGTGTATAAATGTAGATTAATCGCTTTCATCCCGAACGGGTATAAATGTAGATTAATCGCTTTCATCCCGAACGGGTATAAATGTAGATTAATCGCTTTCATCCCGAACGGGTATAAATGTAGATTAATCGCTTTCATCCCGAACGGGTATAAATGTAGATTAATCGCTTTCATTCCGAACGGGTACAAATCTAGATTCCTTAAATGTAGAAATTTTACAAAAATATGCAATGTATTTAAAAAATTGTAGAACAACAAGAATTTTAACAAAATGTTGTCTACAGTATTCTATGAAAAAATCCTTTACATTACGCTCATATAATGCATACTCAAAACTTAAAATTTTTTTATTTATTTATTGAGATTTTTTTACAAAAGTAAAACATTATATAATCTTTATTTAAATATGCATGAACATTTAAATTTTTTTAAAGATTGTTATTAAAATTGCCTTGGCTAACAACTTGGAAAAATCTACATTTGTACCCGTTCGTGCTGGAAGCGATTGATCTACATTTGTACCCGTTGGGGATGAAAGCGATTAATCTACATTTGTACCCGTTCGGGATGAAAGCGATTGATCTACATTTGTACCCGTTCGGTATGAAAGCGATTGATCTACATTTGTACCCGTTCGGTATAAAAGCGATTGATCTACATTTGTACCCGTTGGGTATGAAAGCGATTGATCTACATTTTGTACCCGTTCGGGATGAAAGCGATTAATCTACATTGCACACTGGTCAGCCCCCATACACAAAAGTCAAAAACGTTGGTGCTTGAAAAAGAAACTTCTGTCATGCATTTCCGTGGGAAATATATTGAATTTTATGGAACACCTCCTTCTATACGCAATAGCCACCATTAAGTGTTACTTTGGCTCATTTAAAGTCAACACATTTGAAAAAAATTTTTTCTGGAAAAAGTTTGTGTAAATAAGTGTATTATGATTTTTGCGATATTTCAAGTAGTGAGTGCTAAAAAAAATGCGGATAACTATGGAAACGCAAGAAAAACGTATGTTTCATGATTTAGCGAAAGAAAACAATGAAAACAATTTATTTTTAGCAAAATACAAGATGAAGAAATCTTGGCTTTTCTATGAGCGTAATTTTCAAGCATTAGCATTTTCATTTAAACTTTTAACAATTAAGGACCACTCTGGACCAGGTCTTATAAGCAGATTTGAGTTCTTTCAAGTCTTCTCTTAAGAAGCCTGTTTATACATTTTTCCCTTTTTTTCCCTTTTTCTTAAAATATCATATTAAATGTAACTAGTCTATACAAAATATTGTTGCCCTTTTACGATTTTTATACATATTTACATCGACTGTTTTCGATAAAACTTTATTTTCGATAAAATCTGAGTAATTGAGTTTTGTCCCACTCTCCATACAATTTTTTTTTTTGATCCCGCGAAATA